>VZTE01003667.1:15584-81027 GCA_013397775.1 Eulacestoma nigropectus | reverse complement strand
CCCCCCATCCCCCAAACGATATCAAAGTTTATTTAGTCCCTTGGGTATCTCAAACCACCAGTGTCCTATTTTTGATTGAAGAGTGGTCTACTTGCCACATTGGGGATGGGTACCCCGCTTTAGGGTCATCCTCAGTCGTCCAGGCAATGATGTAATAGTCCACTGGCTGGGTTCGTCCACAGGCCCTTTAACTCTTTCTACATGGGTACATGCCTGCTCAGCAGTCCTGAGAGCTGTCTCCGTTGTTATCAGCACCTGAAAGGGGCCTTCCCATCGTGGTGTTAGTGGTTGTTCATTCCAAGATTTGATTAACACCCCATCCCCAAGTTCAAAGTGATGTATTTTAAAATCCAAAAGGGCAGTTTGGGGAATCATCCCTTGTTTTCTTAAATCCTTCAAATTCCGGGTTATAGTTTTAATATATTTCATGATGTCCACCTCCCCTTCCTCATAGGTTGCAGCTTTGTGAGCCGAGGCCAAGAAAGGTAGTCCAAACATCATCTCGTAGGGAGATACCCCTAGGTTGGACTGTGGCTGCATTCTACCTCTTAGAAATGCAAGGGGTAGGCATTTTATCCAAGACATCTGGGTCTCGATCATCAGTTTGGTTAAGGCTCTTTTAAGGGTCTGATTCATTCTCTCGACTCACCCAGAGCTTTGCAGACGCCATGGTGTATGTAGCTTCCAGTCTATCCCCAGTGCCTGCACTGTTTGTTGTAACACCTAAGAGGCAAAACACCTAACTGTCTGAATCAATCTGTTTAACCATCCCATACCGGGGAATAATTTGCTCCAGCAACATCTTAGAGATGGTGTTGGCTGTTGCTGTCACAGCAGGTGCAGCCTCTACCCAATGGGTTAAATGGTCCACTATTACCAATAAATATTTCCACCGCTGGACTTAGGGAAGTTCAGTGAAATCCACCTGTATATGTTGAAAGGGCCTTAGGGCCAGGTCCCGACCTCCCAAAGTTGTTTTTCTCATTACCTTTTTGTTCACCTTCTGACAAATCCCTCATCTTTCAGTTACCTGTTTTGCAATCCCAAAAACACCAGTACACCCATAGTTTTTCAAGTACTCATCACAAAGGGCTCGGGTGCCCCAATGAGTCTTTTGATGTATTTTTTCTAATATTTCTTTGGTGAGGGGTCTATTTAGCATTTGCCTTCTGTCTGGGAGTTTCCAATTACCTGTTTTATCCACCTCCACTCCTATTTCTTTCAACCTTTCCTCTTCTTGCTTATTAAACCTTGGAACTTCTGATTCTTTATCCTTTGAGGTTAGGACCATCATTACTCTCTCCTCCCCATTTTCTGCTGCATCCTTTGCTTCCCTGTCAGCAAGATTATTCCCTCTAATCCCTGGGGCCATTCCCTTTTGGTGACCTTTAATATGAACAACTGTGACTACTTCTGGTGACCTCAGGGCTTCCAGGGCTTCCAAAATCAGTCCCTCGTGGATTAATCCCTTTCCTTTTGAGTTTAGCAGCCCCCTCTCCTCCCATATCTTTCCAAAGGTATGCACCACACTGAAGGCATATTTTGAGTCGGTGTAGGTTATTCCTCTCCTCTGGCTTATTAACCTTAAGGCTCTGATTAAGGCATAGGATTCACAAGCCTGGGCTGACCAATTTGGGGTAACTTTCCCTTTTCAGCTACTATCATCCTCTGTCCGTTTATGATAGCGTACCCAGGTTTCCGTCGCCCTTTTATGCATCTTGAGGAGCCATGTATATGTAGAGTCTCCCCCCCTTGTGATGGTTGGTCAGTAAAGTCCTCCCTTTGGTCTGATAACCAATTACTTCTAGGCAATTGTGTTCCACTTCTTCAACTGGCTCCCCATACAGGAATTGAGCTGGGTTCAAATGTTTGTCTGTGACCAATTCCAAATCATCTTGGTCTATTAGGATAGCCTCATATTTGAGTATCTGAGAATCTGTGAGCTGTTCTTCAGCTTTTTGATTTAAAATGCTCCTCACAGAATGAGGAGTGTATACTTTTAGCTTTCCCCCAAAGGTTAATTTCCTGCTTTCCTCCACCAGCAGTGAAGTGGCAGCTACCGCTTGAATACATGTGGGCCATCTCCTACTGACAGGATCTAACAATTTGGATCGTATGCAACGGGTTTCTTAGCTCCTCCCCAGTCTTGGGTTAGGACCCTATAGGCCACTCCACTGTCTGTGTCCACAAATAGGTAGAAAGGTTTTTTCCAGAGCAGGGAGACTGAGGGTGGGGGCAGTTATCAATTTTTGGTTTAATGTTTGTTTTTTGTTTTTGTTTTGTTCTAATTTCTCAAGTCTGTCTTCATCCTCCTTAGTCCAGATTATTTCTTTTTCAGTTAATTTCTCATACAAAAACTTAACAGCCTGGGTGTATCCTTCTATCCATAGTCGGCAATATCCCAGTAACCCCAAAATTTGCCTTATCTCTTTCTTTGTTTTTGGTTTGGTTATAGACACAATTCCTGTAATTCTTTCTGGGTGTAACTGTCGACTGCCTCTGCTAATTATGTGACCCAAATATTGGACTTCCTGTTCCACAAATTGGAGCTTTTTCTTTGATACCCTTAATCCCTGGGTCTCTAGAAAGTTTAGGAGGTCTATTGTGGCCTTTTAAACTTCTTTTTCTTCTGTCCCAGAGAGTAATAAATCATCTACATATTGTAGGAGTTTAAGGTTGGGGCTTAGGGCAAAGGATCATAGGGTCTCCTCTAAAGCCTGTCCAAACAAATTCGGGGACTCTGTGAACCCTTGGGGTAGTCTTGTCCACCTGAGCTGTTTCCTTCCTGTATCGGGGTCCTCCCACTCAAAGGCAAAGATGTCCCAGCTTTCCTCAGCCGGGGGCAAGCCCAGAAAGCATCTTTAAGGGCTATTACACTGAACCATTGATGTTAGGGTGGTATTTTGCTCAAAATGGTGGATTACTGGATAGCGATCAATAGTCGTCTTGTTTACTTCTCTTAAATCTTGCACCAACCTGTAAGTACCATCTGATTTCTTAACAGGTAGGATAGGTGCGTTATGTGGGGACACGCACGGTTCGAGGGTTCCATTTCTAATTAGAGAATTAACGAGATGTTGTAATCCCTTACGCTCCTCCGAGGAGATAGAATATTGTCGAACTTGGATTGGGCGACTTTCATCAATTATTTCGATTGTAAAGGGCACTGTATCTAATTGACCCTGATTCTCTGGTCCTGCCCACACTATGGGATTTATGCATTTTTCATCATCTTCCTTTAATTTGAACAATTTAACCACCATTTCCCATTCTTTTGGCAATACTCCAATTCCTAATTGTACTTGCAAATCCCTCCCAAGGAGATTACATCCTGGCCCTAGTAACTAGTAACATATCTCCTGTTCCTGTTTTATGGCTTCCCTTAAAGGTTACTTGTTTAATAACGGGTGCTCGGAAGCCTTCCCCTTTCGCCCCCACCACTTGCAAAGACTCCTGGCTTTCCTCACACCGTTTTGGGATTTTGCATACACACGTCCTCTCAGCCCCAGTGTTGACCAAAAACTCAAGTTCTTCTCCCTGGGGGCCTAATCTTAGGTTTATCAGGGGCTCACAATGGTATTTTGTCTCTAAAAGATAGAGTCCCAGTTACCTCTGATCTCTTGTTTCTCCTTGTGTCTCCTTAAAAAGCTCCAGATCTTTATTCCTCTGATGGCAATTCCTCTTTTGGTGTCCCTTCTCTTTACAATAAAAACATACAGGACCTTGACTTTGATATTCCGTTCTCACCCCACCTGGCCTAATACTGTCCTTGAGCATCTCCTGTTGACTCCCCCTGTCTTGTCGAGGGGCCCCACCTCCCGTAAGCTGATTCCCTTCTTTCATTGCTGTTACCATTGCTTTAGCCTTCGTCTTTATTTTCTCCTCCCCGCCTCCAACATAGACCCTCTGAGCCTCCCTCAGTAATTCATCTAATCCCCGTTCTGGCCAATCCTCAAGATCCTGTAATTTTCTCAGAATATTTGGCCAGGCGTACGTGACAAAGTTAATTTTTAATAGGGCCTGGCCGGCCACCGTCTCCAGGTCTGTGCTGGAATTTTGTCTCGTATTCCTCCTGAGCCTTCCCAACCATTCTGTGGGGGGTTCCTCTTTCCCTTGCTGTTTACCAAAGGCTTTATTAACATCCTCATTTAGTGAGGCGCAGCCTCTTTTATTCTCCTGATTATTAAAACCCTATAATCCTCCATATTGCATTTACCATCTTCGGTATTGTGATTCCATAGGGGATGCTGGATGGGCATTTTCTTCTCCCCATTTTGCTGTCCATCTTGGTGTTCCCTATCCCAAATTCTCATACCTGTCATCCGTATAATTCACTTTTCTTCTTGGGTGAACAGCATGCCTAGGATAGACTGCATCTCATCCCAAGTTAAAGGTTTGATCCTAAGAACTGATCCACCTGTTCAGACAAACAAATTGTGTCATCCAACAGTCCTTTTATCTTTCTTTCAAAAGCTCTCACCTTGGAGGAGTTGAGGGACCTCCACAAATCCCACTCTTCCTTGCATTCCTCCCATTGGTACCTCTCAGAGGAGACACACCTGGACTCTGTGACTCCCACCTCTAGAATCTTCCTCACCCCTGGATTTTACTTCTAGTTTTCTTCTAGTTTTACTTCTAGTATTTGGGCTAGGTCCATCTGAGGGTGTTATACTCTCCTGAGGCACCTGTGTTTCCAGATGTACCAGTGAACCTGGGTTAATCAGGGGTGCTGGAGCTTCTAGGGGTATCAGTGCACCTGGGGTACTCAGGGGTGCAGATGCCTCCACAGCTGTGGGTACATCTGGGGCAGCCGAGGATAAGAGCACTCTCAAGGGTATCAGGGCATCTTGGACAAGAGGGGATATTGGGGTTTCTGGAGGTGCCGGTGCACCTGTTGTAATCAGGGATATTGGGGTCCCTAGGGGTTCCAGTGCACTAGGAGTAACCAGGGATGCCAGGGCTTCCAAAGGTGCTGGCATGTCTGGGGTCATTAGGGATACTGGGAGTCCCTAGAGGTTCCGGTGCACTAAGGGTAACCAGGGGTATTGGGGTCTCTAGGGATTTCTTAATACGTACCTTTTTGCTTTCCTTCCTATGCTTCTCTCTGCTACTTCTCTGTCCCATTGCTACAATTCCGAAACTGTCCCTCCCTTCTCTTCCGGCTTCCGCTCCCTTGTGTGATATCCAAATCCCATCCCCCTTGACTTCCAGTTTCTGCCTTCCCATGTGTCAATCAAAACCTTCCCCGCGACTAGCCACTTTCAGCTTCCGAACTCCATGCTTCCGCACCGCAAACAGGTACTTCTCCTCTTGTTTCTCAGGATCCTTCTGCACTACCACTACCTCCTCTTTCCTAGCAGCGAAGCCCCCTCTTTCAGGGCCCTTTTGGGGCTTCTGCTACCTCCACTTCGCTTCCCACCGCATAGCAGTTCCCGCTACCCTCACGCCGCAGCACTGCCATCGTCTCGCCGTCCCTCCGCATCCCACAGAGTGTCTTTCACCGTAGCGTTCCGCCCCAGCAACTTTTGCTACCTTCTACCTCCACATCACCGCCTCGCCCATTTTTAACATCTCCTGCCGCTTTTCCTTTGCCTCATGTCTCCACCTTGTTAGGGGTTCCCTACTACCTTTCTCAACTTGGGTCTCTGCCGAATCCCAGTCTGCCCCACATCCCGCCGCTATTCCTTTGCGTCGCTTTCTGCCCCAGCAGTTTTCCCTGCTACCTTTACTCTCCACGTCTCTCGCTGTTATCCAGTCCAATCTTTCGTCCTCGATCCTCCGGTGCTCTCCTCTTCTGGGCTCTCCCATCCAGCCTCCTCACTGGCTAAGTCCTCTCCACCCGTTTGGGCGGGGTCTTCATGTGCACAAAAATTAAATAACTGTAGCAAAATAAAAATAACAGGGGAATTTATACTTTTGCTTTGTGAGTTCTTCTCATTCCGGGTAACCCAGCTCGGGTCTAAAAATCCATTGGAGGCGCAAGGTGGACTGCTGAAATCGGCGGGGCTGGCCTTCCATATGAATGCCCCCGGGACCCCCAGAGCCAGTGGGTGTATCCCGGATGAGTCCCCAAATTGTTATTAATGATCCATATCCAGTATGGAAATGAGATAATAAATTTATTGAGAACTCAATTAAAAATGCACAAAGCAAAAGGGGCAGCGCTGGGAGCGTAGCTTGGTGCCAGAGGCTCATCCACAAAATGGCCATTCGGCCTTTTATACCCCTGCAATTGCATCAGCCTGGTGCATATTAATTTATGGCTTTGCACAGCTGCGCCCCCTTGTCAATCTTCTGGGAGCCTATGCTTTTCTGTTGCTGAGGCGATCGGGGTCCTCATTGGTTGGAGTCCTTATTCCTTTCATGGTGGTGCTTTCCAAGTCTGGCAACAGCTCATTCACCCTTGCAAACCCCACAGAACTGGCATCATCACATAAAATTGCCCAACCCCCCATGAAACCAAACTCATATAATCAAACCACCCCAACAACATTAAACCTTTTAACATATGTTATCCCCTGGATATTTCCTTAGGATAACATGTAACATTGTACAACATTGTAATTCATAATATAATATGATTCACAATTAATACAACAGATGGCAAAAGCCAACCTTAAAAATCCATTCATAACACCAGTGAGGTACTGTCTGCATGTTGGGCTGTGCAATGCTGAATATGTGATTCCCAATAAGGATCACTGAAAATACTATTCTGTTCTACCTGGAGCATTTTTTTCATCCAGGAAGTGCAAGTGAGATGTATGTTGTTCATCCTGAAAGTGTCCTCACAGGACTCTGTGACCAACCAGTGTGTGCATAGTATGAAAGCTCAAGTAATGACAGCACATTAGCCTGTAACTGAAAATTGACAGGATGTTCCTGTTTTTGAAAGCTGCTCAGTCTCTGAGAGTCTGTAGCTGCCTTGTAGATGAATCAACAGTGAGGGAACACAAACAGTACTTAAACTGCCATCTGAGTATGAAAATGAGTCAGATAAAAACAGCAAGTCACAGTTCACTGGGTGAGGGCTTGGTCACTGAACACCATCTTAGATGTTGCCATTAATATCTTTCTGTATCTGTGTCACGCAGGGAGAAGTAACAAGTGAGGCCTAGAGGTACTCCTCAGATTGTTAAACATGCCAGAAACCTTGCCTGTAATTCCAAAATCTTAGACCAGTGATCCAAGTGACCACTTTCAGTTAATGGAAAAGCTGGTTAGTAGTTTGTATTTTGAGTTTTCTCATGCTTATTCACAGCAGCTCAAGGAAAACACACCAACAGTCTGGCTACTTGGAGGTGGTTGAGCTCCAAGTGTTTTTTTCCTTGTGGTTTTGCAGGAAAAGTATCTTAGATACAAAGGACAGATGTAGGGCCTGATGAAGTTAGATTGCCTTGTTTCAAAAATTAGGGTTTCTGTGCTAAATAGTCTTGGTATTTCACTGTGTCTCGTTTAAAGTGGAATGGCTTTGGGTCATCGCTTTGCCTTTGTGACCACTTCTCTACAAATGTTACTTAGTCCTTGTATGTCAAAACCTGGAGTGTAGTTTGTCTCAGTTGTTCTAAAGCTGGGTAATTTTAAAACCTGTTTGGAATATGACAAAAAATTATGGATCTTTTTACAGAGGCAGAAGGCAGTGTTAAGGAGAGCTTCAGCATCCAGTTGTGTAGGAATAGTGTCACAAAGGAGACTAAGATACTGGTTGCACTGATGTCAAATCTCGTGCGTTGAGGTTTTTAAGAGGTTTTGCCCCCCCCTTTTTTTTTTTTAAACAGTTTTAGGCTAGAATTTAGGAATAAAACAAACTGAGCAAATTCCCTAAGCTAAACTGAGACACTGAGGTCCAAACAGCTTCAAACTCCATTTGTGTTGTTATCTGGTGTACATACTGCAGCAGAGATAAAATAGCTCCCAAATACAGCAATGTGAGCCTGAATTGCAAGCATGAAACTTGTGAGTTGTGGAGTTTTCTTTCTTAATACAATTTCTGCTTCTGATTTCAGGGCCTTTCAGTTACCTTGATGATGTCCCATTTAAGATAGGAGACAAGTTCAAAACCCCAGCAAAGGTTGGATTACCCATTGGTTTCTGCCTGCCTGATTCTTCTCAGCTTGTCAGAGAAGCCCAGGTAAATGATATTTTGCCTTTCTGCTCTCTCTCCCCTCATTCCTGGCCCCAACATGTGGTGCTGTACATTCCAAGTTGTCACAGTTTGCACATATGACAGTCTTGTATTTCTAGATCTGTTAGGCTATATAGAAAAGTAAAATATGATAGGTCATACAAAAAGCTTCTCATTTTTATTGCCTTAAAAAGCCATTAGGCTTTTATTTTTAAGCATTTGTTTTAGTCTGTCTGCTTCAAAGAAGCACAGTGGTTTTGTGTAGTAGTTAGTTTTAAATGTTACCTTGACGAAATTTGAATATAATTTTTAAGAGCAAATATGCTAAGGATTGATACACCCGGGCAATGGCATCATTTTCAGTTCTTGTTTTCTGTGTAGTTCTTCTGTGTTCTTCTGTGTGGTTCTGAGTGAGAATTCTTTTCAAGCTGTGGGGCAAACAATTTACAGCTTGGTACAAGGATGGCTTCTCTGTCTTGAGGAGCATGTTTCTGTAAAATAAAGTGTTAGTAGCATAAAATCAATTGCTTTAGCATAACTGTTGGAAATCTAATCTCCAAATGCAGGTTGTGAAACAGGAAGTCTAATTGAATTATGTTTTCTCATTTGGATCCATGATTTTCCTTGACCAGTCTCAATTGATAATTGTTTTTACTTTGTATGTGACAGATTGCTGTAGGTGGTTCTGCTTTTTTCTTGTTTTTGTTTTCTCCCTGCACTGCATATTACCGTGTTATCCTACATCATGGCTTTTCCCTCATAACCATTAAACAATTCCATGATTGTCCTAGTACCCATACTTCCACTCATTTAAGCTGGTGTGGGAGAGCCAAAGGAGCCTCTGATGTCCTGTTGCTGACTTGATTGTGCTGTGTCTCCATTTTACTGCGAGGCTGGGGCTCAGCCAGTGTAGTGTGCCTGTTCAGATTGCAACACCCTGCATAGTGTGGACTGTGCATCTCACAGTGCAATTTGAATCTTTTACAGCTGTAGTGAGTGCCGTTAAAAAAAAGACGTGCAGGAAATATAGCTTCCCACCCATTCTTTTAGTATTAAAAAAATATGTGAATGTTTAAAGATAGATTTAGGCTCCTCAGAATTTTGCCCTTTACAACTCGGCCACTCTGTGGTCAGTAGACTGATAGTGAGTAGATGCCTCCCTGTGCTGATCTGGCCTTAAAGGACCTGATGTTAAATGGAAAAATCCTTTGAGATCCTGTCACATCAGTAACTACAGCAAAATCTGCTGCTGCCTGTAGCCACTATATCCCCTTTGGTTGGTGAGGCACTGCACTGGAGTGAGAATGCAAATACTGCCTAAACCAATGGGTGTAACACTCAAATATCAAGTCCCTTAGGAATCTTTTAGGGGAAACTGAGTAATGCTGTATTGGCCTTTGGATGCAAAAATACTGTGCTGAATGACTTGTAGAACTTGTGGACCAGGGGTACTTCAGTGGTGCCAGATTAGGGTGTGATTGTTCATCTAAAAACTCATTAGACTTCCCCTTGCTACCCCCCTTTTCCTGGGGGAAGAAGGTAGGAGGGTTGTGAAACTGATCTTGGGATGAGTAGTTCTAAAACAAAACTAAACATAGGAAGGAGGCAAAATACAGTATTCTAATCTAGGTTGCAGCCACATTTTGCTGTCGCTGGCAAACTTAAAGCACTTCTGGTGTCTGCCAGCTTTGTCAATCTGCGGGTTGTGAAACAATGTTGCCTGTCCCTGGTAATTCAGGTAGCTCTTACTCTCTTTGTGTTAATTTATGTAGCTGTTAGAAGTAGCAGCTATGATCCTTACAACTCTCTTTTTTTTTTTTTTTCCTTCCCCTTCTCTCCTTTCCCGTCTACCCCCATCCAGTATGACTTCTCACTGGAAAAGAAAACAATCGAGTGGGCTGAAGACATCAAAAAAATTCAGGCCGCCCAGAGAGAAGCTGAACGCAAGGCAGAAGAAGCTCTAGCAAACTCAAAAGCTGCTCCAGAGGACAGCACCAAGATGGGGTTCTCAGAGGGACCTTACCCTGAAGCCATGCCTCCTCCTATTAACCCCATCCTCGCTAGCCTGCAGCACAATAATATTCTGACTCCTACCCCAGCCAACAGCAGTGCTGTGAAGCAGAAGGTCCTCAGTCCACCTCGTCCAAAGGCAGATTTCAACCCAGCTGATTTTGAATGTGAAGAAGACCCATTTGACAAACTGGAATTAAAAACTATCGATGATAAGGAGGAATTAAAAAATATCCTTGAAATTCATGTTGGTACTACTGGGCCAATTGTTGCCCAGCTGTTAGATAATACTTTGCCTAAAGGAGGGTCTGAGTCTGTGTTGCAAGATGAGGAAGTTCTGGCATCCATAGAAAAGGCCACGTTGGACTTCAAACCCCTTCACAAACCCAATGGCTTTATCACTTTACCACAGTTGGGAAACTGTGAAAAGATGTCCTTGTCTTCCAAAGTGTCCCTTTCCCCTATCACTTCAGTGAGCAATATCAAATCCCTGTCATTCCCTAAGCTTGACTCCGATGAGGGCGATCAGAAATCATCAAAGCTCACGAGCACTTTCCACAGCACTACCTGTCTCCGCAACGGCACTTTGCTCAGCTCTCTGCAGACCTGTGCTCAGAGCAAAGCCAGTGAACTGAATGGACACCATATGCTTGGTCTTTCCGCTCTAAATGAGGACAGTGGCAGGGAGACATTATCCTCTTCATCCAGGCTGTCTTCCCTGGCTGTTTCGACTGTTTATACAGAAGAAGAATCATCTCAAAGCACATCAACTACGGTAAACATGGAGTGGTGTAGAACTGGGGTTGCTGGGCAGAGGTGGAGGTGCAGAGGCAGCTCTTGCCTCTAAATTGCCCTGTTGCTTTCATTTATCCTTTATTTCATTTATCCTTTCATTTACTAGGAGTGAAATGTGGATCCTCTTAATTTACGTGGCAAATTATCAGTCCAACAGCTCTCCGTGCTGGTAGTTCTGAACTTCAGATTATTACTCTGCATTTTTCCCCAAATTTGACATTTTTAGACCAATTCCAGTGATTGTTCTTTCAGCTTTTCAGCTCTCATTTGTTGTTGATAGTTGCCCACCTTTGAGGTAAGCATATAAGGCATCTTCTGAGTACTGTCCTGCATTTTTTTCCTACCAAGATGAGGTATATCAGATTCTGAAGTGCTGTTAGGCTTTGAATCAAATCTCTTCTAGTTTTCTTCCTTGGTTTGCTTGTTTATTTGCTGGAAATAATGGGAAATGCAGGCTTCTCAAGGAATAGAAGTAATAATGGGTTAAAACACACAGATGTGCTGTGTCATTCAGGGAAGAAAAAAGTGCCTGCGGTTGACCTGCAGTGAAGTAAGCCTATTTTTTTTTTTTGTTTCAGTTTTCTTCCTGAGATCCTTTAAAAATCTAATCTTTAAAAGGAAAAGAAATTATAGTGATTTGAAATCACGTGTTCACCCTCTTGTGAAGGAGGGTGGAGTCATTGCTTGGTGGAGACCAAAACCAGCCTTGAAGATCATCTTGTATTTTTAATGTTACAGTTGGTCACCATGCAGCTCTGAGATGGGAGATTGACTCTTCATTTCCTCAATCTTGTTGCAAGTTCTAAAATTACTTTGGGGACAGTAACTTCACACCAGCTGTTGTTTTTGTCTCTTTGTGAATAAAAGCAGAGATTAGAGTAAGCTTGTGGGCTTTTTTTATGAAGAACCTCAGATCTGGACACCAGTACTCATGAAGCCTAGTGAAAGCTGTGTAGTCAAATACTCTAGCTAGTTATAAAATAATCTGGGGGCTTTTTCTGTCCAATATAAGCAGTGTTTCAGTGATTCTGTGGTTTTAGTGGCATACCGTAGGTTTTTGTGTGGCATCATGTCCTCTGAAACAAGTGACGCTGCTTCTCCCCTTTTGTTCTCCCACCTCTTTCCAGGGTTAGGTAAATGCACTCATAATTGCGAAGTACAGTATTCTGGGAAATAGTGTATCTGGCAGAGCACAGCAGAACAGCTGTTGATTGATGGCTGGAACAAGTTCAGTACTGTTAACTTTGGCAGGAGCAGCAGTGTGCTTAGCACCTGCTCACTGCTGCAGGTCACAGGTGTGAGAGGGAGCTGTATGACCTCAGTATGGAACACATTTCATCTCTGGGGATGAAAGATTGCTTACAACTAGATAGATTGGCATTAAGAGGCCTAAATTTACACTCAAACTATTGAAATCTCTCTGCTGATTTAGAATTTTTTAAAGACCAAGAGGATTGTATTCTTGACAATGGTGTAAGGGAAGAGGCAAAGTGGAAAAAGTAGACTTACTAGGAGAAGTAATAAAATTAATTCATTAATTTGAAACTATGCTTTGGGAAGTAGTGAACCAAGAAATAATTATGCTGACAAAACTTAGTTTTTTCTGTTTAAATTCCAAGACTTCAGATTATACTTGTTTTACATTTCCACAGTATAGTTCCACTGGAAAACGATGACTGAGATGCAAGAAATTTAAGTTAAATGCAACAAAAGAATTTAAGTAAATGTAACAAAAGTCCTCAGAGTATGAAAACAGTAGAAAGAAATCACAGTCAGCTCTGTGGCTGGGAGCAGAAGGCTCATGTCCTAGTGTATACCACAGTGATATGATTTTTTTCCCCCCCACAAGATTAGAAATTGTAACTTTGAATTTGCAGTTACCCATGGGAGTTTTTGCTTTACCAGTGAATTGGATCTAGGAATCTTTGGATGGAAGTAAATGTGTGGTTTCTCTGAGGCTGCATGGCTTCTATGGCGGTCCCTGCTCCTCACTTCTCTTTTTTCTTAGAGCTCAGTAGTTTGACTTCTTCAGCTTTGGCAGAGGGAGAAATGACTACTGAAGACAGCAGGTTGAAATTAAACTCAAGTAGATTGAGTAGGAGGAGTTGGTTTTCCCAGACTCTTGAATCTCTGGTGTCAGAAACAGTTTGGTTTTCCTGGCTGCAGCATCAATAGCAAAGCATCATCTTGCAGTCTGATAACCAGCTGCTTTCAGGGCTACTCCAGGCCCCTATTTCAGTGTATCCTATATTCCAGTGCTTTTTGCCCTCAAAAAAGTGCCTGGAGAGAGGATGTGTGAGGAACACACCATGAGAAGAAGTTGTTTAGTATACCAGTGCATCACAACAAATATGATGTCTCAGGGTTTGTTTTCTAGAAGAGAAATTCTTACCCTGGCGATGGTCAGGAATGCAGAACAAAACCTCCTTGGTGGTGTTTTGGGATCTTTTTGCAAACAAATGGAATTTGTCAAAATCCTAATTGATCTTTTCAGAATTGGTTTTCTATAGGGGTTTTTTTGTTGTTCAGTTTGGGCACTAAGAAGGTCTTTCTGAAGGATATGGACAAACTCTGAAGCAATCTGTGCTGGCATAATAAGCATTAAGAAATACTAAAAACTGTGGTTCTTGGTCCACAGTGATTTCTTGCAGTCTGTTCTAATTCCATTTAAAATGCAGGAGTTCTGAATGTATTGAACTGAAATGTGCAGCTTTGGTGGGGCTAAGGCCTGACTTTGCACTGCTGTTAACTTGGGCAAGGTTGTACAAGGTGGGGTGGTTCTGTAGCAGAGCAGGTGCACAGCAGGGGACATGACCCAGCCTTGCTGGTGTGCTGGGAGTGGGACAAGAGAAAATTCACGTGCTCCTTTGAGCCAGTGTGGCATGTTGTTCCTGTGTGGTGTATGGAATTCAGTGCTTTGGGAATAGAAAAGAGGTATATTTTTCTCTTACCCCTTCACATAGTCAAAAAGTCAAGAGAAGTCTTTGGGCAACAACTTCAAAATTATCACTGTTATTCAGGCAGTGTAGACTTGGTCAGGAGCTGAACTGGGGCTTTGTGAACATGCAGCTGTTAGAGTGACAGAATAAACAATCTTATAATTATTGTGGGGGTACATACATCCTTCTTGGAGTATAATTCATTTGTAGAATGCTGAGAGGAGAAATGATCCTTATGATCATGATTCTGTAGCTGCACACAACGTGTAATGTCAGCATCTCATATGTAGAAGCCTGATCAGACCTAAAGTCTCCCATCCTGTGGTAGAATCTTCTGTAAAACCCTCCTCCCCCAGCTGTGGCAAATTCTGCTCACTGGTGCATGATGTTTATACTTGTTTTATTTGTGTGTTGTCCAGCAGGTACACCCAGACTACCAGGAAACAGAAATCCCTGTGGTAAGTTTCCAAATACACCTGTGTGCTCGCCTGCACTGGATCATGTTTATGGTAATCTTGAGAAGTGGTGTTCCTGAGTGCAGAAAACCACAGGTGATGAGTAAACCTGAGGTGAAGGAAGCAATCTCTGTGCTTCCTCTGAGGTGCAGTGTTTGGCTGTATCCCAGCCTTCACTGTTGCAAGGCTTGGGTGTCCAAAGGCTTTGGTCACACCAGTAGGAGAGGGGTTCATTGTGGAGAATCTGGGTTGCTGATTGTTGCTTTGAGGGTTAAAAGAGTATGGTGGGAATCGGGCTACTTGGTTTCATCCTCACAGTGTGTAACTTCCCAAGGGCACTCTAGAAAGCCTTTTGGATTGATTACATGGGGCATCCTGGTTCTGGCACTAGGCAGAAACAGGATGTGGGGATGCAGGAGATGACCATCACCTCAGCCTCTGGGTTTTCCCCCTTAGGTAACACACCAAAACTTCGCAGTGTCTAAAGTGCCCAATAACAGCAGCTGCACGAAGTGGCCGGGCGGTCTCACGGCCGAGCTGCAGCAGAGCCTCTCCCCCAGTGAGAGGCACTGTGTGGAGACTGTGGTCAACATGGGCTACTCGCCTGAGAACGTCCTGAAAGCCATGAAGAAGAAGGGACAGAACATAGACCAGGTAAGAGCTCGTGTAGTGCAAAGAAATGCTTGATTGGATGCTGGTTCTGCTGGGAAGCAGTCTTGGGTTTGCAGAAAGGGTAGGGGAATACTGTTACTCTAATAGGGGGTTGCAGCTAAAGCTTGTGCTTATTTCTGGTGAGAAACTGCTGGAGTCAGCTACACTTGTGGGTGCTGGGTTGGAGTCACGCTGAGTTTAAGATGGGCCCTTTGCTCTGTGTGAAACTGGGAGAGGTTCTGGGTCTTCCCAGGAGCCACAAACAAATCCAAAGGAAGTGTAGCATGGCTCTGTGCCATGCTTAGAGCCATGTGACAGAAATCCAGCCAACTTCCCTTGTTCTGAGCACGAGGGTTTACACTGCTGACATCTCTCCATGTAGAGAGATTGGCCCCTGCAGGCCTAAGACAGCTCTGAAAGGCTCCTGCAAGGGCCCACTGACCAACTTGTTTGTGCCCTGGTGCTGCTGCTTCCTGCTCGAGCGCTGCCTCCAACATCTGCTCAAACCAGGTCACTGGGCACAGAGCACTGCTGGGTGCAGCATGGCTCTTGACTCTTAGATTGCTAAGAAACAAACACTTCAAAGTGGGAGAGCATGGCCCAACCTCCCATGCTGGCCCTCAGCAGGCTGTGTGCTGCACAGAGCATGTCCCAGGGACTCCTGCTCATGGGACTGATCTGCTGGCCCTCTCCCTACACATGGAGAGTGGCTTAAGCTGTGCACTGGAGTGAACTTTGGTATCAAATGGAAAAAAGGTCCCTTAGGAGGGCAGTTTTAAATCCTGCTCTACTTGCAGGCTCTGTTCTTTTGCATACCTAGCATTGCCTACCTGACCCTTCCCCTCAAAGCTGAGGATGGATAAGAAATTTGGCAGCAGTTTCTGTGTGCATGAGCTGGGATTTGCAGCTCACTTGCCACTATGCTGAGTTGATCTTCAAAGGCTGACTGCTCTCAGATTGCATCAGCTCTGTGGCCATCTGAGAAGAAGCTAAAAGCAGACACATCCTGACTGCTGGACCTACAGTTTCATTTTTAAAGCTTGTAGTATAAAAATCGCAATGAAACTTCTGCTCTGCCATCAGATGCTAAAGATACACTTCTGAGGCTGCTTTGACTAGAATGAAGGGGATGGTCAGAGAGCACAGCAGGACAGAAGGGTTTGTCCGCCTTCTCTGCACAAGCTCTTGTATAAGGAGTGTCTCAACTCTGCTAGGAAGATCTGCATCTCTGACCCTGGTGAAGCCCTGGGCAGAGTCATGCTCAGCCCCTCTGCATGTACAAAGGTGACATTCAGCTGCCTGCTGCAAGTGCCTCTCTGCAAACACAGTGTTTTCTTCATTCCCCACAGGTTTTGGATTACCTGTTTGCACATGGACAACTTTGTGAGAAGGGCTTTGATCCACTTCTTGTTGAAGCAGCTTTGGAAATGCACCAGTGTTCAGAGGAGAAGGTGAGGGTGCAACGTGTGCAGGAATAGAAAAATGTGCCATGACAGGGAATTCCAGCAGCAGTTCCTCTGGCTGATGTAATTCTGGCTTTCATGGTAATGCTGCCTTGTTTCCAAAACTGACTACCAAAGGATGTCCTTGTGATGATAAAGCTAAAAATTGTTAAAGCATTAGAATTCATCTGTGTTGTTCTGTTAGTCTCATTTACATCCATTTTTGTGGGGACAGGATTTTTTTAAGACCCTGCTTATTGCAGTCATAATGTTTTGAAGGCCAGAGTTCTCTTGTGGGTGAGGTGCTTGGTACAGATACAGTTAACTTCAGCAGCAGCAAATTGTCTTTTAGACCTTGCCAGCCTGCCCTGGCCATGAATTTTTTCCCTTGTACAAGTGCATCTGCCTGGCTGCTCAGCAAATTGGGTTAGGGCTTGCTGTGGAAGAAGCTAGAAAATGCGTGTTTTGGGGTCTGGTTCATTGTCTAGCTGCTTTACCAGCACCAAAGGTACAGCAGGAGCAGGTACCCAGGGTAGAGGACAGGAGGATCTTTTAAAGTCTGCCAGCCTGTTGCGTGCCAGGTTATTGCATGAAGTCTTTAGAGGTGCAACCTAACCCCCTCGAACATAGATATGCCTTCTTGCTTTTCTTGGACATGTAATAATCTTGTAAACACAGCAATAGCAGTGTGAGGATGGAAAGTAACTGAGTTTGAGAAACACATTTGCTACTGGCTCAGCCCCAGAATTGGAAATGGCTAATCTCCTGACTGCCCATTTCAACCTGCTTGCTTGTTTGAGATTTTTTCTTTCCCCTGGAGTGGAGCAGACACACTGTAAATGGCAGAGGGTTCATAAAAGTGATCAGCTGACTTATTTCTTGCCGCTTTATTTTTGCAAAGCTCAGGGAGGTTCACAGTTGAAGTTGAAAGTACTGTATATGCACAGTGGAGTTTGTGCTAATCCCCCAAGTTTGCTCTAGATCTGAGAGGCCAATTGATAGCAAGGGCTACTGCGCTGTTCCCAAAGTCCAAGTAACTTTAAAATAAAATCAAGTGCAGCAGGAGCTGCTGGATGGGGCAGCTGGGTGCCATTAATCAGCATTTCTGGGAGCCCACACTGGGCTAGGCTGATAAATATCCTTCTGTGTGAGAGACACCCCCACAGACTGAGCTTTGGTGCCCTGGTTGAAAACAGTTTTGGAAATAAAGGATGGCAAACAGGGGGGACTGAAGGTGAGGCCCTGTGGGCTGCTGTGCCCAGAGCTCTGGTGTGAGCAGACTTCTCCCAACAGAGCTGGAACGGGCTGTGCTTGGGGAGGAGGAATCCACAACCATGGAATACCCAGTTGCTGAAGACAGGCTCTGTAATAAACCTCCACCAAGCACTGATCCATCCACTTTTCTCTTGCAAATAACAGGCTGTCTGTCTTTCAGATCACAGAACTTCTCCAGCTAATGAGTCAATTTAAAGAAATGGGCTTTGAACTAAAAGACATTAAGGAGGTCTTATTATTACATAACAATGACCAACACAATGCTTTGGAAGATCTCATGGCCCGTGCAGGAGCCAGCTGAAGACACATTCCTGGATTCTTGGTGTGCAACAGAGCAAGGGCCAGCCCCGCCACCTTCACATCCAGTGTGACCTGCTCTCAGCGGGAAGGAGTCCAGCTTTTTGCATACAAGGGAGAGAGACTGAGCAAGCCCGCCCACGTGCATCACTCCAGCATTTCTCTTTCCACTGAGGGCCAACTTTCATTCTTAAATTAAATTTTTTAAGTGTCCTTTCCTAAGCTTCCTTTTTCCAGCTTGGCCACGGAGAGTTGAGACTGCCCAGCCTCTACTGGAATTGTACATAGGTAGAGATGGAGTGGTTCCCCCCTCATTGTTGCACTGGAGTTGGACAGAAGAATATTAAGTTGGTTCTGAAACTATGATGCTTTGGTTCTTTGAAGCTGCTTTCATGGTGTCTTGTCTGCTTGTACTGAATTACTTGACTGTGTCACAGTCTAGATTACCTGGTTAAATTTGACCTTTAGTGCAATGGAGTTTTATTTTTTGGTTGAAAGCTAGTCTGTAACTTAGTAAAACACTGGTTCAGAAACTGTCACTATGCATAAAGAGAGAACCTTGTTTTTTCCTCTTGGTTTTTGTTTTTTACCCATGCATCCAACACTTCAGCCAGACACGAGTGTCTAATGCTGAGTGGCGTGTAAGTTCCCTTGAAGCAGGTAAGCTGTGAACATGACCTGGACCTGCAACTTGTGTTGGTTCTTGAACCTGAAGGCAGAGAGCTGGGGCTCAGTATTCTTAATCCCCCAGGCTTACAGGATATTTAAGACAATGCCCTGCTAGAAAGTCAGTTATCTTTTTGTTTTAAATAATACACAGTGTGATGCAGGAGGTTTCTTTCAAGCACTTTCTTTAAAACAAATATACTCACTGCGTTAGTTCCATTTTTCACACTGCTATAGAATTACATAATAACATCTAGTACTACAAATCAGGTTTGGGGTTGTTTTTGATAGTTCAAAGTATTACGTTGTACATTGATCAAGTTCTAAATACATGAAATATCAGCAGTCTTGAGGAATCTCTAATTTGCTAAATATTTTGATTCTGCAGAAGAACAACTAATAAAACCCTCAAATATAACTCCCAGTGTCATGGTTCCCATCTCTCATGCTCTTTGGCCTCAGCAGACAAGGAACTAGGTGGATCCTGCCTGCCCAGGTGCTGCCAGCTCCTGTGGGCATGTATGAACACTGTTGGGCAGAACAACCAGAGGTTTCTGGGCTGCAGCTGCAGTGGTGGAAGGTGCTGTGCTTGTCTGCGGCTTATTTTTGTTTTGTGGCAAAACCCCAGCCTAGGGATCGAACTCATGTTAGAGCCTGAGCTGCAGCGTTGGACTTCTGGAGGGGAAAAGGGCTCAGCTCATTGCATCAGAGTAGGTTTTTCAGTAGGAGGTTTCAGCTCATCAGGACTCCAAAGGAGATGGGATTTGTCTCCGTTATGTTGTTACCTTTCTATGACCAAAACGTCTAATTTGGGCCCAGTGTGCCCTCCTGGAATGCTCTGTGGGGTGCCCAACTGTGTTAATTACATGCATTTACTTTAAATGATGCAGGGGAAGGATTTGCTGGCAAGTATCTAGGGGATGTGGAGAGACATGAGGAGGAGCAGGGCAGCTTGCCTTGCACATGCCCCATAGTGTTGAACTTCACCAGTTTCTAGTGGTGGAGCTGAATTAAAGCTTGTCTAAGAAGGACATTCAGCAGCTGGTGGGGCAGCAGCTGCTCCCTCTGTGAATGCAGGTAATGCCCAGCCTTTCTTCCTTCCCAAGTGAGAAATGTGACAGTGAAGTGAGGAAATGGGGTTTTCCTGATTAATTGGAAAACCTTGAAAACAAAATTCAAACTGCTTTACCATCACTGCTGAGAGCGTTTGGTTGTGGGGTTTTTTTCTGGTTTTCTCAGAATTGCTACCCCAGTGAGTCCCTGTCTGGTATCAGACAATCCTGAAGGGGCAAGAAGTCTTTGCCAGCAAAGAAATAACTATTTAGACCAAACCTCTGAATAAAATATTCTCTGATTGTACTAGTGTGTGTTGTTTTTTCACAATTCCCCTGCAAGGTCTGGCTCTTAACCCTGTAGAGTAACCACTCTGCTTTTGGAACGCTTGTGGAGGTGAGAGCAGGGAGGTGAAGATGGGGAAGTGGCACCTGGGAAGGCGCATGATCTTATTCTAGAGAGCTGTGCCCACCCGGGTCTCCCCTGGTGATGCTGCTCTTGCTTCGGCAGTGACATTTCTGGAGTTAAATCCCTGGGTGGCTGAAGGCATGAAGTGTATTCCTGGGGTTGCATCTCGGAGACCACAGAGTGAGGGGACTAAGGGGGTGGCTCAGAGGAGAGGCATCCTGGAATTATGTGTAACAAGACACACAATGTGACCAGAGTTCAGTGTTCAGGGTGCTGTGCAGCCCTTCTTAATCTGGTACTGTTCTGTCCAGGCACAGTTCATTGTGGGGGTGGGGAGGTCCTGCTTTTGGCTGGAGCAAGGCTGGGCTCTGCCCTGCTGCTGGCTGGTGACAGGATTGGCTGCACCCTTGGTCACACTTGTGCCCTTGGAGCTTTTCCGTAGGCTCTCAGGTCCCATTGATTTATGTCCCTGCTGTACCTTTGTCAGAGCTTCTGTCTGAGGTCTGTGTGCCTGGGTGGGAAGGCTGGTGAGAAGTGTAGAGGCAGAGCCTAAACTCGTGGTTGTGCTTTCAGCCAAAGCATCTCTGAGCTGCCTCCTGCTGGTCCTGGACAGCAGCAGCCTGGAAATGGCTCCGGTGCTGCAGAGCCATCCCTGGCGCCCATGGCAGCCGAGGGCTCTCGATCCTGCACTCGGGCAGTGGGAGCTGCCCCCGTGCTCCAGGGCTTTTTTTGCCCGGCCTCGTGGCTCCTGTCCGGGATCTGCTGGAGCACAGAGCCTGTGTCAACAGCTTTCTGGGGCTGCTCTCCAGGCCAGGAAGGGTCTTTCTGGCCCTGGCTTGGGGCTTCTGAAACAATCCAACAGGCCCTGTGAGAAGGGGAGCTCATACTGATTTCCAGCTCCACTTAATCTTTTGCGGTCAAGCAAATGGGCATATTGATCATGTTTACCTAAAATGATTTTTACCAGAGCTCTGCAGCAAATTGATTTTATTTTAAATTGTGTTAACTATTGAAATAAAGTATCAAGCCTCTGCTAATAACCATTAAGAGTCATTCTTGCATCCAAATACAAAAGTGAATCCATTTTAGTTCTGTGTTTATTTGATTGTACATGGCCAAGCTCTCTAACCCTCTTAGATTGCTTTTATGACACTTTCACACATATTCCTCAAGTTGAAATGAAAGCCTTTTGTAGCAGTTGTCAATGAAATTTCAAACAGTAGGAAGGGGATGACACTTAACATGTTCATTTAGCACATTTTCACAGAGGAATTAAAGCAGCACCTAGGTAATAACCCTCAAAGGGGAGAGAAAAATGTTACCATTTCTGACAACAGCTTGATAGTTTCTGTTGCATGTGAGGAGCCCACGGTATCTTTGTGGTGTGCAGCACTTCAAGCATGTGCCTGTTATTGCCAAGGACGGGCTGATTTTCACAGCCAGGTGCTTTATTTTTTTTATTTTAGTCAAGTCTCACCTTCAGTAGAGGAAATAAAATCTGGAGAACGGACATAATAAAACGTTACATTTACAAAGGTATAGTCATGGGGATTGGCTGGTTAACCCATTTTAAAAAAAAGATTGTATCAGACCTCAGAAAACCGTGTAGTGTTGTTGTTTGATTATTTGTTGTTTCTCAGTGTCCCTGGCTGTTCCTCAAGGGAGCAAATAGTTCCTGCTCTGGGAATTAGTGCTGGGGCTCAGATCTGCCAGACAGACTTGCTTTTTTCACAGTAGATCATACGGGAGTCACAGGTGGCTCAAATCTGGCAGCTGACTTAACTCACATCTCCTCTGCTCACGGAAATTTTTGGTCACTCATCTGTCTTGTCACAACTGCCCCTGCAGATACCGAGGTTAGGACATGGCACTGTGGGTTGTGCAAATGATTCTTGTGTGTTGCTTAGGAATGTTCAGCTTCTGTAAGACACTCAAAACACGTGGGAACATACTTTGCTGAGCTGCTTTTTAAAAACCTGAAAGTGCAACCAACCAATACTCATCTCCCAAATGTCAGAGTATGTGGAGGGAAAATTTTTCTCCCTCGCACTGTTTCTGACTGGGCATCACATTTTCCTGTGACCTCTGCACACATCCTACAGTCTGACCTTTTCCTTGGTTCCAGACAGAGTTGCAAAACTCCTCAGCTGCTCCCTGACAGCAGCGTTTGGTGCAGGCTCGCTGAGAATGTGCTGGGGAAACTTCTCTAAGTCCCACATCAAATTTATGCTATCAGACGGGAAAAGGACTACCCAGCTGCCTCGTATTCCCCTCACCTTACGCATGGGAAAGCTCTCCCTGGCCCCAGGAAGTGGAGGGGGTTGCTGGTTTTAAACACTTGCTCTTCCCTGTGTGGTTTTAGCAGGGTGCTGATGTCCCACTGCTTTACAGCTCTCCAGTGGCTGTCGGGCACCACTGCTCTGAGCCATGCAGAAATATCAAGAGTCTGCTCCTGGATGCCTCATTTCTCTGCGTGAGTGAAGGAGGCTTCTGAACAGCGGGCTGTGATACCCAGGTTCAGGTGTGATGTGCTGCTGGCCTGTAACCAGGACACAGGAACTGTTTTGAGAGCCATAACTTCAGACCCCAGAGGAACTCCACAGAGAAATCCAGTCTCAGTTGCAAGATGGAAACTAAGCAGTGCTAAAAACAACCCAACAGTCAGGGCAGCGATGTGGGATTTGCTTCTGTTCCCCAGGCCTACACTGGGTGACATTCCTGGGAGTGTTTGCACCAAATATGCATCCCAGAGTGGCACTGTGATTACTGTCCTGCCGCTCAGCCCAACCTGGGCTCCTCTGGGAGGCTGTGCAGGCAGGCAGCAAAACCCACAGCTGGTCAGACAGCAGTGTTCCATTACCCTTGGCATTTCTGGCTAGTGAGCAGGCTTTGAATGAGCTACCACAGGCATTACTGAGGAGACACAGAGATGGATGAATGTGTTGCGACAGCCCTAATTTTGGAGTGGGAGTGCTCACACAGCGCGTTGTCAGCGAGCATGTCTCAAGGTCACTTGTGCCTTCAGCAAGTGGACTGGCTTTGTGGTTCAGATGCGATGCATGCAGCACCAGGGCTTCTGCAGGGCTCCAGCTGATGGCTCCGTAGCTCTTGATTCAAATACCAGTTTCACCTAACAGTGCTGTCAGCAGCTTCTGGAAGCCCAGTGCCTCCAAGCAGACCCCCTTTTTGTGTGAGAAATCTGTTGAGCTCTGTGCAGTGCAGGCATCAGATGTGGTCTGCAGCAGGTACAGCTGCTGGCCTCTTCCTCTGGGCAGCAGGGTGAAACCCATGTGCTTCTTAACACACCAAATCGATCTTTGGTACAAAGTCCTTGCTAAACCTGTAACTTAGAGCCAGCTCCTTCAGGAGCTCTGGAGGGTTCATCCCAAGAACTAATTCAACAGTAGGCTTCCTTCTTCTGTAACTGACAGCACTTAATGCCCTGCCTTGACTTCCAAGTACTTAAGGTCCAGTCGCGTTAGCGTAACAACCCTTGGCTCCTCTCTCTTTCCTGGCTTGTTTGCAAACACTTTTCTGGGTAGCTTTTGAGCATTTCTGTTCAGACCTGTATCTGATTTCAGAGTTGTTTCCCTTACTTGGCAACACAGAACTGCCTTTAACATGTGAGAAGCTGCTATGATACATGAACACAAGTTGCCTGCTGCTTGGTGAGATTTTTAAAAGCTGCTGAATTGTTACTGTTCAGAACGTGGCTTACTGGTATTAATGAAATACAAAGCTTATGGTGCCAATTAGTCATCTCTCATTTACTCAGAATTCTCTCCATCCTTATATAAAACACACACTAATCACAAACATCAAACCAAAAGTTATCCCCTACCACCCACACTCTGCAGCACCAAGTGTAGCAAAGCGCTGGCTGGTGTTTTCCATAGCTGCTCCAGTGCATGTGGAAGCAAAGAAGATCTAAACTGGTGGAGGTGTTTGCAGTGATGTGTCAGTGCCAGGGGAGGCTAAACAGAGCTGAAGCTGGGCTCGCATCGTTTGGACACACTTTGACTTCAGCACCAAGATTTCATCCAGCATGGTCATGAAATTCTGAAAATCCTGGTGAGGAAGGCACAGGGAAAGCTTAGGGAACAGTATCAGCAGGTTGGAGAAAATCAGCGTATTTTTTACACTGCAGCAGAACGTAAAAGCATTCTGCAGTCTAGTAGATTAAATCAGCATTTCCTTATTAAAGTCACAGCCCTCACAGACAAAGGTCAGTGCCTCTAAATACCAAGATTCACTGACTCTGGTAGTTTTTATCTGTTGGTGAAATTACAGCTCATATAGTGGTTTAAAAATAAAAATATATAAAGCAGTTGTTGTCACTCTTTTACACTGGTTAGCTTTTCAAAGGTCTGGTACAGAGACTGGTCACCCAGCTTTACCATGTACTGAACTCTGTTCCTGACACCTCTCATGTTGGATTTATCAATTATGAAAATAAATAGTGAGTTGGGCCACTGTGGATCAGACATAATAGCCCAATCTTGAGAGATGTAGGGATTTATTTCCCATCAGGTCACGGGGCCATGGCTGCAGGTCTGCCATGAGCAATACCAGCACTGTGTCCAGCCTCAGCCCATGGGAACTCTACCTTCCATAGCCACTCGGATAAAAAACAGTATGGAACTGTGATTAAAACTGGTATGGAGTTTTAATCCATTTTTAAGTAGGGCTTGTATTAATAAGGGAGCACTTGGACGTGCTCTGCTCTCCAGCTGAGAGCAGTTTGGTGCCTTTGTTCACAGGTCTGTGCCTGAGAAGCTGGGAGGTGTCAGCATCCCCAGGGCTGGGGAATTCAGCTGCTGTGCATGAAAATCAATCACACAAAAGCTCATTTGGCAGTACTCCAGCTGTATCTCCTGCACTGTATCTCTGTCCTGCGGGGAAATCAGGACAGTGATGAAGACTAGCCCAGCTGCTGTGGCATATTTTTCTTAAGCACTTTAAATATTGCTTTGTTCAGTGTGTGGCTGGTTGTGGCAGGAGTTTCTCCTGCGGCCAAAGTTTCATGGCTGGAGAAGTTGAAACCATCTGGAAATGGAAGGAGAGAAGCTGATGCATGAAGTCCAAGCACATTTCATAACCCAAAAAAGGTCATGCTGTGAAGTAAAACTGCAGGGTATGTTATTCACACACTGCTGGGAGGCCTGGCAAGCTTGTCAGAATTCTGCTGGCCAGAAAACAACTGCTTGCTGCAAGGGGCAAATAAATGAGGGGAAGAGCTGATGTCCAGTGACCAACAAACTTATGAAGAACAATCTCAAAAGATTAAAAAAAATTAAGATGAAAGATAGCTTTGTTTCACTGCATTGTCTGTGACAAAACGAACACATGTCTCCTGTGCTGCTTTGTGAACTGTAAAACAGCACATGCAGCTTGAAATCACAATGAGTAAGCCACATGGTGGCCCCACTCCAAAGTCCCTGAGGAAAGAGTCTCTGTACTTCAGATCTGAACTGTGACAGAAACTGAAATGGTTTGATGATGCAAGGCAGCATTAGAGCTTGGCTTTACTGAGAAGGTGAGGGAACTGGGAAGGCAGGAGTTCTCACTGGAAAATGTTCATAGTCTGGATTTTCACACAGCTGTGACATGCATCTGTTGGGATGCAGGAGAAACAGAGAACTGGGATTGCCTGGCTAGCAGTAGAGGCCATGGAGGTGTCAGTTTTTAGGTCTAGGGTACACCACTGTCACCTGAGGCAAAGACAGCCAAGAAACAAACACTTGAGTGACCAAAGCCAAGAGTGTGTGAGGCACAAGCCACAGTGGTCAGAGCACTGGAGTGAGTGGGGCCAGGGTTGCTGGCAAACCTGCAGTGTGGTAGGCAAAGAGGCTCCCAGACGGAAGAGCCAAATGCCACCAGTGTCCTGCTCTAGGGGTGTGCTCTGTTCTGTGGTATTGACTTACTTGTCCCAGCCTGCAAGTTCTAAAACATCACAGGGACAGACGGCCTGTCTGGTACAGTCTGCCCTGTGATGTGAGATAAGGGAAGGCTTTCTTATCAGAAGAGACAAGGGCTTCAGGGCTGGCCCGTTTATCTCCTGCTCCCCAAGGACCTGTCAGAGTGGAGACTGGCAAAGACACAACAGGCACTAAAAATGAGAGGCCTCTCCCAGGACTCAGACAGGCCTTGGAGAACAAGAGGTTGAACTGACAAGAAACATCACATCACCAGTTCAAGTTAATAATCTCTATGATTAATTTATGCAGGTTCCATGGGCACCAAAACCATCATCTGAAACACTTACCATTGCTGACATCTGATTTATCAAGCACTCCTCCTTGAAGCACAAGCAAGCCATTTCATTCAGCTGCTGCCGATGGGCACGAATTACAGCCTGTCTGGTTAACAAAAAACACACACTGGTTACACAGGCTGTAACGTAATCACTGCTTATAATCACAGCTGGCCTCAATGAACCTTCAAGGAAGATGAATACCCCAGAGGAAGCCTTGCTGTCCTGTGTCCCTGGCACTCAGGAAGGGCATACCAGTGCTCCTTGAGGTGCAGTGGACTGCACTGGTTTGGGGTTCAGGATGACCTGGGTGACTGAGAGCTGCTCACAGAGGAGTGACCACACCCCTTTGTTAGCACAGGCAGCACACAACTGCTTTTCACTCTAGGAGAATCAAGGAGCACAACAATCATCTAAGTAACTGAAATGGCTTACAACCATGAGTCTGTAAGTAATTTCAGTGAGAAACAGGCTGAGCAGGAATGCATTGCTGCTGCTGATTCCTCTGAGCAAGTTTCACTGATCAACAATGTATTTTCAGTCAAGTGAATGCAGTCCAGTCCCTGGGAGCTGACAGTGGCAGCTCAGAGTACTCAGAAGCTTTATAGCTACATCTTCAGTGACTGCCCAGCTGCTCTAGCAGCTTTTCTTTTCATTGATGGAACAGCTATGACCTGACTCTTGATGGGAGGTTTGGATATATTTTAGGTACTTTACAGCTTATAGGAAGCCAATTAATTACTGAGAACTGCAGTTTGTATTATAATATTTATTCCTTTAACATTATTCTAGATGCTCTAATAGAATTATTGGCTTCCTGTGAGATTTCAAAATATCACTAAATAACAAGCAACCATGTATTTATAAGATAATTACTATAAATTATGATTAATCTTATAAAATAATTATTTAATAGAATTACTAACCCTTGGTTTTTGAAGTACATATGAGTTTGACATACAAATAAAAGCAAATGTATCACATGTCCAGAATTTCTAAGCTTCACTACAAACTTCATGAGCAAGACTTACTGTGCCTTTTCTAGGGCTTCCCTCTGCCATTTCCCCACGTCTGATGCAGCACTTGGAGAGCTGCTGCTGGACATGTGTGAGGGGCTCCTTGCATTTGCTATTGGCTTGTTCTCTTTGGTTGCAAATCCTGCATCTGCAGCAAAAGTCTCTTGTGTAAAAATACTTTGGATTAATTTGGTTTTTAGCAACCCTGTTTCCTCATTGCTGAACGATGACTTGGCAGGGTCTTCAGAATGGATGAGGTCTTCATTCCTCAGTCCTGGCTTGGGCTGCAGCAGCAGGCTTCTCTCCTGAGAGGGGGACTGTGCTGCATAGCTTTTTTCAGGTATTTCAGCATTTATTTCCTCAGCCATGCACTCAGCACCGGGGCCTTGACTTGAGTTAGACTTTTCTGAATTACCAGCATTGTTTTGCTGATTACCATCAGCACTACACCGTCTGCCACCTGCGTGTTCTTTGCAGGGGGAGTCACTGCAAAGCCCCCCGCCTTCTCTCTCTGCCCTTGGGCCTGCAGATCCAGCTGCGGATGTTTCCGTCGGGTCACTCCCAACAAACAAACTGCGCCGAACTCCTTGCTTGGATGAATCCGATCCCAGGCGGCAGCAGCACGGCTTCACACGGCCGCAGGCGGGTGGGAGGCACTTGTGCCCGGCTTGAGGGGGGCCCAGCAGGGCGCAGTGCCTTCCCCCGTGGCGGGTCTGCTCCCCCAGCTCCAGCATGCTGTCGGTCAGAGCTCTGCTCCTGGTGCACTGCCAGCCCTCGTCCTCGAACCTGCTCTGGGTGTCACTGTCCGGCACCTGCTTCTCACGGGGGGGCTTCTCTTGGCTGGAAGACACTTTCTCTGTTTCAGGTGTGTCCTCACTGTCAAGAAGGGACACCAGGACAGGGGCCATGAGCTCAGAAGTGAATTCTGAGGAGCAACTGGACGATACACAGTGGCTAACTCCCTTTTTTCGAGCTTTCCATTTTACACCTCCTGCAAGAGCAGCCTCTTTATCCAAAGTGGATTCTTCCATCTCCTCGTGCTGGAGATCAATCTCTTTGCACTCTGGAGTTTCTGATGTCAATACAGGAGATACATATGGGTTTGAAGCATCCTTTTCTGGAGTTAAGGGGGCTTCACTGGAGTAAACAAGACATCTGTGTTTGGACTTGTATTCTTTGTGATCAGCTAGGAAATCCTTGCCATTTCTCCAGCTGCAAGCAGGATCTTCCTGCAGGCAGTAAGGTTTTTCTGCAGTATTGCTTGGAGAGGATTCAACAGCTAAGTCATAGCTCCAGTCTGCAGTAGTATTGCTGCAGCCTGCATTTTTAATGGGTTCCTCTGCCTCTGGGCTGCCCTCACTACAATCCCAGCTGTCATCTAGGTCATGATCTTGCATAGGTATTGCATATTTAAAAAATAAACCCTGTCGCTTTTGGCCCTTTTGCTCTTCTTCAGTTCCTTGTTCTCTTTCATGAAGGAAAAATGAATGCTGACTGCATTTGTTGGTGTTTCCTCTTTTCACGGTCTTTTGACTACAGACAGGTGAGAAGGAATCTTCACTGAAATCACTGTCATCCAGATCTTCCAGCTGCATCCCCTCTTTGCTCTGCATTTCAATTGGAGTCAGGCTCAGCTCCTGCTTCACTTGAATCTCCTCAGGCTTGTACTGCATTAAAAACCTCTCAAGGGGTTGATAGTTCAATTTTTGCTGTAGAATAGGGGGCTGCTGAAACTGCTGGTGATAAAGACGTAAATGCTCTTCCCTTTCCTTCTGAAATGGAGGCAGATATGACCAGGGTTCAACAGACTGTTCAGCAAAAGTATTTCCCCATTCCTGTCCGCTGTCAGAGGGCAGATTTTCACCTCCAAAGAAATTATCATCTCTAGGAACAAGCTGTTTCTGAACAGGTTGCACTGTCTGGACTTTCAGGCACTGCACAGGTGTTCTGTTTTGCATATACTTGTCTTGCTGGCCACTCTGTTTTGTTTCTGCTGTGGCAATGAAATCTTTCACTGACGGGCTCTTTTCAGAGTGGGGGGATAGACCACCATTCTTCTTCTTCAGGGGGTGTGTTATCCGTAGGACTCCCTTCACTGGGGTGGTGTGGTGGAAGCAGGGAGTGCTGGTATTTCCTTTGCAGGCATGTCCTTTGCCAATTCCCTTGGGGGTAGAGGTAAGAGGGACACTGGGTGCCTGGAGTGCTGCAGGATATGCCTTTGGTTTTGTAGCAC
Organism: Eulacestoma nigropectus; assembly: GCA_013397775.1. Taxonomy (NCBI): domain Eukaryota; kingdom Metazoa; phylum Chordata; class Aves; order Passeriformes; genus Eulacestoma; species Eulacestoma nigropectus. The sequence continues at coordinate 51,409 of VZTE01003667.1, read as the reverse complement.
CTGAGGGATGCTGTAGACCTAGCTTCACTTTCTTCGGAGAGCTCTTTTCCCCAGGTGGCAAAGAGGGAGTGCTTTGGACACGTTTTGGAGATACATTTCTAGCTCTGCGACGCCTGCTTGTGACAGGGGTAGAACATCTAATCCCTTTCTTCAGCTCTTTGACTCTGTAAAAAAGTGGCTGCATTTAGAAGATGTCATGCTTTCACATAAATAACAGCATCTTCAGAACAAATCAATGCTTTCACATACTAAGACTAAATATTGAATTCAACATCATGGTTTGTTTTCTGTCAGTGATCTTCACAGGTATCAAAACCCCTCTGCCAAAATGCCTGGACTTTTGGAAAACTCTATAGCAGTCTTTTTAAGCGCTTCCTTGAGCAGTGCATAACAGGTCAAGTGAGTGGAAATGGCCTCAGTTTTAGTGCAACGGGGTGGCATTTCCACACATTATAATGCAGGAGAACAAGCTGGTACTCTCCACAGCACATCACAGAGTCTCACAAGGCACAAAGTAGGACTTTTGGAGTAGTTGCAGTGGGATTCCTTAGCTCCGGCGATGTGCACAGGGCTGCACTGCTCCTGGATCAGACTCACCACTGCAACTATGAAGAGCTGATTAACTGGTATCACCCTTTCCCCTACCACCCTGACACTCAGCTGTTCCCTTTGCTCTTCTTGCCCCTTAAGTTATCTCTTGTCCTTCTAACACTAGCATTGCACAGCCCGTAATTTACCTCCTGCTCTGTAGGAGGGAGGGTGAATGACTTGCAAATATTCTAAGTAGTATCACAATACAAAAGTAAACCAAAACTTTTGATTGCTGAGGTCAGTAATCCTGCAGTTACAGGGCACACAGTGATATTTTCATCACTGAAAGCGATCATCAGAAAGTACTTACAAGACCCAAAGGATGTTAAGACAAAATATAGGAGTTGGAATAGATAATGATTTTATTCGCATTGTGAAGATTCTGTTTCTTGCCTAAAACAACATTTTCCATACAACCAAAATAAAATGTTATAGCAAACATCACACATTACCCTTTACTTTGTGTTTTTCACCCAGGCAAGACTGAGTTTCACCACCTACCTGTCAGCATATCGCAGAGTGTTCAGGGTGTGCTCTGTAGCTATGTGGCTTGGTGATACATTGGCTATCATACATGTCTTGGAATTGCCAATGAAAGAGTCCTTTAGCACCTAGGGTTCAAAGGGAAAAAAAATTGGGTTCTTAGCAGTTCATGTCCTTTGCACATCCTGTAAATTAGCAATTATCTACAGAAGAAATTCAACATGAGGTAATAATTTTTCTTTTTTTTTTGTTAAATGTAGTTCTCTCATCTCAGACTGTCTTGCCTTTATTTGTTTACAGTTTAAAATGAATACAAGTATTAATCAGGACTCTGAACAAGCCCTTGTTCCAGATGCCTTAAGGGTGCCAATATGGTTTGAGGAATAAAGCAGATGTTACAGCTGGAGTAAAGAAATATTGATGAAAGCTCCCAGGACAGTAACTGAACGGAAGATGCAAGACTGGTTTCAGACTGGGTGGAGATGGATGGTAACTCTACATGAGTCTGAAAGGTGGTGTTTGGGGTTTTGTTTAGTTTTATCTTTTGGGTTGTTTCTTTTTTTCCCATGCCAGTCCCCAGCATCAGCGGGAGGAAATTGGCAGTTGGCTTTAATTCTGTGATTACCTTTAAAATTAAAATTTGCAGAAGTTATGCATTTCCTCTCTTGCTTAAGAGAGGAAGTAGTTACTGAACTATGCCATCTATTTATTTATTTATTTTCTTGTTTGTTTATTTTAGTCCTCATCAGGGAAACCTCTCCTCTTCCCTTTCTGCTCATTTTACCTGAGTTAATTTGCTTTGCCGGAAAGGAGTATGTGTGTGCTCCTGATCCAACGCTCGAATGCATTCCTTTAGCTAGCGAAAGAAAGAAAAAACAGAAGGGAAAAATCAATCAGCCATGCACTGGCAATGAACTGAATGGCATCAAACCAAACCTACCCATGTCCTGTGCCACCTTTGACTCCTGCTATGTGTTGTCCCTTGCAAGGTCAATTTGTGCCCTGCCTGATGGCTCTGTGGGCTACACCAAACACACAGAGCTGAGTAAGCACACACATTTAGCGCACTCAGAGCTCCACAGAGCTGCTGCCTGCACCACATCTAACTAGTCTGAAGCCAGGCTGGGTGTAGCCCAGACTATGCTGCACTTGCAAGGCAGGGGTACCTAAAGGACAGAGCTTTTTGAGCTACATCTCTTATTTTCTTTCTTCTGGAGATAGCAGATTACAGTATTGTCATGGTGATACTGCCATCAAGCATTTACAGCCTTTCTACCTTCTACAAACTCCCACTTAAATGACACTTATTTCTCACTTTTACAGCTTTTTATTAAAAACTGCACCTGAAACAAGTCAGAGATCAAACTATTATAATTTTTTCGTCTGCCTCTCATAGTTGAAATGTCTGAAGGTCTTCCACTTGAAAACAACATGAATATTCAAACCAGCAACAGACTTCAAATCTTATGGGTTTAAAGGCATGAAGAGAGTGTTATGATCATTGAGGCCAGAGCTAGGCTGCAGGTTACAAAGATTTACTCAAAGATGCCTTTTATAGTTGATTCAGTCCCTACTTTTAGACTGCCTAGGTATTTTCTTAGTTGCACACAATACCAAAAATATACAGACTCTGATTTTAAAGTTTCTTTTAAAAGAGTTTCATGGGCTTACACTCAGGATTCTCAGGAACCACAGAACTGTTTAGGCTGGAGAAGACCTTTAAGATCAGACTTCTTTCTATTCAGGTCCCAACTCCCCGTGACACTCAGTTATTCACCAGCAAGTACTCAAGAAAGCATGAAGTACAGAAACACATTCATTTCACAGGCTACTTCCCAGCACAAATACTAATATTCCAGTACAGGAAAAGCCTCTGTGCAAAAGAACATTTACATTCCCAAAACAGAGCGAGCCACCTCCTATTTACAGCAGACTAAGAGGTACAGTTGTGTGCACTGACTTCTGCACTGCTGGCTCATACCCAGGAACCTTTACCACCTTCAGCCTCATTTAGAGAAGCCCCCGGTCACCATAAAGCTTTGCTTGTTTGCATCAAAGGTGCAAAGCCTTCTGCACCATTTACACTCACAGGCACTTCTGCTTTATCTTAGATGGCATTTTTCTGCTCCTTTCTCCCTCTTTGTACGACTGTGGGCACTTACAGAAGGCAGTTTGCCTTAAGAGTGCGTTTCTTCCTGTTCCTTCCTCCCCACACATAAATTGCTAGTTTTTATGCTCTTAAGTCCTTTATTCCTCATTTGAAAGAGAAGCCCAAGTTCAAGTGATGAAAATAACTGGCAGGAACAGATGTGCTTTTATGAAACAAATATGGCAAATTCGAAGCCCGTATTCTTTAGAAGTAGAAGGGACAAAACCTTTTTGAGACACTTACTATACTACACCTAACATTCTCCATGCTATGTTTACCTGTCTGGCTGTAAGAATGGATTAAAAATACTTAATTTTCATCCCGATATCTCTTCCTTCTTAAACTGCTTTTCAGTCACAAGACAAATTAAACTGAACACACTTAGTACCTTGATTATTTTTTCCCCTCTGTGGAATACATATATACATTATTCTGTGGTTCATTTTTATCCTAAAACACGTGCTAGTAATTAAATACAAAACCCTCCCCAGACATGATAGTAGCTTACTGCCAAAAGACTTTGGTTTATTTCTGCTCCTTCCATTTTTGTTTGTCGATCCGAGTCTCTGGCATCAGCTGCCCTTTCACTGCCAGCCAAGTCAATAAATGATATCCTAGAAAAAAAACAAAGTTGCATTTATCATAGGGGCTTTTTTTCCCCCCTCTTCTTTTTTTCTTTATTAAACCAGAAGGCTGCAACACATGGTATCAGAAGAGTGACTAGAAATGACTAGTTTTGAACAACAAGAAACATCCACTGGAAATATCTGAGACACCAAAATAAGCATAGTATCAGGAACAGTGTCAGAGCATCTTAACATTAAATAACAGAAAGTGTAGTTACATGTGATGACAGTGCTCCACAGTTTAATGGATAAGCTGTATAAAGTGCAACACATTCATCTCTGCAGATAATCACTGTGTTTGTAGTTTCCTAAGAACACGCTTAAAAGAAATTGTGTCTTGATTTCTCCTTCCAGGTAAACCAGACAACTGCCATGTCACACAGGAATTCGGGACAACAGGAACAGAAATTTCCAGTGTAGTATGTAATACACTGAGCTTTCAGTGATCCCTGTTCCTTTTTTCCGCAAAACCCCATTACTCCCTTCCACATTCCCTACTCTGCTGCCAGCTGCTGTACTGAGTATTGCACTGTATCTTCGTCTTTGTCCTTCCTCTTTTTCTGCAACAGCCCTGACTTCTTTTATAGGCACATCTTGGCACCCTTTCCTCACTCCAGCTCCACCTCCCTTTCAGACACACAAAAGCCCCCCAGTCCAGATGCCACACCTACATAACCTCTACACTTTTATTTCTAAGCCTGCCTGTTCTGTCTTTTCCTCTCTTCACTGTTGGTAGCTCTCCCATTTTGCCTTGTGTTGAAAATTAGATCCTGGGAAAGAAGACTGTGATAGCTTATGGAAAGCTGTGTCAGCAGGATTTTGTGACACCCAGCAGTAATGTAGATACACAGACTTTTTTTCTCAGACCTATTTCTTGGGGTTGTTTAGTCTGGAGAAAAGATGACTGAGAAGAGGCACAATTAGTTTTTGAACACATAAAGTGGATGCCACAAGAGTAAATAAACTGCTCTTTCTGTCTGCTGCAGATAGCATCAGAGTCACACACTCAAATTATCAGGGAGGTTTATGTGAGGTACTCTGATTCTTCTGGCCAAAGGCAAACATCTATAATGGAATAATCTCCACCTGTGTTAGTCATCCCACACTCCCTTTGTAGTCGATTACAGGACAGAAATGCTTTGAGGGGCAAATGCATCTGACCTAATTTAGGTCACTCTGCAGGGATCCCAGAAGTGACAGTTTCATTCTCCTGACTTCAAAGGTGATGAGTTCGCATGTGGGTACTGCAGGCATCTGCCTTTAGCCAAATTAAACACTGAAGACGAGGGGATGGATTTGATTTTCAAACTCCTTCACTGGTAATTTGTACGAACACTTTTGACAAAGCTCTCACAGATGTGCTTAAAACATTCTCCTTGGAAACAGAGAAAGGACTGTGGAACTTCTCAAAGTCCATTTTAACCCTATCTTCTAATTTAACTCACACTCGTGCACTAACACCTCCTCTTTGTCTCTTGGATGTCCCTGGGCTTGACATCAGCACTGAGCACTTCTGCTTCTGGTCTTACCTTCCAAATGCCCTGTTGGCTGTGTCTTTAATTTGAATTTGGATGATGGCATGAGATCGAGAGGAATCTGAGTTGACTCCAGTAGCTCCTGTGCTACGTTCTTTTCCCCCCTTCAAAATCACCTGCAAAATACGGGGCACAAAATCCGAGCAAATTGTAAATAAAATCACAATCTCTCAGAAAGAGACCTTGTCCTCCTAAGATGAGGAAATATTGTGACGAAAGGTTCATTACAGCCTTAAAATTTGGTGCAAGGTGGTAAAGGCAGACTGGATCCCTTCCAGTATTTCTTTCAGAGCTTTGTATATGGACTCGCTCGCAGTGACACTAAAGAGCTTACAGAGCACACTGCAAGTAAGAAGCTGTTGCATCACACACTCACTCAGATTTGCAAAATATCCAAATGATAAAATTAAATTCTTTCTTACATTGCTAGCATACTTTTGTAATACTGCAGACACAACCTAAGAGATTCATGAGATTGACCATTTGTTGTGTTTTTTTAAAAATTCACCTTCTGTTTTAGTAGATAAGTACAGTTATGCAGAAAGTTACACAAAAAATAAGAAGTGCCAAAACCTTTCTAAATTTCCATAACTAAAAAAAATTATGCCAGGGTAAGGAAAAAAGTTAAAAGATTAATTATTCTCAATACAACAATAAAATAAGAAAACAAGAGAGGAAGGCAAGGCAGAAGGACAAAGGCTCCTTCAAGACACAAATCTGGATAATTCTTTTCTGGAAACTTTGAAGGACTGTTGCAGAAAGTCTAGCATTAACTGCAGCAGGGCATTCATAGAACAGTCACTAATTTTGTTTCTGGTTGTAAGAACGTATTACAATAATGCCTAGCAAAATCGATACATTCTCATCTGATAAATGTGAATTATTCATGCTTTTCAGTGGCCAGTTCTCAATGAGCAACGTCACCAGCCACTGCAGCTCCTAAGCTTTCTATCAGTGCTAGGTGCAGATAGTTTCTGAATCACAGCCAACATCAATGAGTACTGAGTAACTAGGGATGTGTTCAAAGCTCTTTCCATATATCTGTTGTGGAATACTCAGAAGTTCTGAGTCAAGCCAGTGGCATTTCTGTGTTCAAAAGGGCCTGTGAACAATCTAATCTTTTTCCCCCATGATATCTGTAAGAATGAAGTAATTTAATAGCTCCTCTGTGTGTGGAATGTGATAATACTGAGGAATTATATATCAACCATATAGCAAATTTGCACTCTAACTTGCAGAAGCATCACCAGCTTGTCCTGAAGCTTGGAGTTAATGGGAAGACGAAGAACTAAATTAAGCGCAATATAAGTGGACAACACCATGCCAATTTTAATGAGTCAGTTACAGTATCAGGCACTTGTGATCGACACTTCCTTACCAAAAAAAAGGAATTAAACTATGCAAAGTCAGGCTAAATAGAAAGTAGCTTTACCCAGCTTGCTTGTTGGAGGACAATACAGAAAATTTGCCAGTGTCCTTTTAGGGTTCAGCCAGGTAGGGAAAGAAAACTGAAGCCTTGCTCATTGTGAATGTCAGCTACTGTTAAAAGATCTTAATTTTACTTGGCTGTTATCATACACACACATAAGCAGTGTTTTAATCCTAATTCAGACAAATATCTCAGTCTCAAGTATTTTCTAATTTCTGTTTCTAATAATTTTAGAATTTATATATTCTGTGCCAAATCCATGTATCTTTTATATACAAAAATCTAAGTTCATAGAACCCCGAGATAACATGCTGGGAGAAAATACATATCCAGCTTTCAAGGTCCCTTACTGGGACACTATTTAATTTCTGGAATCTTTCCCTAAGGAATGGCAGCAGCAGCAACAGCTGTGAATCAACTGCTTGCATGTGGCTAATACAAGAAACAGCTTAATGAATAAAGGCACTTTTAATAGTGCCCCTTGGTGCTCTGCTGGAGTTGCCAATTTCAGGGCCTTAAACAGGGACATAAACTTGTGCCACACACCAAATAATCTCTGTAAGTAACACGCCTCAGAAATCAGCAAATTGGGCTGCAGAAGACAGAAAACGAATCCCAAACATTACCTCCAACAGCTGATCTACAGAATCCACCTGAACCTCCCGCAGTCCAACAATCTGAACGACGTGCTTGCCATCTTCTCTCGCAAAAAGTCTGAAAAGAGAACAGTGCAGAAAGGAGATTTCTGAAATCTCAGAAAGCAGCAATGAAAACACCTGTCCATGCCACAACACTGAGAAAAAGCAAGCAAGGCTACTGACTGGGGAAAGGCCCTGCTGTGATTCATTTATTTTCAGAGCTGAGGAGGTTCTTCATTTATAACAAGTACCACTGACATTTCAGTGCTAAAGAGACATTACCAATGCATTTCTGCTAGTTCAAAAATATAATAAAGCAGGGAAGGGAATTACCACGTTTACATTCTAAAGTTACTGTCTTTCTTTAAACTACATCTCAGGCTCCTCTAAGTCCTCCTCAGACTGTAAATTTTGCTCTGTTCATATTCTCAGGATTTTTGCACAAGATTTTAAAGCAGCTCCTATAGCCTTAGAGTAATATTTCAGCATCACCTACAGAGGCTTGCTGGGCTGAGTCACTGGGCTGCCAGGTAAAGGTGCCCAGGGAGAAGGTGAGCAGGCTCTGCAGAGTCAAGGTGGTTGGAGATCAACAGGATCTTCACTGACTGGACTGGCAAGAGCCAAATCTCCAACAGCACAGCAGGAGGGACAGCCAGAGCTTACATTTGACCAGGGAAAGACAGGGACTCCGCAATGGCTGACACAAGACAGGCTGTCCAAAGAAGTTGTGGATGTCCCATCCCTGGAAATGTTCAAGGCAGGTTGTATGAGGCTCTGAGCAACCTGGTAGTGGAAGCTGTCCCTGCCCAGGGCAGCAGGGGTGGAACAAGATGATCGTTAAGGTTCCTTCAACCCAAACTGTTCTGTGATTCTAAGACAGGAACTTCTGGCCACAAGAAGCTTGTTTCTCTACCTATGAATGTTCAGCTATTATCTTATTACAGTGTAAGCAAGAGTCTGAACTTGTATCTCAAATGTAAGTCCTTAACTTTTCCCCAAACAATAAACCAGAAGTCCCTATCGATGTCACAGTATTTACAGTCAGATCCTGCATTCCTCCCTAAGTAGCTCCTAGGAACAACCCTAATTAAATACGTAACATTTACTAAAAACGCTTATATGTTAAATGTAATTGCATGAAAACAGTAACTGATTTCCAAACAGTAACCAACTGATTCACAACCATAGGCTTATAGTAAAACATGTTTTTATTTAAATACCTCTTCCTTCCATTTAGCAGGTCATAAAGCTGTCCGCAGTAGATCTCATAAAAACTGATCAGAACAATAAGATCTTTCCTGGATGGTGATGCTTCCAGATGCCTAAAGATGTCCTTGGCAGCCAGGGCGTAGAGCCCTGGGTTCCGGTGATTCCCTATCATGGTGTAAGTCTTGCCAGCACCAGTCTGCCCATATGCAAAGCAAGTTGCATTGCCTCTGTGAAGACAATGTATGTGTTTAGTGTCACATCTGATTCATTCATCTCTATTAAATAATATTCTGCAATATTGGTATCTATCTATAGTGGCCCCTTAGCAATGAGGTTTGGTTTGCTACCCTCTCTGGGAAACTGCAGAAGACTTAATAATGATTTCCAAGTAGATCCTATGGAGATCTGATGTGACACAAGGTGCTGTTTCTCTTCCTTTCTTTTCCTTTCCCTGCCCTCCTTAAAAAAAAGACTTTGTACCTGGCTCTGTACTTCTGGCAGAGAAAGGGGTAAAAATGTAGGGCTGCAGTAATCACAATGAACAATTTCGTGCCAGTTTAGATTGCAAATTGGCTTCACCATGGTGTCAGATTAGACCAATGCCAGCAGGAGGAATGGAAAAGTAAGGGGAAAGCTGAGAAAAAAATAGCATAATCTCTTCTGGTGGCATTACTGGATTAGCTGTAATGTGAATTGTGGCTTTAGTGATTATTACACAGCAAGGTACAAGCCTCATTCTCCTTTTTCACTTTCTGTTTCTCAGGAGCATGATACTCTGTCTCTGTTGATGACACTTGGGAGATTTTCAGTAACAGAATACTCCATTTTGTTAATTTTCAGCACGGATACATAATCTTTTCCTTCAAAGACTCAAAAGTGTAATTATATTCAAGATCATTACCTTGCATGGAAATAAGATCTCTCATGTAAAGCCACCATCAATTTCCCAATAATCAGGAAGTATGCAATTATGATTAAATCTCTAAGTAAATACGAATCAATAAAATAAAAATAAATCACAAGGTTATTAATAATTTCTATTGCCTTGTGAACTGTACAAATACATGCAAAAATATCTCTCAGCAGTCTCAGGGAAGAGGTAATATTATTTCTCTTCAGATGAGTGTGCTCTACCACACATGAGCCTTTGTTTACGCTGAAGATGAGCCTTCAGAAATCCTGGGACACATTTTATAATTCTAGTCTGCCCATGCTGTCTCTTTGTTGCACCCGAGGTTCAATTTAACCTTCCTCTGTAATTGAAATTTGTCACCCAGTGTAAAGAAAGTTTTCCGCGATTTATTTTTGTCAAAATTGCAGTCAAATATATCCTGAAAGGGGCACAGTATGTGGCAAATGTGAAATGAATTTATGTTTCAAAAGATGAAAAGCATAAAGGAAAATTCAGGCAATATATAAAATTGGAAAACAACAAGGCAAAAAATAACAAATGTAAGCACTGATGCCCTACCCGTTAAAAATATGCTGAATAAGAGGATAAGCTGTCTTCATATACACATCCTGATTGGTACATGTCTCCCCAAAGACTTCATCAAAATAGAAGACGTGCTGAAAAACAAAGACAGTCTTTACATGAGATTGAACACATTTCACTTCCCCTCCAATCTCATTCAAAGGTAAAATGAAATACCAGAATTCTTTCCAGTCACTTCATATGGATTTGGATTAGGTACAGAATGATCTAGCACACTTAATATGCAGCATGACCTATGAAGGAACACACCAATCAAGAGATTCAAGGCAGGGAAGAAAAAAATAAAGAGAAGCAAAAATGCCTCTATTTCCCATCATTCTGAAGCATAACATACCAGAGCCTTTTAACAAAGGAAAAAAAAGCTAATTAAAGAAAATTTATTCATTAAATGAATCAGCCTACAGATGTATAGTCAGACTGTAACACTAAAAAGAATGGAGAGTCAACTCTTGACTCTCTCAAAATTAGTTCTCACTTGTGACTAAGTTGTGATTAACTGCCGCTGTTCTTAAAAAGTTTTGTGCCAGAGAAGAGAGAAGCTGTTCCTAAGCAAAGTTGGATTGTCTGAACTCAGAAGGGGGCAAGAAAACCAAAATTTCCCACACTCTAGATCAGACTCAAAGAAGCAGGATCTGTGGAAATGATGCAGCATGTGTCCCACTGTAAAAGGTGGCACATGAAACGGGCCTGAGAGAGCTCCAAACCGAATTTTTACCAGATACTCCAAACAGTTGTTCCTAGGGCCCAGATTGTAAAAATAACACCCAGCAGAGCGAGAATGGCTTGCTGCCTCTACAAATCAGTTCTGTTCCTGGTGCTGTCAGTCACAAGTGAGAATTTGAACTATGACAGCACAAAGTATTTGAGATTAAGATAAAAAGACCAAAAGGGATCTTAATTTTCAAAAGCAGTTGAGAAAAAAAGTAAGGGAGGGGATGCGGGTGTATGTGATTCACTGAAACAGACCTACAGTGTTGAAACAATGGAAAGGGAACTCCTCACTGAAGTACCCTGGAAGGCAATCAGCAGGCATTCCTCCTGCAGCAATGGCATGTAGCAGAGGGTTTATTTTGCCACATACAAAGAAAGTTGCAAGAGACATACTTCTAGAGCTTAAAATTCTGTGCTCAGGTTTTCTGGCACAGGCTGGCATGAATTAGAAGTAACTCAAATATAGACAACTCTGAGCTAAAAGAAAAGCCGACCACCTATTTTCAGTGTAGTAAGAAATACTAATAGTCCTTTTCTGTTTTCCCTCATGGAAATTCCAAGCGCAATACGCTTTACCCTTCCATGCAAGTGGCCCATAAACACAACATTCAATGAAGGATGTTACCTGTAAAATGTATTGTGTAAGATCAACTGCCTCCTTCTTCTCATGGAGAAGTAGGGTTTCTTTATCTTTCACTGTGATGATATTAACCTCACCACGTCTCTGTTCCCTCAGGCAGAGAGGACGTTTTCGGACACACACTCTGATTTTTTCACTCTCTGTCCAGGGAGTCTCTTTGTCAGAAGTATTGGATCTACAACAATAGCAGAGGTCCACATTTTAAAATCAGGTTACAATAGAATCTAGAATATGCTTGAATTTGTTACTTTATCAGATAAGGTTTCTGTCTTTAATGCTTATCAAAAAACTCTGTAACACACCTCATTTTTACATGGTGCATTTTCTGACACTTTTTTCTAAATAGACTGATGCTTTTTGTACATTTCTGTTAAAAGCATAGTACTGTTTATACAGCTACACTCCTGGACTTGTTGCTGTACTGACGTATTTTCAGTTGTAGACAAACATGAGATCGAAGCTGGCATAATATACAAGTTAACATAATGAAATTTAATCTTGCTGAAATTATTTGCACTCATGATTAGTCACTTCATGAAGGTCATTTCATGTTTCATTGATTGACCTGCTGTGTACAGCATTTTGTGAATAGAACTGGCTTGAATTTAACCAAAATGTATTCATTACACCTCTCCCTTCTTCAAGCTGTCTTCAGCCAAATCAGTAACGATTCTCAGCCTGGATTTGCATTTCAAATAATCAAGCCCCAGCTTGCCCAAAAGCAGCATTTCTGCCAGGCTGTACAAATGCCAAAATCTCTTAGCACAGCAACTGAAAACTCATATATACCAGTTGTCTAATAAATTGTAACCCACAAGTTACTCAACATCTCATTACATCCGCGGGCTTGTGGTACATTGCTGTTGTGCTCCATGATTCCCCAGGAGCACATGAAATGCATATTTAAATCTCAAGATGTGGTCTTCGAAGACCATACACCAGCAATCTTTACTTGTCACTGGAGTCCCTTTAATTTTAGTACAGCTTTCCCATGCAGCCCAGGATCAGGCCCTGCATCTAGATGGAAAATTCTTTCCTTGGAAAAGAAAGGCAATGACACTTGAAATAAGATGCTTCATAAGCTGGTGTGAGTTTATGTATATCATTAGGCACCAAATGTTGTCCATCAAATTATCAGAGGCTCTGAAGTTTAATTCTCGTGCCAGAGGGTGTATTTGGTGACCTGCAGCAAGAGCCTGTTCTAAGAGCTTGAAGCAGAAAGGATTGCAATGTTTGGAGAAAGGAAAAACTGAAAACTTAGAGGCTCTGTTAATGAGAAAAAAGGAATAAATTCTCTCCAATACAGAGGCACGTTTTGTTGAGTATATTTTGTATGGGAATAGAATGCATGTTAATTCCATATGCTGAACCCAAAGCTCATATTTCTTACTAATTCTTTTGAAATATAAGTTGTATTTTATAATAAAATAGGTTTTCATTACTAAGAAAAAAAAAATCAAACAAAAGTCTTGACACAGATCATTAGAAACCTGACTAAATAATAGGTCAGAAGAACCATTATGCTTTTGCAAAATCAAGCTATTTGCTATGGGTGAGTTCAAAATAAATTTGAACATATTAAAAGAGCTCTTTATCTTTCTGCCATCTGAAATTATGGCTGTGTTTTCCAATACTTCTCATAGATATGACTAGATTAGCCTTCACCGTGGTACAATCACAAGGTGACATGGGAATGGATGGATTCAGTGAAGCAGTTAAGCACTTGCAAAACAGGAATCACAAACCCAAGTGTAAGCATGCTGCTCCAAGCCTGCCTGAAATGCACAGCTCTCCAAACATGAGAAAATTAAGTTGAGGCATATCAGGAGGAAGATGCAGAAAGCCCACAAGATGAACCATAATGCTAGGCACAGAGGATTGTGCTTACAAAAGAAGAGAACAAGGAAAGGAAGTGAGAACAATGAAGAACATGACTCTATTGCAGGATTGAAAATCTTTAACTCCTCTAGCTGAGCCATTAGATTTTATATTTCATCATTTTAAAATTTGCCAACACTATAAATCCTGTTCTTTTAGCTGCATCTTGGCTCAGCTTCCAGAAGAGACAGGGAATGCACCAGGATATCAATAAATATTGGAGGTTAGCACACTTCTCCAGAAGGTGGGAATGATTTTTTTTTTCCAGCCAAGGGAAGTTATAAACCTTTGTCTTGCATTTCACAATTTAAGTGCTCTGCTTACTATGTCACCTTAGTACTTTTCCACTGTGGCAGCAGCATCTATCCCTCCAGGCTACGTGCAATCTCAGTGGGAGTTCTAATTGACACCTCAACTCCATGGATCTTTCCCTGTACCAAATCTTTCCCCACAGCCTTCCCAGACCATAACTTCATAAAACTACCTCTCTTCATTGCATTTTAACTACCATGACTGCATTGCAACAAGCTAGATACTGGTATTACGTGTGCAGAGGTGTATGTGCTCTGTTACGGAATCAGGAAAAAAATATTTGGTGCTTTAAAAATGTTGCCAGAGTAGATTTACCAGTCGTTCATAATAACCACAGCCCCACCAGTACCAAACACTGGGAAAAGTATGGAAGCTACAGATCATGTCCCTGAGGAGCAGCTGCAAGGCATCCCTCTCACCACCAGGTCTGTAAACCTCCCCAGCTGTATTCATTCTGCTTCCTTTTAGTCAGTTCAGAAATTTCTTTATACACAAATATAGCCATCACAGCCTCTATCCTTTCCACTGGGAACAGCTCGACAAATTTAACAACAGGCAATGCCATATTTTGGAAAACTAGTATTTTAAAAGATAGTCCCATGGAAAGCCAAAGATTGGCTCAAATATCAAGAAAACAAAGCCTTAAGTCCTGAAAGACAATAAAAACTATTCTTAGACAACCTTGGTGAGTAGCAGCTGGTCAAATTCAGATGATTCCATCTGTAAGACCTGGAGAGTTGCAAATGCTTATGAATATCTCTCTTGTCTGTAAAACTTTTCATTGTGCTGTAGTGCTTGGATTGCTTATTTGGAGGTGAGGAAGACAGTTTCTGCTCCACAATTAAGAAAGAATTAATTATGATTAACCTGAAGTATTAGCAAATTAAAGGTGCCTGATTATTACCTGATACAGGAATGAGGTAGTCCGTAATTATACCCTGAAACGTGAGTTACTCTTTGTACAATAGGAGCTTCAGAATCCCCCAGGAGAGGAGCAATATCATCAGAAACTGTTGAACAACTCAGGTCATTTTTTGTACCTATTCCAGGAGTATTTAAGTCTCTTCTAGCTAATCTGATCAGCTCTGAATTGTGTGGTGGAATGTCTCCCAGAATTTCCCCTACACTGTTCTTCTCTTCATTGGCACTGAGATCAGGTGAATGATATAATTCAGATTCAGAGTCTTTAACTGTTCCATCATTTTCTTCACAGAAAGACTCAAAACGCAGCTGTCTTCGAGGACCTGATCTGGTCACCTGAGGCTGAAGGAAAAGGCCACGTGGTTGAAAATCTTGCTTGCTTAAGTCTGCAATATCTTCCTGTCGCATAATTTTGATTATTCTAATGAGCTGAAAAAGTCGCTTGCGGTCATTTATGTCATGGACCCCCAGTTTTGAGTAATCTTCCATGGAAATTTCGGCAAGCTCGTCAATTTTCTGAAGACCAAAGGCAGCAAAGTGGGGATAGTATTTTTCAAGTTCTGCCTCACAAAGGCATTCATAAAGGCATGATGCCATCTTCAACCTAGAGCCTACAAGAAATCAAACAAAGTAAATATTAGAATCATACGAAACATCACATCTGACAAAGTTACTAATGAAGAAACTGCACATTTTCTGATGCCACTACCTTAGGCTAGAAGCTTGTTTAACTCCAAGTTTACCATACACTAGACTGACAAACACTACAGAAAATAGCAATAACAACAATGAACTAAAACATGAAACAAATATTTTATCCATGAAACTATATTTTAAAATTATATACAATACACAACAAGGTGTAAGAAATGCACAAAGTAATATTACTCACTACCACAGAGTTCCTACACGCCTGATGTCTACTTGATGAATGCCACAGCTACTGAAACCCTGTCCTCAAGCTATAGAATGTAAAATGCCTAATTTTAGACACTCAATTTAATATCAAGGCATGTGGTGTAATGTGGTTCAGCTACCTCTGGTTAACTAACCAGAGGAGAAAAAATTGCACTTGTCCTCACCTCAAGCTGCCTAATTAAGACCATTCATCTTACAGATGAACGATAGCAAAGATGTAGTTTTGTTGTGTAACTTTCTCTTTCACGTCTTGAATCCTGTGAGCATTTCTGAGTCTCCTTGACAGAAAAACCAAAAAAACCATTCTGCAAAACACAGCATTTCTCTAAATCTATATATGCCACTGGAACGCCACACTTGCATTCTTGGGAAACCCAAAAAAGAAACATGCATCACTGAAAAGTATGCCCCAAATCCCCCAACTTCTTCACTTATGTCTTACTGGCAATACATGGTGCAGCTGTCTGTATCCCGAAGGATTAATATCTGCAGATATTTTTGCTTGTTCCATAAAACACAAAAATGATAGCACTTCAAGTATCTGTTGCCCACTGCCATCTCATATCTTTGTTCAGTCTAGGACCTTAAAAAATACTCCTCTTATTCATGTTTGGAGATCACAGTAAGACTCAACAAAACCAAGTTATTTACGTTTTCCTCCCTGTAGTTTAGGGTAGATTCTTTAGGAGGATTTTCAAGGCTCTCTACAATGACATTATATAAGAAAATAAGGTCACCCCCAAATTTGAGTCCATATCATTAATTAATACATGATATTGAAGTAATAACAACAATAAAATCATAAAGATTAAAATATTAAAGTGCCGACTGTGTAAGATATTACAGAGGCCAAAATGTGCAGTAAAGAACATCTAAAATGACTTAGAGTCTATGCTTTACATAAAATTATGAGATTCAACAACAACAAACTCTCAAGACCAAAAAATTCATATATAAGTGAATTTATTTAATGTGTATGTAATGTGATTCTGAATCCTGAGGTAAAGTCAGAGTCATTGCTGAGGCTGCTGGATCCTGGGAGGGGGAAATCAAAACTTACAGAGAAGACAGCAAACCCAGAGATCAGGGAGACTATGACTTGTATGCAAGGGTTTCACAAGCATTCCCAACTTGCCGACTTCTCTAAGATATAAAAACATGCAGGAACCTGAGACTTCATTTAAAGAATGATATTTTGGAAAAATTCCCCTTCTTACATAAGGTAGCTTAAAATGTAAAACCAGTACAGGTGCTGTGCAACGCTCTGAATGCACTGCCATGGGAAACTTCTTCTGTTTGATGAAAGGAGCAGCTAGAACTCAAGGCCAAGACATCAATCTCAAAAGTGCTGAGAATCTGTTAAAGACAAAAATAATCCAATAAATTTATTTTGTCTACTCTCTATCTGTACCCTGGATTACACCTACATCTTTATATATCCTTACATTAAATACAGAGTGTCCAAAGACTCTTAATTCAGTGTTAACCTCTGTTCAAATTATAACAGTGAACACAGGAGAGAGAAAAAAGAATAAAAAGGGAAACAATGGAGACACTTTCCAAAAAAGGAACAGCAGACAAAGGTAGAGAATAACAGATTTGAAGGTCAAGGTTCTAACTAAAAATGAAACAAAATATATTTAAATAGCTAGAAATAACAGGTTGTCATTATATGGAGTGACAAGTCAGAAGAATTCTCAGCATTAGGAAAATCCAAGTAATGTAGGTACTGCAGAACATACAAGAGCCATGTAAGCAGCTCTCTGTGGCTAATTAGCTAAGGCTCTGTGCCACGTGAAAGCAACTAAATGGCTTCTTAATGAGACCTGGTCTCTTAATGAGAGCTGAGATCTGCCTTCCCAGATACAGTAAGTCTTACTGGATCTAAGTGGTTTCAGGGAAAACTCCAGTGACTCCTCATTGACAGGACAGCAATTTCACAAGCTAGGAAAACAAAACGTTCACTAATAAAGGCATAACAAGTTAATTAACCATGGAAATGAAATTAGGGGTTGGCATATCGAGGGGTTCCAGCATTTCTGATCACTTTAAAACTCGAGACAGAGAATTACGGAAAGATTTTGCGTGGTTCAAACACAAAAGAACTCAGGGAAAACTGCAGTTGTCAGTGAAACTCTTCTCGCCTTTCAATTGCTGGTGTTCTAAAAAAAGGGGTATCTTTCTCCTCATTAAAAGAATACTTTAATTCATCCAACCCTGTAGAGATCTTTGTGTCTGAAGACGCTTTTCCTTACGGATACATAATTCTTCAAAATAAATTTGCTTTGTGAAAACTAAGGGGAGTTTTTCCAAGAATCCTAAATTGTTAATGCCATCTTCTGGCAAAAAAAACCAGAAGACTTTTAGTCTTGTAACAGCCAGCATTTCCTCAGTTATCTGTTTGTTCACTCATGAGAACAATGTGTCACGGGGCAGAAAAACATAGCATTCTTCAGTGTGGTATTTTCTTATCAAAACTAGGTCTTGTTCCCCACAAAGATATGGGTGGCTTCACTGAAAACAGGGTTGAGATAAAAGGCTAGGATTTCTTGAAATAGTTCTCAAAATAACATATTTTGAGAAAGAGGTGAGTGTGGAAGTATAATTCTCCATGTGCACCGAGCCTCGTATCTCTATGTGGCAAACATGAGTTCTCTACAACTTATTTCTTATGCCAAGATGTTTTACAAAGATCTTAAAAGGCTTCCAGATGCTGGTAATGAGTAAGTACTTGCAAAAAAGCATTAGAATTATATATAAAGGGACCAACTTTAGCCACAGAATTAAGATTGCAGCTTGTCATCAGAGAACTCTTCCTCAGCTTCAGTCTTAGAGGTTTTTAAAGGCCATAAAGCTGATGAAAAAAAGAAAAGTCAGGTGTAAATAACAGAAAGGAGTGGTTACATTTTTCTGTCCTGAAGTTAATTAACTTACAACAAAATTACGCTCTAGGAGCTGACTCTCCATTTTAAAAGGCTTTTAATTATTAATTACCTCTCACAAGGTCTCTTCCTTCTCAATGCACTTCTCAAGGTGGAGGAAAGGTCTTCAGAGATACTCAGCGAGTGTTAATCACTGTGTATAAAATAAATTATGTAAAATCCCTATAGAGATTATTTCAAGAATAAAGCAGCATTGAACCACTATATCTTGATCCTTATTAACTTCTGATATATTAAAGATCTCAGCACCCCATTCACTTGAATAACCCTCACATGTTCTGTTATCCCACTGTAGCTCACTCACACTGACCTGACAGTTTTAGATGATTTCCACTGACAGTCCTGAGTATCACCACTGAGAGAGAACACAAGTGTGATTATATCCATTCTTTAAACTATGGAAATAAAGTGAAGAAATCTTACGTGACACTCTTACAAATGCAAACTATACATTTTCTCCTGCATATAATCTAAGGTAATCACTCTGAATCATGAACTCTGGCCTGATTGTTAAATAATTTTATTAGTCATGCTTTTTAAAGGTATTTGAGAAACATAGAAATTGTTAACGGGCATACAAAACATAAACAGCACCTTGTTTTTCATGTAAACCATCTTGCTCTAAAAGTACCTTATAAAATTAAAGCTAAGAACTTTAAAAGTTTGTAAATGTTTGTAGCAGGTGGGTGCTTCCTCTCCTGATGGGAACTACAGCAGCATACTGTACTCATTACTTGCAACCATTTTACCCCAAAAAAGGCTTCAGCACAGGTTCTATTCATGCCAAAGAGTTTGCTGGTTTTTTGAAATACAGAAGCAAAGAATGAATAGAGAAAAGGGAAACGTTTTAACTCATGTCACTACTCATCCATCTTCATTCCTTATTCATTTGAACATTAAGCTCATTTTTTTAAGGTGATCCAAAGCCAAATCTGATTTAACCCTCCAGAAGTGAATGGCTAATTTGCTTTTCCAGAGCACCACACAAAATGCTTTACCTTTAATCATTCTGACCCCATTCCTTGGGAATTAGGGCATTCCTGTGAAGAACAGGGTCAGGCAGCAGCTGCACTTTTTAAAGACAAGCTCCATAACAAGATAATCTGTATCATAAAACGAGCCCATAATTTTAGTTTAATGCAACAGGTAGGGATCTGTGAAGCCGTGCTTGACGCTGCAGCAGATCCCTTTGGAAGATCATAGGATTACTCTACCCTGCACGTAAACAACATGGCATTAAACATTCCACTGCTCCTTGGAACAAGTGTTGGGGCAGCCTCTTTTGAAGCTGAACACTGACAATAGATAACCACTTGCACCTTGAGTACAGCAAAATAAACTGGAGAGGAGGGAATGTTTTTAAACCTAAACGACAACTATTTTACAGCTGCAGCTTGACACAGGTCTACTACTTGCAGCAACAAGTAAAAAATGGGGGTTTGCTTTGCCACTGGCATACCTCGAGGAAGTTACTAAAACAATTAATGTCATTAAAACTGGCTTACAAACAACTAAATAATGGGGATTTTTTGCTTCCTCAGAAAGTATTTCAGAGAATTATATTCCTCTATCCATACTAATTAATGTCATTAAAACTGGCTTACAAGTAGCTAAATATTGGGGATTTTTTTGTTTCCCCACGAAGTATTTCACGGTATTTTATTCCTCTCCCCATACTAAGTATAGCCTGGTGACCTCAGCAGAAGAGGCTCCATCCTGCAGCTGATCCCGACAGCTGCCAGGAACAACAGCTGCATGGAGAAGGGGAAGTGTCCAATACTGGGATATTGAATATTGGAAGTGTCCAATATCCAACCACGTGCCGAGAAAACGACCCACGAGTTGCAGCAGGGTGCCAATTATCTGAAAACCCTGCCTGAGCCCCCCCTCCCAGCAGGATCTACCAAATGGCTCTCCAGGTTTCTTTCACACTTTTAAAGTTTTATTTAATTTTAAAAATATAAAAACGTATAAAATATATTTTTATATGTCATATAAAATATACTAGAACTACGTTTTAAATAGTATTTAAATATTATATATATTGTACACTATATATTGTACATAATATATGAAAATATATTTTTAAAATTTGTATTTACATATTTTACGTATCATATAAGTTATATACTATCTATAAAACATACAAAGCATATAATTTAAAATATTTTATAATTATAAAGATGTAGCAAAACAAACCGCCACGCGTCCGGACTTGCACCGCGTGTCTGAAGGGGGGACATGTCTCATCCTTCCCCGAGCTGTCCCACCACGGCTTTTCCCCCTCTAGAGCCCGGCGGGGCCGGTCAGGGTGGTACCCCCAGAGCCCTCCCTGGCCCGGCCGTCCCCGTCCCCTCAGGGCTGGGACCCCCTTCACTCACCGGCCGCGGCACCGCTCGCCGGCGGCCATTAAGCCGCGTCTCCATGGCAACAACGCTTTTCCCGCTTCAAACGCCCGCGCGCAGCCTCGCGCGCACAGCCAGCCAATAGAGAGAGGGGGAGGGGCGGGCGGGGCGGGTCACAGGGGAGAGCGGCCAATCCGCGGCCTTCTCGGGCATGGGGGCGGGGCCCAAGGGAAGGCGGGAGGGCGGGACGAGAAGGGAGTGGCCACCGCCCGCGCCGCTGCCGCTGCGATTGGTTGAGGCTGACGTCAGTCACGCGGGGTTCCCGCCCGCGGTCGGACCCGGAAGCAGAGGTGAGGGCGGGGGTCCATGGCGGCCGCTGTGGGGTCACACGTGTCCCCGTTCCCCGTGTCCCCGTTCCCAGTGCCCCTGTCCCTGCTCACCGGGGGCGACCCTCTGCGGGCGGAGAGGAGAGGGGAGGGGAGGGCAGTGGGGCCGCGTGGCGCCAGGTGGCGGTGGAGGGAGCCTGCTGGGATTTGTCCTTGTCCTTCCAGGCGCGCACGGGAGGTGGTGCTGGTCCCCCGGGCTGGCCCCGGGGCTGTGGGGGCTGGCGGGAGGGGTGTTATCCTTGTTGTGGTTGATCAGGAACTAATGGAGGCGGTTAACGGGGTTGACCAAAAGAGCTGAGCGCCGTCCAGGGGCGTGGTTGGTGGTGAAGGGCTCCGTGCTGTGGTTTCCCGCGTTGGAAGCTGGAGGTATCACGATGCCGCTCTTGGCGTCCCAGGAAAATACAGTGTTATATAAAGTTGTTATTTACTGAAGTGTGCGTCTCTGTCGAAATGCAAAGCTTTGCCCGGAACTGGGAATCGCCCAAATTTGTAGCATGGATTACTCATCTCTATTGCTTTCCCTCCTTTTCTCTGTAGGACTACTCATCCTGGCTCCGTAGCTTATTGCTGACAATATTTATCACATAAGAGGTGTGTTCCTTATTGTTTACATCAAATCAGTGCTTAACACGTGTGCCAAGAAGCTTTCAGTTGTGTATGACAGCGTTTTGTTGAGGCGAGACAGCACAGAGCCTGTCCTTTGTCATTAATTTTCTCAGCTTTGCCCCGATATCCTGAGGAGTCTTGTGCTCCAGCAAATTTGTCCAGAGGCATTATTTCAGTATGCCAGTTCCACTAATGTTGAGGTATTACCTCTGCGTAGGGCCTTTGGAGTTTTGCAGTGGAAAAGTTTCAGAGTGTTAATCCGTGGCTTTCCTTTTGCTTTGTAATTTTTCTCCTCTCCCTACGATATGGTTTGTAATCTATCAGCAGTAAAGAAGTGATATACAGGTCGTTGTTCACGCTTCCTGGTAACATTCTTTTTTAAAAAAGCTTTTATCTAGGTTCTTGTTTCCTTGTTTTAAAAGGAAAGTTTTTTATAATTCAAAGGTATCTAAGGAGATACAATTTAATTCTGTAGTAACTTCAAAGGAATGGACAACTTTTTGCTGTACTGAGATCTGTTTGCTGGCTAAACACAGCTGGTCTGTTTGAGGCCCCTGTTTTGTGCTGTTCCGCAGCTCCTGGTGCAGTTGGCAGAGGGGAATGGCTGTGAGAGCTTGTGGCTTGATCATCTACAGGAGGCTGCAGCCAGCACCGTCCTCTAAGGTCAGTGACAGCATCGAGTACCTCCTTCTTCAGACATCCTACGGGACCCACCACTGGACCCCGCCCAAAGGTGATTTTTATTCTGATGATACTCCTGCAGGTCGTTGGTGTCAGGTTGCCGAGTGGATTTTGGCTGAGGTCAGCTTAGAGGGGCAGTTACCAGCTGAGAGTAGCTGCTGGCTGTGCTGTTTGTCTGATGGTGCTCCTGACATGGCTGAAGGGGGAGTTCTGAGGCCGAAATCCTCTGTGAGGTGTGGCTGTACAAAGCATTGGGCACGACTGATTTGGGCTGGGGCAGTGGGTGTCACCCAGCTGAGCTCCTCAGGTATCTGATGTTTCTGGCAAGATGTTGTGAAATCTGTAATATTACACTTTAATATGCCTTTCTTAGGAGATGCTGGCGATCACTGGTGAAGGTCACTTGCCTAATGCAGTAGAGATGTGAGGGAGAGATAGGAGAATTAGCCTTACCAGCCATCCTTACTCATCGGTGAGGCCTCAAAGCAGAAGACAAGCCCTGTGTCCAAGGACAGAACAGCATCTCCTCTGTAAAGGCACATGGCAGAGCCAATGTTTGGTAGTACATAGTCACAGCCCTGGTCCCAGGAAAAGTGCAGCACAGAAATACTTCAGGTTCCCTGTAGATCTTCTTGCATGCTGTTTTTTACCACCTGAGATTTCTTCCTGGTGGTTTTTACTCTTCATTTTATAAAATGCAGTGCTTTCAAAGCATAGTGCAGCAGTTTGTAAAGAAGAATTTGCAAACTGAGGGAAAAAGAACTTTTTAACACTGTCAGCTAGCCTCTCCTATTAAGGGAAAGAACGAAACTTTCCAAACCCCCCCCCTTTGTCTACTCCACCAAGAGCCTAAGGGAGTTGAGTTTGCAGCTGGTGGAAAGCTAAAAAACATCTGGTGGCCCATGATTGATTGTTGTGAAAAGAAACCCTTGTGGAAGGGCTCCCTGGGAGCACAGTAATTCTGGACAAGCAATTTAAATTACTTGTAGGCATTTTGGTAGGGAATTAATTGTCTCCTAAGCATACATCTCACACACCCAGAACCACAGAACCATAGACTAGTGTAAGTTGGGAGGGGCTCTTAAAGGTTGCCTAGTCCAAGCCCCCACCAGGGAGCAGGGACATCCTCAACTAAAACAGGTTGCTCAGAGTCCCATGCAGTCTGGATTTTTCGAAGGATGAGGCACTCACCACTTCTCTGGGGAACTTGTGCCGGTGTTTCACCACCCTCATGGTAAAAAGAAGTCTTCCTTGTCTGAAGTCTGAGTCTGCTCACTCCTAGTTGAAAAGCAAGAGCCCTTGTCCTGTCACTCCAGGCCCTGTTCAAAAGTCTGTCCCCATCTTTCTTCTAGAAAGACCCTTCAGGCACCAGAAGGGGCTCTAAGGTCTCCCCAGAGCCTTCTCTTCTGCAGGCTGAACAGCCCCACCTCTGTCATCCTGTCTTCAAAGGAGAGGTGCTCTTCTCCCTGATCATATTCATGGCTTCCTCTGGACTCAATCCAACAGGTTAATGTCCTTGCCTTGCTGAGGACTCCAGAACTGGATGCAGCGCTGCAGGTGGGGTCACACCAGGGCAGAGTGGGAGAATCACCTCCCTTAGCACACTGCTTAGGATTTTAGAGATCAAAAGCTACATACGAAAGCCACAATCTGATGGTGGCCTGTAACAGAAGCTTGGTATTGATTTGGGGGAATTTAGTGAAGAGAAGCTATTCCATTTTATAATCTCTGTGATGGGAGTGGTCTTCCAAGGTGGCCCTGGGATCTACAATATGGTGACACGACTTGTATATGATGCTGACATAGACTCAATGTGGCAGGAGCCAGGAGAAGTTGTAATTGTCTCTCTAAGCACACGCAAAAGGCAGTTTACAGCTACAGCTGTACCTTGTTATTTTAAAAGTTCTCCAAGCAGCTGCAACTCTTAAGGGATTAAACTGGACTTGCTTGGATCCCTCACATGAACCTCATCAGCCTTATCTCTGATAGCCCGTAAAACTTTGACTTTGCACTAGCTGAGGCTGATGGGAAGGGAATATAGGGTTCATTTTCTTTCTCAGTCTGTTGGAACTGCACTAGTGGAAACAGATGGGAGGGTGTGAAAGCTGTGGTGTGTGAGGTGCTGCCTGCAGTCGTTTTACTGCCCTGCAGGTAGACTGTACTGCACAAACTTGGCAGCTTACTGATCTTAGACCTAAGGTTATCAACAGGTATCAGCATCAGATGCTGTTTTCTGCACAGCTTGTGCTTAAAAGAAAAGTGTATTTTACATTTGAGGTGATGTCATGTTATAAGAGGTGTTCACACTTTTGATACACAGGCAGGGAAGTTAGTGGGACCTGTTGCAAAAGCAAAACAAACTTCCCACATACCCCAGTTGTGGTACTAAAGGGGGGCTTTGGGTACCTGGGACTTGAATTTCATCTCTGTGATGAAATGATAGCTATTTGCAGCCAGCTATGCAGAAAATAGAGTGACACCAGGGACAAAATAAAGCTTAAACTTTTTTTTTCCTCCTAAAATGTCCTGGCTTCTGCTATGTTGCTTTTTTGGGGTATTGCTTGGCTTGTTCTATTTATGTTCTGGTCCAGGGCTTTCATGAGAAAACCAAATCTGACATTTCTCAACAAAAGTACAAACGGCTGGGGACGCGTTATATTTATCCGTTGTTTGTAGTGGCACCTCTCGTTCTGAGCAACGTAAAATAAATGATGTGTCCTAGGAGAGCTACCCAGCTAGTGAAAGGACTGGTTTTTAGGCTTGTTGCTTGTTTCAGAGGGGAGTATGGAAAAGAAAAAATCCCTGGCTGCCTAGATGAAACCCACCTTTTAAATGGCATTTGTTGGTGCCTGGTCCTGTTGTTTCTGGACTGTTGGCTTGAATAAGGGTTTTGCAGAATTGAGCTTTAAGCTTATGTGAGAGGACATGGTTGAGGGAGGATTAAGACTCTCAGATGACCTCTCTAACTGGATAAAGGAAAAATGAGGGCCTCCGTCCTCAGTATAACCCAAGGTGGAACATTACTGGTGTAGAGCACTCCAGAAGTGGAGAGGAGGAATGGGAAGAAAAGATGTCTGGTGCTGATAGGCCAATGGAAGTTTCAGGAGGTGAGGGATAAAGGATGGTCCTAAGAGCCACAAGACAAAGACAAATCAAGACGTAAGATCTGGAAAAGCAATCTCTGTTCTCCAGTTTCCATTTCATCCTGTGTCAGCTACAGTGTAGTCTCATCTCTGTCTCCCAGTATTTCCCGATTAAAGCAAAATGTGAGTTTCCTTCTCAGAGATTTAATTTTCCACACTCTTGGCAGGCCACGTGGACCCAGGGGAGGATGACCTGCAGACAGCCTTCCGGGAAACGCAGGAGGAGGCTGGTCTGCAGGCCAGCCAGCTCACCCTCATCGAGGGCTACAAGAAAGAGCTGCACTACCCAGTCCATGGCAAGCCTAAGACCGTCGTGTACTGGCTGGCAGAAATGAAGGACTGCAACACAGAAATCAAGCTGTCAGAGGAGCACCAAGCTTTCCAGTGGCTGAAGCTGGAGGATGCCTGCAAATTTGCAGAATATGAGGACATGCAAGCAATGCTGAAGGAAGTGCATCAGTTTCTCTGCTCCAGAGAATAAGTGTTTTTGTGAAGTATAAGGGGATTTCTTGAGGAGACGTGGCTGCTTTTTATTTTTTAAACTGGGGGAACAATTACATGGCTGCAGAAACGTAGATTTTTTTTTTTTTTTTAATCTGTAGAAATTCAGTGGGGATACATGGAGCTTTTAAAGAGATTGTGCTTTTGTCTCCCCTAGCTAGCACAAAAAAGTGTAGTCTGATGGAACCATAAGCCAGAGATGTCTGAATTGAAGCCCAGAGCTAACAAAAGACTTCCTCTGTCTCTGTCTCCTTTTCTTTTTCTTTTTTTGCCCCCTTTCTTTTTCTCCCTTGAAGTGCTGAAAAACCACAGGTCTTTTTGAAAAATCAAACACTTGATATATCTTGACTTGCTGATGTAAAGCTAAAGAGTTGAGAAAATGAGCATATGGGGATTTTTAATAACAAAACGCTTACTGCAGAAGTCATACCTTGAATTTCAAGTAAGGAAGCAGTAGTTCTATTCCCAACTCTTCCACTGATATGCAGTGATAACTTGTCAGATCATTTCACATCTTTTTTGTTCGTATCATGAATTTATGTACATCCCTAATGTACTGTTGTGATTTTCCATCCAGAGAGTCTTAGTAAATGGCTGAGATCCAGTATTGAAGTGGTAAATCGAAGTTCTTCTTTTGCCTCTTTCTTTTTGTTTTTTGATCTTTAACAGACACCTTAGCCATACATTTTCCAAGGGTTTGGGAAAGGGTACTTAATACACTTTCTGCACAGGATATCCTAGCTTATGTGCAATCTTGTGCCTGTTTAATACCATCAATGCTTTTGTGGCTGCAGCCACTCATATTTTGGGGCAGCAGACATAAATAATGTTGGTACCAGTGGGACAGGAGTCTCTTGCTCGTCACTCCACTACCTTCCAGTGGAGTGATTTATAATTGCATATATGTATATTTGCAAAAAAAAGGGATGCACTATAAGGAGGCTTTAATATATAAATAGGTATGTATAGATACACATAAAAAACTTACATGCTCCTCCACATTACAGTCAGGCTTTATTTTGATTATGAACACTGCTCAGAAGTGTTGCATTCAGGTGGTGGCAGAGAGTGGAACAACTAGTGAGATTGGGAGAGAAGAGTTAAAAGCCCGTGCAGCTTCAGTCTTGGTTTTTCGTTATTGTTTGAGCTACCATTTAATCAGTGCTGTGTAAACAATAGTGTAGCTGCCTTCGTGTTTATGAGCAAGATTAGCATATTACGCTGGAGTTAGAGAGTCATTAACAAGTCATTGGTTCTGCCCATTCAGCAGTAATGAACACAGGCACTGGGTGCTTTGGAAAGCACATCAGCTCAGCTCCAAGCCAGTATTTCCCTTTTAATGGCACTGCTTACGTAGTGTTCCCAGAGCGTGTCAAGGTTTTGGAAGGTGACCAATGCTGTGGGCTGTAAGGTGATACACTCCTTGGACAAGATTCCAAGGGGTGTAACTGTGATAATTGGTGAGGCACTGTGTGTGCATTTTGGGTGATTTATGTACAGAATGTATTCCCACAAGTTTTGTGAGTAAAATGATGCTTGCACATCTTTTGATCCCAGAGTCCTTGGGTTTCATTTAAAGCGGAAACGTTGGAAAGTCTGAATTTAACTCTGATTCTTGCTTCTCACTAGTGAAGAAAGGGTTCTTCCTCTGCCCATGCCTAGCAGTAAAATATTTTCCCAAGAAGCATCTGGGAAACCCTCCAGTAAATAATTATGGAATAATCTGCCTGGCAAAGATATTGATATCCAACCTCTATGGTATTTATGCCCTAAACCAATAGGGCTTTTTTTTTTTAGACCAGTTACATTTTTGGTTATAATAATATCTCATGACAGTAAGCTTTTTACCATTTAAAAAGAAAAATTAAAAAAAACCAAAACTCAGAGATTTTAAATTCCCTGGAGAGACCTTACTTCTGCCATACTCTAGAGAAGTCCAAGCTACACTGAAATAGCAGAACAGCTTAATTCAGGTCAAGTAAAAGGTGTTGCTCAAGCAAGAGACATGAGGATGTGGTTTCCCTTGCTCTACTGAACAAATATACTGACACAGCTCATACTTGTAATTTCCTGGTGTTATTATTTCTTTCTCCACATAATTCCTGACTTATAGCTATGATTACATCATCTCAAAATCAGAGAGAAGGAAAGCATACATTCATGAATATTAGGAAAGCGCTAAGACATTGCAAGTTTCACTGAGAAAAGATCAGGATTGAGTGTGACAGTCACAGGTAATTATGCTCAAACAAGAAGTGTAAAGGCTGAAAACAACGTCTTACTCCTGTCTAAAAGAAAAAACAACTATATTACTGCTCTGGTGGAGCAATATATCTATCATTGACTATTCCATATGATTATAGGAAATCAGAGACTGAAGCTGGTATAAAGTGGCTCTATATGCAATATCCCCAACAAGCATGACCGACGTTACTTGCCAGTCTATATAATAAAAGAGGATGTGTGTTATAATAAGGTTTAGTACATCCTAAATATGGAAACATTTTGAGAGACACATGCTCTCTCAGCAGGGCTCTTGCAGTGATGCAGAGAGGACAGTGGAGTGCTACCTCTTAAGTTAGAAAAAATGGCTTGCTCTTACTTAATTGACAACTTAGTGGGGATGAATATTTTGGCAGATATCTGGAAGGGATTTTATGGAAGGCAGTGCTTATTAATTGCATTCTCAGACTGACAATGTAACCAACAGCCTTCTGTGTCTGTTGGCAGCTAGTTTTATCCTAAAAAGAATTTAAAGATCTTCAGGACTTTTGTTTTTTACCTTTTACCTTGTCTTCAAAGTTTCACTTTTTCATGTGCTCAGTAACTCGAATTTTGGTTCAATGGGCTGTTGCAGCTGGCAAAAGTCCCAGCTTCATTTAGGTAAACCTGGGGTTTGTTATGGGTTAAAGCACTCTGGAATTGCTAAGCAGCATGTGCCTATACAAACCAAACAATCTACTCTGCTTGCTTCAACCTTGTGCTGTGCAAGGAGATTGTACTCAAGTGTTTAGAAGAAAACCCCAAACAGTGCTTCCTGTCAAAACAGCAAGGGTAGGGAGATCAGCTGTGGTGGCACTTTTCCTTGTGGGAAGAGTGACATGGGATGGAACAACAACTCTGTCATTCTGGAGCTAGTCCACTTGGTAGTTGACGTTATCAAAAAGAGGAGTGACAGTTCCGTCTTTCCACTCGATGAGGATCTCTCCATGCCTCAGGGAAGGGCAGCGGGATGGTGGAAGGTACGGCTGGGGGCCTCTTCGTAAGGGGGTCGGCTCCCGTAAATCAACTCTGCTGCTGTTGGCTGGAGAGCTCTTCAGAGCAGACAGGATTTTCTTTTTCCTAGGAGAAGAGAGAAGAGACTAACTGCACCTGTCTGTCACTTGGTTGCTTCTCCATGTCAGCAGCTGTAATGCCACTTCCTTCAGTGATGACACAAGGTGTGTAGGAGAGGAGGAGCCAACATTAGTGGCCGCATTTGGGTGGATCAGAGAGTGGGATGGATAAACAGGGTGGCAGAGAGGAGAAATCACCGAGGGTGACACATTGGTGACTAGACCCATGTGCTGAGAGCCAGAGACATCGGGTGTGGAATGGGGAAGGGTGCCAAGATCAAGACTTCTGTTTTGAAATGTTGGAGTTTTTCTTTAAAGTGCTGTTCATGGCAAAGCCAATGAACCTGACTCTCACTTACTTGTTGTAGTGAACATTGAGTGTCAGTATTATTAATCCCAGTATGAATGCCAAGGGGCTGAGGACCAGCATGGCCGTCTTCCAGTTGGTGCCTGAAAGGGTATCATAGAAAGCATCATGTGTTTGTTGTACGTATCCCTGTTCCTATGCAATAGCCATGATTGCCACAAAAGAATCATCTGTAATGTCCCTGAAGAATGCCAGATAACAGAAAAAGTGCTTTGCTTACAAGATCAACATCTTACAGCTGCTTTTACACTGCACAGGATCCTGCTATTGAAAGTGGCCACAAAAGGTTTTCTTTCTTGCTACGAAGACAATGACATCTCATGCTTCTTAACTCTGCAGCTTTCTGATACAAAATAAGAAGGGATGGGGGAAAGCAGCAGTGCTAGTGGGTATCTCATTCTCCTGGTGAGCTAGGACAAAGCATTTGCATGTTTTTACTAATTTTTTTTTTTTATCACAAGCCTGTGGAGGTTTGTTTAATCTTTAAAAAGCATCTTTCTGGCAGGTAATTTTGTGCCCTCATTCCCTACTGAGCATCTTCAGCAGTACCCCAGGGAAATGTATGGGCAGGGACACTGATGAACCTTCATCTGCCTGGTCCCTTCCTCCTCTGTCTGATCCCTGGACCTACCTGCAAGCCTGGCCCCACTGTTTTTCCCCCGATTTCCATGCTTCTTGGAGTGGTTGTGGGATGGATCTAGTGGAAGAAGCAGAAAGACTCAGATTAGCAGCTTCCAGTTGGACCAGGGGTCCAAATTCCTCCTGAGGCTTCAGTGTAACCACAAATCCCTTTTTTATGGGACCCAGAAAGGAAAAGGAAACTTTATTGTC
This sequence comes from Eulacestoma nigropectus, assembly GCA_013397775.1. Taxonomy (NCBI): domain Eukaryota; kingdom Metazoa; phylum Chordata; class Aves; order Passeriformes; genus Eulacestoma; species Eulacestoma nigropectus. Next base: position 20,737 of record VZTE01003667.1, on the reverse strand, counting down.
ACTTGGTGTTCCCCAGCCACGAATAATTTTTGCTCCTAAAACTTTTGGTGGTTGTGCCTCCAGGTTAAGCCTGTATCACTGAACCACTTGCCAAGGGAAGCTCCTCAGCATGTTGGGTGAAAGCACTCAGTGGTACACATGGAAGTTCTTCAGAACTCCTCAGGTACTTTTCCACCACTGAAAATAGCTGAGTAACCTCGAAATGCTGCCTACAATTTCCTTCCTGCTGTTCTCACTTACGCCTTCAGGAAAGTGCTCACCCTCACTTGCCGGGAGCTGTGCCTGTTTGGTCTTCACTGGAGACACTGTGCTGTTGAATTTGTTAGCCAGAGGTGGGTCAGTCAAGCTCACAGAAGACTCTCTGTCCACAGCATCGATCTTTGATGAATCAATGGTTTTAGCTTGGAAGGAAATAAAACAAAGATCTGTGTGATTATCATTTACTTTTTGTAGGAACCTGGATACGGCCCAGCAAGGAAAAGGAACCCAGCCCTGCTGGTTTGATTCTCTGCCCTGCAAGGCAGGCAGGATGTGGTGCAGTAGCAGTCACCTCCTCCTATGCATCAGGGGCCTTCAGCTCTCACAGATTTTAAAGGTGAAATGACCCTCTCAAGATGGCATCAACAACCAAAGCAGAGCTTGTTTTCTGGTGGTAGATGCGGTCATTGGTTTAAAAAATATGAGTGTAACACCAGCTGTTAAAGGATGACGTGTGAGGAAGAGGCAAGTGGAAGAATCACAGCTATGGGCAACACTGCAGATATAAAAATGGGATCCAAAGGGTGGTAAGTAGTCCATACCTCTTGTAAGGCTTAATACCTTCCTTTGCCTTCCAGTCCTACTGCAGAGTAGGGTATGTGGGGAAGCAGCTGCTGCTAGAGGGGAGGTTGTGGGGAGTTTAATGTCAGCAATTCACCCCTCTCCTGCAATGATGCATGTGCCAAGACCAAGCAAACTGTGACTTCAGGGCTCCCTGCTGCCTATCCAAACCCCATCCTGTCCTCTGGCATGAGTACCCACACCACACCTATGGAGGTGTAATTCATTGAGCAGATAACCTGCCAAAGTAGAAGTTGTCTGTTGATGATCAACTGGAAGTTAGATAAGAAATGCCTAAGCAAATAAATAGGACTTTGATGTTTTTACTGAGCAGTCAGAGGTTCCCTCCAGTAGACTGAACCATGGGATTGATAGGAAAAATTATGGGTTTGCATGAGACGCACCAAGTGGCACAACCTGATTCAAAGGCTGCTCTGTGTTTATCCTCACAGCCTTATTTGGGGATCCTGGCTCCAAGGCAGCCCTGGGCTGCCAGGAACACTGCCTTGGGGAATGAAAACACTCTTTTCACATGCCTTTTTCCCATATCTTAAATGTTCCATGCATTTCCTAGCCTATATTTAACTAGCCTATTATGGTATCTAATTTGTATGGTTCGTATTTAACTTAATGATAAACAAACACTAACACTTGTAACTACAGTGATAATTACGTGGTGACCTTATACTTGGCTAATTAAAAACCTTGAGGGGAAAAAGGCCACCTTCTCTGCACATGATAGCCAAAGCAGCTGATGTATCTCTTTTTATTTCAAATTAGATATAGCCTCTCTGTGTCAAAAGGTTATACTTATAATCCATCTTCTTATGCCAGCAAGATACATCACATTTTCTCTTTTCTCATTTCTGCAAAGCTCAAAATTTCGTTGGGTCCATCAGCCTTAAGGTAAGGAATAGGCTTCTGTCAGGGAGATAATTTTCTCTGAGTGATGTTGGGAACCTCATCACCTACAGAGTGACAACACATAAAAACCATTACAAACACCAGCTCCTCTCTGGGTTTCTGGAGTGGAAGAAAGGAAAGGAGGGGAGGAGGAATTGAGTGTGGTCTTCAGGTCTCAGTCCTGCACACAACTTTACAAGAAAAGTAGTGAAAGCCACCTTTCTTTGCAGAAACAACTTAAATGAGGGTGGGAAACAGACTGGACCATGACTTATCAGTGGTCAGCAGTGAGCTTCACTGGGCACGTCACAAATGATCACAGTCACATCTTGGTGCAGTGACCATGCCTGGTGTCTGGTAGCCTTGTGTCAAACTCCTAAAACTGTGACAAGACCGGTGTTTTTCCTCTTTCTGTGTCCAGTCTAGACAAAGGCTAGTGAACACTCGTGAAGGCAGAGTTTAGATTCTCTTCAGCAAAGGCAAAGGCCATAAACTGGTAATATAAACCAAATTTTTAATAATTTTTGATGTCATCTTTTGGGATTTCTTAATGCAAAGGGACGGCAACACTTAAGCTACCTCCCACTACTTGCTGTGTTCACCAGTCTCTTTATGGCCACATTGGGCACCAGGAGCAAGGTTCATTTCTGAGGATAATGAGAACATGGAATGAAGGTTAGAACTGGGTTTCATTAGTGAAAGGTGCATGGTTGGGGGTCTCACAGGAGAGAACTTTAATTTCAGAAATCGAAGCAATAATTTCTGATACAGCTGCTTCTCAATAATTCATACAAGTTTAAAAGAGATTTTTAGCTGCCTCCAGTTGTTGTCTTACCAAAAAAGACATCCTAAAGTGCCAAAAGCTCTTTCAAAGTCTAAAGTGCCTGACTTTGTGATACTTCCTTGGTTGTTTCGTGCTTGGGAGACAACCAATTTCAACTATTCTTAGCTGTGGGCACCAGTTGAGAAATATTGCACCAGAATATTTGCCTGTCCTCAGAAATGCAGCTGCGTTTTGGAGACCTGATCCTGTAAGGTGTGGCATGCTTCTGGAAAACACTGAACAGCCACTACTGGAAACCAGTGGTACCAGGTAGTGGGGCTGAGCTGGAGCCATTTGGTGTTTCTCCAGGTGGGGCTGAAGTGAACATGAGTTAGAATGATGGGTGCAAGCCCGGTGTTAGGTGGCTTGGATGACATGAAAGTTAGATGTTTTCCGATGCTAAATCTACCTCATCTTACTTTCATAGATCCACACACGTGTGTCTAGAGCTTGCTGTGTTGGTTTGCTGGGCCTCCGAGCCGCTGTCCGGGCAGCAGCACAGATGGTTTCATCTGCTAATGTCTTCCACCTGCTGAACTTGTCCTTCTCCCTTGAGACAAAGACCTTGTGGCCTCCCTCCTTGGTGCCGAGGTGGAAGCCCAAGCTCTGCAGAGTCAGATGTCCCTTCTTGCTGCAGGACCATGCCTGGCGTTCCCAGTCTCCACAGGGCTCCAGCTTGACCAGAGCGTACTCGCGCATCCTGTGGGCCGACAGGCACCGCTGGGTGTGCAGGCTGACGATGGTGCCAGAGTCGGGGTCCCAGCCCCACCGCTGCTGCTGGGAGTGCTCCTTGCAGCTGGCCAGGCCAATGCTGTCGGTCTCGTGGGAGGCACAGATGCACTTTTCCAGCCGGGTGTTCCTTATGAGGAAGCCTTGTCCCTCTGCTACTGCGGTACAATCAGAGCATGGTTTAGTACTTTGCATGTCTGAGGCAAACACATCTCCTTGTAAGAACCCTGGGGGAGGGAAGATGCAACCCACCAGTCCTTTCCTGGATGGGCATGCCTAGATAAACAGTTCCCACAGCTTCCTAATTTCCTGGAATGACATTTCTTTGAAAAAAAGGAGTGTGCAAATAGCTGTGAGCAATGCTAGAGGAAAATAACAGTTATGTAAGTAACCCATGTAACTAATGAGGAAAAACATCCTCCCAACTTGAATGATTATATCAAATATCTGCCTATATATATATATTTAATTCAGTACTTCAACTGCTTTAACTAGGTAGCCATCCTTCCCTCCCTCCAAAATAACTAGAGGGTTTGAGGGATCTTTTGCCCCTATCCAGGTCAAATCTTTCTTGTAAAAGAGCAGTTGAAATCCCCCATGTGTTGTTCATCTGGGAACAACTAGGCCACCTTGGGTTACACTTTCCATTAAGTGGCTTCTGGAGATATTAAACCAGTGCAGGGATAAAACCATATCCCGCCAGAAGCGTCTAAGTACTTGGCTGAGGCAGCTCATGTAAGTGTTGAAATTTTCTTGGATTTAGCACACCTGACGTTGGTCTGTGCACCTTAGGAACAAGGGCACCACTTTTAAAAAACCTCTTGTAAGAGAGAGATGTTGCAGCTGTCCCACAACAAACACATAATTTGAAGCAATTTCTGTAATTGCTTGTTGTTTTTAAGAGCAACAGGCCCCAACATCTTGGATGCCTTAGGGTGAATATCATCATGTTAGCTGGAGGATTGCCACTGTTTTCAGTATAAGTTAGTCATGTGTGGCCTGTGAATATTCTGAGCAAAATGTTAAGTGCTAAACCATCCATCACTGTTGCGGGTGTACCTTCTGCTGTGTGTTTTATGCCTAAGATAGATGGATAGAAATAGAAGTTTCAAATTTCTGAACATTCTGAGAAATCTTTTAATAACAACACATGGCAACTCCCAGCTTTTGCACTGACGTTTTTTTCTCTCTTTTCCCCAGGAGACAGAGTTATAAAAACCCCATCAGCATATAACACTGAGCATAAAGAGTAAGAGGACACTGAAAAGTGATGTTAGAAAAGAACACTGATTTTTATCTAAACTATTTCTGCAGAGTTTCCTTTCCCAAAGCAAAAAACCCAATACTGAGCCAATACAAGTATTTGGCTCGGTACCTGGAAAGATTAGTGACAGTATAAACAGAATCTGGTACACAATAACAAGGGTATAAACAATAGCTTAAAGGAGCTCTCATGTTTTTCTCTCAGGAAATTCTAGTGTTCTGCTAGATTAATAGTGCCTTGGAGCTGTTAAATCAGAAACAACTCAGGGCTTTCTGCTCAGCCTGAATGCCTGAGGAGAGGAGCCAGAAACCACACGTCTTCTGCACCAGCTCTGAGATTGTCTGTTCAAGGTGTCTGCACTGGGATATTGACTTGCATGGACCTGTGATAGCCACCATTCCAGACAATTCCTGCCAAGCCAATGTGCCTAAATTGAAATTAGATTTCTGGGCTATCTACAGACAACTTGTGAGTGTGAGTCCTGTTCTCTTTAACCCTTACTGAGGGCTGGGTGGAGGTAAGATGTTTAATGCAGTTTGGATTTGAGTTTCTGCCAGCTTCTAAAGGCAGGAGAAATGCCTCATATGTAATTTCCCATAAACTTCAGAAAATTGA
>VZTE01003667.1:0-15511 GCA_013397775.1 Eulacestoma nigropectus | reverse complement strand
TGTGGAATTCAGGATTCTCACGTCTCTGCTTCAGCTTAACTGTGAGAAACCCATTTCCAAAGTAATAATTTAAGACATGCATTAAAATGTAGCAGGGAAATATGACAACGGTGCTGGGTCACATAAAAGATAAAACATCTGCTGAGCTCAGGATCCTGCCTCCAGCGCTGGGCCATTAATATTTGCTAATAGAGAAAGAGGATAAGAATCAGACAAGTAAAGGGCTCACTCAAGACAACAAGATGTTGGTGCCTCCTTCCAAAAATCACAGGATCACAGAATTGCTGGGGTTGAAAGGGACCTCTGGAGATCATCCAGTCCAACCTTCCAGCCAACACAGGATCACCTGGAGCAGGTGACACATGAACACATCCAGGTGGAGTTTGAATGTCTCTAGAGAGGGAGACACCACAGCCTCTCTGGGCAGCCATTCCAGTGCTCTGTATGAGCCAATTCAGAGAGTATCACTGGGTATTTAGGGGTAAAATGGTTTTGCCCACTACATTGTATTTTTCAACTCTGAAGTTCAAAGAAAAATAACATTTTGTTGCTCCATCAGCATCGTGAACTCCATCTGCAACTTCACACAGTCAACTTAAGTTTTGATTATTCTTAATTACTTTGTGGCATCAGCAAGCCTAATTACTTCATTATTCACCTGTTTTGATCTTTCTGAGCACCAGCTGATAGCATCACTGCTGTAGTCATTGTCAGCTTATTCCACCTCCCTGTTCCAGCCTGCGGGCTATGTCTCTCTCCTACTCCGTGAGAATGGAGTTTCTTAAGGGCCTTGGTGGAAGATGCTTATCAAAAGCCTTTTGCAAACACTGGCACAAGGCCTTGGTCAGCTCAGCATATTTATGTGCTTATTGATACCATCATGGATGTCAGACATTCCCATTACAAAAGCTGCATTGACTTTTCACATGCTTATCTGTCTGTAAATGCTGTTTTTTGCTTCCACTGACTGGCCTGATGCTGAAATGGAACCTAGGGACCTGGTGTTTCCCCAGGCTGTGCAAGGATCCCTCTTAAGAGGGACATTACTGCTGTAATGCAGCCCCTTGGTGTTGAGGTTGCTTTAAATAAAAATTTAATGCACTCCTTAGAAATTTTAAAAATGTAATCTTAAGTTTCCTGTAACTCCTGTAACTCAAATGACATTTGGGCTGGTCCTTTGCCACAGATTATTTAGCTGCTTTTTTTCCCTCCCAAAACTTCCTCTGTTGCCAATTCTGTTTGATAACACTCTTCAAACTGCAGAGAGTGACTGCCATGACCTCCCTGACCATGTGTGAAGTGAGCACCAGAGCCAGTAGTTCATTCAGCCTTTCTACACTGCTCTACTTTTGATTGCCCTTCTTGCATTTGTGCCAGTTATTTACTGACCTCCTGACCCACACTAAGTTCCTACTTCAGATATGTTTGAAGATTTCTGCTGGCAGTTTTTGTATTCTCTCTCTAGGCTGCTCACCCATGTCTTTTTCTAGTATGTTTTATTACAGGTTTTATTATTAAGCATGCCACAATCTTTGCTGTTTTTTCTTTTCCTTGCTTGGCAATGACTGTCTATTTGAAAGTTTTGGGCATTTTTATCACACTTTAAAGAGTGCTGCTGTGTGACCCAGCAGGAGATACATGTTTTGCTCTCTGTAGAGTCCCTGATGTTTCATGTTTACCTCTAAACAATCACTGCATTTGTTACCTGCACATTAGCAGCAAACACTGCAGTTACATGTGACTGGCAGCAGCCACTGCATGTGCCTCACACAGTCGTAGGGTGTAGACCCACAACTAAACCTGGAGTATGTTTACTTTGAGATACACATCAGGAACCAAGAATCTTGATTCAGGAGACAAAATGACATCCCAGGTCCTGCTGCCCAGTGGTCTGACAAATAAGGCCATCAGCCCTAACATTTTAGGAATGTTAACCTGGAGCAACCAGAGCATCCAGTGTACTCCCTGAGGATGGGACACAGTGTGTCTGGAAAATGCCAGCCTTACCCACAGTGCCCAAGCTGATGCCTGCTTTGGGCTGCTCATACTTGAACAGTTTGGCCTCTTCATATTTTTAGGAACAAAATAAACAATTTCTAGCAAGGCTCTTGATGCCAGCTCATTTGTCCTATGATACTGACACTCTGTCTGGTTACACGATAGAAAAGCAAGCAAATACAGGCCCCTGCTTCTCTGAAGCATGGCCACCCTTGGGACATGCTGTTCCATGTAGGATTAGGAGCAAAATCCATGCAATATTCCTAATTAAGGTAATGCCACTAAGAAAGCCCTGGTTACCAGTAATCCCAGTGTGGCTGGGAAAGTTTCTGCTGTTTCTAAGCAGTGCCTGTGATGGCTTGGTCAAAGACATTTGCAAACTGTTCGGGGTGGCTTGGCCCATATTTTTTCCCAACCACTGCTGCTTTCTTAAGATTATCTTGCCTTTGGCTGACCAACAGTGCTTCATATCTTTCCACATTATTGCAAGGTCCACTTTTGACCAAGCATCTCAGCAAAGGCCTCCAGGGGAGCAGAGCAGCCACAGGAAAAGAAGGAAGGTTTTGGCATGGAAAAAAAAATCTATAAATGTTGGGAAGCAGGGGACGTTGGTGGAATCCCCACAAAGCTGATGCAAGTGGGGAAAACCAGTCCCTGGGCAGGGGGGATATGATGGGTGTCTGCAAAATTCAGAGAGGTCTGGAGAGGATGGAGAAGGGCTGACTGGCCAAGGGCTGATCCCAGATGGGACAAGGGGTGCCAAGGGAAGGCTCACAGTGTGCAGGAGGTAGGTCTGCCCCCAGGCATTGTGTGTTGGTGCTGCCAGGGAGAGCCTGCACAAGCCAAGGGAGAAGGTCTGGTAGCTACTGAGGAGTTAAACACATCACAGCCAGGAAATCCCCCAAGTGAAAAATAGTTGGAGGCTGGAAAAGTAAATGGGGGAGTAGAAGTATTGTACAAGCTTGGCCTTTCTGCCTCCTCAGTGCAAAATGCTTAGGGCTGCCTTTTGAGGTCAGGGCATGAGGGGTCAGGGAGCAGCCAGTACTGCCATGGGCTTGAGGGGGAGGAGAATGGCTCCCAAGATATGGGATCAGGCCAAGATGCCAAGCACAGCCACCACCAGCCTTAGACCCAGTGCATGAGGGTCCAGAGTCAGTGTTAAATGGAGTTTTATTTCAGCAGTTTTCCTTCTGTGCGTGTAGGCACAGATCCTGCTGGTTCCTGAATTCCCACTGACCATTGCACCTCACAGGGTCACCATTACATTTGGCTTTTTAAGAAAACTTTTAGCCTCCTCTCTGCTTGCACGTACTTTCCAAAGAAGCAACTGTCAGAACCAGCTTAGGAAATTCCAGGATTTCCAGTTTTCAGCAGGAAACCAAGCCCTCAGAAGTCTGTTGAGAGAAAGCATCTCTGTCCTGCCAGCAAGCTTAAAACTCAGCAGACCCAGGCAGGAGGGGATGGGGAGAAGCTGCTGCAGGGAGAGATCAGCCCCAAGCATGAACATGTTTGTGCTCTGTTCTCTGAGCTTCTTTGGGCATTGCCAGGCATTGGGAAGATGAATTCCTTTCTGCAAAAAGTTGTGGTTTTATTGTTTTATTACTGGTCTGGCTGAAATTCAGTGGCTGATCATGTTTGCACCAAAAGCATTACACTAGGAAGGAAAAGAAGTGTCCTGTGATCCTTCATACTTTACTAATAAAACACAACCATGAGGATTCTGTCATATGGCAGCAGTAAAAAAATCACTTTATTCTAACACCAGAAAAGATCTACATTAGAGGCGGAGGAAGAGCAACACCCTGAAGGCTGTTCTGCTCTCTTTGCATGCCATCATGGTGTCATCTCCAGGTCCTAACCAGATCTCCTCCAACTTTTAAAAGATGCACTTGCATCATCACCCCTTACCAGTACAGGAACATGCTCTCAGCCTGTGGCTTTACAAAGTGAGAGATGTAGTTCACTTTAATTTGCCACTTTTAGCATGCAGGAACAGCAGTAGATGGAGCAGAAGTCAAACCTGCAGGAGCACAAACCTCTCCTTTTACCCAGCTGCAGAGCAAACTGAGGGGTAACTTCTCAAAGCATTCCTGGGAACACACACTTGTGGAGCAAGGAATGGAAAGTAGCTGGTCAGAGGTGGCAGTCTGGGGTTTGTCTTTAAAGAATAAACATCCCAGCTGGGCAGCCCAAATAGTTGTAGTCCTCTGGTCAAGGGATTTTGAACAGCTCTGAGCATGTAGCCTGTAAAACTGCAGGGCTGTTCTTGCAGCTTTAGGAACTGAATGAGCCTTGAAGAACTTCAGGGATTTATTTCAATGAGTCCCTTTCAACCTGACATCTCAGTCATAGCACCAAAATAAAAAGGCTTATTAGCTCAGGGACTTATCCCATTTTTAAAGAAAACAGATTCCTCTTGATGCCCATGATGGGATGGGTGACACTGTGGGTAGCACCACTCGTGGGAAACTGTTCCTGGGTAGCACTTCTCTGGATCTCGTGTGATGCTCAGCAGGGACTTCTGCTCTTTGCATCTATCCATGCATGTCAAAAACAGGACTGCTTGGATTCAAAATACTCCTGTGCATGGGCAGGATACAGGATTGGAGCAACCTCAGAAAGCAGCTGGATGTCAACATGAGCCGCTACCAAGTTTGCTCCATGGAGGTGAGCAGTGCAGACTCTGCAGCTTCCCAGCGCATCCCGCTCCCAGCCGACCACCACAGGAGCAGGACTAATACTTCTGCGCTTCACACTACCCTCTCCCATGCTGCTAGCATGCTTTGAGCTCACTCACTTCTGCTGGGAAGGAGCAGCTGGGGCAGGGAGCAACATTAGTGCTTAGGAGGTCACTTAGTGCCTGCCTCCCTCCCCGATTGGGTTTATTCATCCACTACTCTTAGCAGCTTAAAAGCCCTTTATACAAGCAGCCGGCATGATGCCACGGTGTCCCTGGCCCAACCATCCCAGCACCTTGCCAGTCTGTCCCTCACTCTTCTGTACCCGTGTTTAATCCCATTTTAAATGCTGCCCTGAAATGTGCCTGTCGGCACTTGTTTTAGAGCTGATGGGTTCAGAGCTTTGCAGCCCAAGAAACACTTCAGCAGGAAAGCAGGTTAAAACCTGGGAGGCAGTTCTCTTCCCACTTTACAGCTACCCCAAAGGAGGAGAAACTTACCCTCAAGCCAAGGAAGGAGGCAAATGCAGCCCAGGCTCAGCCTGAAAAGCTCCATGGTCTGCCAGCACAGCGGGAGAGAAAGAGCCCCCAAAGCCTCTCGTCCAAGAGGAGTGCCAGGCAGCTCACTTTTACCCCTTTCTCTGTCATTCACAGCAGAAAAACCTGCTGGGAAGAGAAAAACTCTTTTGTCCCAGCACTGGAGGCTTGGCAGCTGGCTTATCAGCAAAAGATCAGCTTGGAGACACAGTCCCGCTCAGCAGTTGTCCCTTAGGAGAAATCATATGACGAGCCAGGATGGGGGGGACGCTGGACCGAGATGCTCGCAGCCGCCGGGCTCGGCTCCTTAGCAGCAGCGATTGCTCCCAGCAATGACAGACGCATGCTAAGCAGGCTGGCCCGCTGCCTTTGCCAGGGCTGGGAGCGCAGGGGGATGCAGGGCTGGCCTGGCAAGAAAAGGCAAAGTTCAGCAGGAGTGCCCAGAGGGGCGTGGGATGTGTCTTCTGAAACCCAGCACTTGGCTGTGCTGTCACCGGGTCGTTTTCTCTTTAGAGAGAATTATCCCCACCAAGAGGCAGCGTTATAGCTCATGGCAGAGACAAAACCTCACAAACCAACTGTGATTGTCCTAGAGCCAGAGGGTGATGGAAGGGGAAGTTGATGTCTTGAATGGGGAGCAGAATCCCGCTGTGGGTTTACCCTATTCGTCATCCTGAGGGTTCCTCGGGTTCACTTTGGCTTTTCATACATCACTTTGTGCTCTGCACAGGGGGAAAACCTCACATCTCTCCTGAAGGAAAAGTAGCAAAGGCTGATGGGTGAAACAGCAGCAGGGCAAGCGAGAGTTAAAATTTTGCTAGCAGGGTGTTCCCATTCAGCCACATCCTCTCAGCTCTTGTCTGTCCCATATGTTGGCTGAGGACATACTCACCTGAATAGACCATTAAGTCTTTTGCATAAAAACACTTAAAAAAATGGTGGCTTCACTTTCACTTTTAGGGTCCAGTCCTAGATGGCACCAATGTCACATCTCCCAGCTCTGCCCATGCGACCAGGAGTCAGCTGAAGGGCTGCCAGCTCCTTCCTTTAGTGGCCAAGATGTCAAATTGAAGTAGTGCAATATTGGGATGCATGCAAGGGCATAGTGTCAGGTCAGAACCTTGCAATGGTGTGGCTCCCTCTTTGCCTAGCCCTGGAATGATGGCTCCCAGCTTTCCCACTATCAGAGGGGGAATCGGGCTTCAAACCAGATGTGGATATAGCAAGGGATATTCTACAACCAACAAACAAAGGGGAAGGCTGGGGTAAATTATTGCCCTGGTGAGATTGCTCTTGTCTGACTGTAGCACTGTGCTTAAGAAAAATACCAGCTGGTTTCTTTGTGATTACTGTGGGTTTTCTCCCCATGGGAATGGAGTCAAGTTGTGACAAATTACAAGCATTTTTAATTTTAAAAAGTGCAGATGTTAGATTCTCTGCTACTGGACTGGGACTAAAAATGCAAACACTCTTCACTGCATCTCATTGGCACCAGACTGAGGAGAGCCCACACCAGAAACCAATGCCGTATTTAAGCCCTGGAGAGAAGTGGTCAGTCTAAAAGCAACCTGTCAGCACAGACCAAAAAGAATCAGTTGAACATCAGCCACTGAGATTTTTAGGCCACCACTTTGGCCTTATTTCTTCTATATGCAAGAAAGTATTTGCATATAAAGTTGCTCTGTAGCCCTAGAGCCTATTCTTCCCCACTGCATTGGCTTTCTTAGGGAATGGCATAGCCTCATGCATAGGGTTGCTTTCTTCAAATTGTTTTCACAGCTTTTCCTGGAATGTCCCTAGGAGAGAGCAAGCTATTTTCCAGCTGTGGCCTCTCCCACATGGAGCAGGAGAGTCCTGTAATTTCTGGCTCTTGATCACGTAATTTCCATGTCAGTTAGTCCTTGCCAACCCAAGTGCCATGGAGCAGCCCTGTTCTTGTCTCCATTGTCAGTTTGATTAAGCTGAGTAAGTTTGCAATTAAGCATTGTAAGTTTGATTGATAAAGCTGCATTACTTTTTCTCATCATGTTGCAGCTCATGGTGCATTTAATCAGAGTGAAGTGATGATCAAGTGAAACTTCATCTCCTGATGCTGGCGTGGTGCTGGCCACCACACCTTCACACACAGAGGTCACTCACCACACACCAGCTGCAGCCCTGTCTGATGTGGGACAGGCAGGCACTGCTTTCCTGCACACAACAGCTGCGAGAGCAAGTGGAGACAAATATTTCACTAGCCCTAAACCTGTGGGATGCTCAGGGACAGCACAGGCATCTGCTACACTTTCACCCCAGCAACAGAGCCAGCATGGTGCTTTGTGACACTGGGAACACCAGGAAGAGGCTTAAAATCTGAGTTCAATCCTTTACCCTTAATGTTATCCCAGTACAGAAATGGCAAAATTCACACTGTGTTTGCAGGTTTAGGAGGACTGGGGTTCTGGGGAGTTTGTTCAGTATTTTAGAGGTGAAATTCTCCTCTCTCCAAATGTAACATCTTTTGGGCAAGGTGGAAATGCTCATTGGCTTTCTTTTCAGCTCTCTGGCCTTTGTCAGGTTTTCTCTATGTTAGAACCTTTGTTCACAGAGATCAAATGGCATCAGAAGTTTAGGAAAATAATTACAGTAAAGATCCTATATCTCCAAGAAGGGATGCAGAAGGAAAAAGAAATTTTTACATGCCAAAACACTCCCATGGCTGGGAAGTGGAGCTGGTCTGGGATAAAGCAACAGCTCCAGAGTTGCCTGGGTTTATATGAGTCCTTGCAGACCTGCTCCCATGTGAGCAGTAAACAGAGACCATGGAGAGCCCAGAGCAGATGCACTCAGCCTGCCTGAGAGCCTTATCTCCTGTTGTGGGTGCATAAGTGCCACAAGAAGTCCCACAGGGGCAGGCATGAAATGCATTTCCCAGGACCCCTCACCCTGGCAGGCAGTTGGCTTAACCCATGCAGATCCTGAAGCATCCCTCAAGGACCTACCTGGTCCTGCCCTCATGGTAGGTCTCTGACTCATTGTCACAAGAAAATAGCAAACAAGAGCAGTTCCCGTTCAAGAAAAGCCTTCAAGAATTGAGCCTCTTCATCTCTCTGCTATTGCAGGCAGCTCCCAGGAGTTTCTTCTCCAAGAAGAGCTGCCAGCTATGCCTGGAACTAAGTGGAAGAAAGCCCAGCTGAGACCCAGGTGACTTCCTGGCTTATTCCTTCACTTGGCATGAGCTCAGCCTACTGACTTCATTTGAAGCAGACCAAGATGACAGCACCCTTTTTTACCCCTTCTCATGTATTTCCACTGTCCCCCAGCCTGCTCACATGATTGCAGCTGTGGCACAGAAGGACCTTTTCTCCCGTCACCTGCACTTTGCTTATCCCTCCTTTCTGAGTTTGTCTGGGGGGAAGGCACCTCAAAACACCCCTGGAGCTCCTCATGAGCACTGATCCTGGTAAATAGGGTCTGATGAGCTCGGTGCTACCCAGGAGATGCCTGATGATCGGTCACCCCACAGCCCTGGGGCAAGTCTGGCAATGGTCCCTGGCTTTCAGCCCGGGCCACTGGCTCAGCAGATGGAGCTCCTTCCCAAGGATATGGGCAGAGCGGCTCCCAGCGTGCAGTGGGATGCTGTGGCCACTACTTGCAGCTTGGAGCAGCACATCGACACTGTGTGCATCTTGAGGAGTCAGGGAGAGCTCTGAAATAGGGAAAACATTGATTTTGCAGTGCTTTTTTCTGCTGGCTTTGGTGGAGGAGTTTGTTTGAACAAGAGGACAGGAGTGGATCTTCCAGTGCCTGCTTCTGTAGCACTTAGGAATGAAAGAAATGTGCGGTAAACGCTACTTTTTTTCCCCAGTACTGAGGGACTGGAATCCTCTGGATTAGGAAAAACCTTAGGTAATATTCCTGCTCTAGACCTGAGCTGGATTTGCAAGGCTCCAGGGGGCTTATGACACCGTCAGGCTTGCAGAAGGTAATCACCTTTGCAGCAGCACTCTGTGCAGGCAGAACCCAGCAGTGTCTGTGCAGCCACCTTCATGCTGAGGTGAGCTAAAAACCCTCCAGGCATCAGGGCCGTGGGGAGCAGGGCAGAGCCCCTCAAAACAGGATGGTTTCCAGAAATAAGACTGCTCAGAGTTGTCTGGTGGTGTGAGCTGGAGAAGGTCTCTCCATGTCTCCAGTGCATCCCTGCAGGATGCAGACACAGGCCTCCCAGCAGGTACCACTCTGCTGCTGATACAGAGTTAATATGAACCAAACTGATGCTTCAACCCAAGAATCCATGTGAGATCCCCAGGGGCCAAGGGTTGAAGCAGTGAGGCCAGTCATCACTTTTGCCCTCACTGGAGCTATCAGGAATTTCTGAAAGCCCAGACCTGGGGTGAGGGGTGCACTCAGCACTAGGGCTGGTATTGTCCCTGCTTAAGGACACAAAGGAGTGTGTTTCCAGGTGGAGCAGGATCCTGCACCACTCTGAGGGACGGACTCTGTGTCCTTGCTCTCCACCTCCTCGTGCTGCTCCAGGTGTTCTGTAAGTGTTGTGTGGTGCTGGCAGAGACATTGGTGCCCCTAGCTGCACCACATGGACTGCAGAGCATCTTTGGCAATGTCATTTCACCCTCTGCATCCATCCAGCAGCCACTTCCACCTTGGGTTAAGCCTTGTTGGGTTTGTAGCTGATCTGTGGCACCTCATGCGATAGCCTTGGCTTTCCCTCCTCAGCTGCAGAGACAACAGCTACCTCTTTTCTCACATCATCTATATGCACAGAAAAAATGGTGAGCAAACCTCCCCTGGGTCTCTCGTAGCAATAAATCCCCCATACATCACCCATATTTGCCAAGCTGCTGTGGGAAATGAGAGCTCATGGGAACTGCTTTCTACTTCGCGTGACTTTTCTGCTTAAAAGGTCCATTTTAAACAGTCTAAAAGGGCTTGGTAAATGATCAATCAGTTCTTGCAGCATTTGACAGGGCAGTAGTTTTTTTATGGCTTATTATGTTTAGCTACCTACGGCTCTTTCGCTAGGACATGTTGTATACTCTCCCTACAAGCACCTGATAGTGACTAAGTGTTTGATAACCTGTAATAAAAGGAACTTCAATATAGAAAACTCTTCCTCTATTTAGAGGAAGAATTATTTCTTGATAAAAGAATTATTTCTTGATTTAAAGAGTGATGCTCTCCCTGATCCAGCAGGAAGGTAAACATATGCAGAATCACAGAATATTCTGAGTTGGAGGGGACCCACAAGGATCATCCTTAAGTCCAACTCTTAAGTGAATGGCCCATACAGGGGTCAAACCCATGACCTTGGTGCTATTAGCACCAACTGAGCCAGCCTCAGAGCCTTAGAATGGTGAAAATCTGAGGAATCAGGAATCACATAGCTGGAACCTGAATGGAGGCCTGACAAACTTGTGACACAGGTGCCAAGAGACATGGGGAGGTTCTGGGGATAAATTTGATCTGGGGGAAGGAGACTCTGAGGGTAGATGCTCTAAGGGGTTTAGGTGTGTAGCTGCCTTTCGAGCTGGCTAATATGTGTTTCATCATTTGAAACCTTTGAAGCTCCTGTTTGGCTATAAGAAAGTCTAAAGTCCTGGCTCATTTCTGCTTATTGCAGTGCTGGGTATGTCAATGTTTAATTTGTGCATGCTAAGTGCTGCTAAGATCCTTGGAGTGAGGAATCCTGGCTTCTTCCAGCCTGGGAGACAGGCCCAGATCCATACCTGATTAGCACCTGATAAAGCAGCCCAAATATAACACAACAGTTCTTGTATCCCTGGGACATCTGGCTTCCAGGGCACTATGGGAGAATTCATCCCACCCTGGCTTGGGAGCACTTGCACTCTGGGTGGGTTAATAGAGCACTCACTAGAGCAGAAATTAAGGATCAGTTAAATATTCACAGGTAAGGGATTCTGTGATGTTGTAACCCCATGGGTGGAACAAGGATAGGGCTGGATCTGGGCTCTGGGTCACCTCAGTGCACCCCTTAGCAAAAGTCCTTCCCGTCACCCCTGGGCATCACTCAGGCTGCCAGCTAGGCCAGGAGATGTTTAATGCTTTCAGGAGACATAAGTCTTAAAGGATGGGAGTGCAGCTTCAGAAACTCTTTTACCCTGGTGGAATCTATCCTAGGAATCCCAATTTCATCCTGTGCTGCCTCCAGAAGTGCCAGTGCCTACTCTCCCCACTGACCACTCACATCTCACCTCTTCTCTGTGAGGGGCAGGGCTGGGGTAACCACGTGGCATCCCACAACATCATAGGAGTGAGGAAAACCCAAAAAACCTTGGAGACAGGACGGCTTGGCTCAGGAGTCCTGGCTTGCTTGTATACAATTTTTCTGCCCCTGATCTTCTGCTCCGGGGGAAAACATGGCATTTAAAGCAACTCTCTGGGAGTGAAATCACTGCATAGAAAGCTTGGAAATTTCCCTCACATCTTTTATTCTTGTACAGACTTTTGAATCGTGATGTCCACGTGTTTTGAGGTTTTTAATGTGTTGCTTAATATTACCAAAAAAAAAAAGAAAAAAAAGAAAAAAGACAAAAGACAAAGAAAAAAAGAAAAAAGAAGAAAAAAAAAGAAAGAAGAAAGAAGACAGAAGAAAGAAGGAAAAAGGAAAAAGAAAAAAGAAAAAGAAAAAAGAAAAAAGAAAAGAAGAAAAGAAAAGAAGAAAAGAAGAAAGAAGAAAGAAAGAAAGAAAGAAGAAAACCTTCTCTTTCCATTCCTTATTTTTTCACCCTGGAAAATGGTGCAACTTGTCTTAAAGGGGAGTCCTGTCTCTAAGCTGGCTGGGAGGGTGAAAGGAGGAAGGAAGAAGAGGAGGAAAGCTCCGAAGCCAGCAACTGAGGACTTGCCCAGCATATAATAACACCTTCAAAGTGAAAATGTTGTTTTGCAAAAACATGAGGGTTTCACTGGAAACCACCCGGGCTGGAGCTGCAAAGCTGTGTCAGGAGCCAGGCCAGCACTGGGAGGCTGCCAGGTCTGAGCACTTCGGGGCTGGCAGAGTGCCCCGAGCGCATGTAATCCAACCTGCTCCCCAAAACCACCCCTGTCCTGGATCACCGTCTCTTTGGGGCAGCAATAACCTTCCTTTTCTTACTCCCCTCCCCTGGCCAGGTCTTGCCTGGGAACACTTTTATCCACTCCAGCTCTTTTTCTCAACGAAGTCTCACTCATTCCAAGAATGCACTTCAAAACTAACTGGGCAGTTAATTTGGGTGGTTTGGGATCTGCTGTGATCAATCCAAAACGTGGTGACCTCTGGCATTTTTAATGGCTCCCTGGGTGGCTTACCCCCTCTGTATATTTAGATACCGATGTCATGGTGACACGAGTAAATACACCTGGCCATGTATTGCTGGGCACAGCTCAGATGAGCAAGCTGGCTCCTTTTCCCCCTCTCCATATAGGCTGCTCCTGCAAATTTTCATCCTGTCAGATCACACAGACCCTAGAAGGGGCCAGGGGAGCCACGAGCCTGGTTGCACAGAATGCATTGCCCTGAGCCACCAGCCTCAGTTACTGCTGCCTGTGTTTTTGTTGGCAGTAGATGCTTATCTGTGCTGCATTAGCTGGCTTGGTGATGCTTGATGCAGCTGGAACACGTCACCTTCTGCGCTTTTCTCAGCAAAGCAAGGTTTTGATGTAGTCCTGGTCTTGCAACAACTTCAATTTAATACACCTATCCTCACACTCGGTACCAAAACAACTTCCATCCCCACTGCAGTGTAGCATCTTGCCTGGCATAAGCCCAGGAGCTACAGAGTTGTAATAAATTAGGAGAACTGAATGATAATAAGAAAACAGAGACAGAGATGTAGTGGAAGATTCCCTTTTTCTCCTGCCAGGGTCAGAGGGGCTTTCCAGGGGTGATGGCTTTGGAATAGGTAGCAGGGCAGGCAGTTGAAGGGAAAGAGAAACATATCCCTACACCCCCACATCCCCATGCAGCTCAGGGAAGGAGCAAAGTGCAGGGAGATAAAATATCTCTCACCAGCTGCACCCCTGGGGGGGGTGGTGGGGAGCAGCAGGTGGAGGCTGGAGACTTCAGCGCAGCATTTCTCTGCCTGTGTTTACTGCAGAGAGGTTGTGGGCAGGAGAGGAAATCCAGCAGGGCTCATAATTAATGTAAACACAGATCAGCCTGTGATGTCCAGCTTGTATGCTCAGGTACCAGCCCCCTCCCCTGGCCCCATTCTCCTTCAGGCTGTGGTCTGACTTTCATCCCTTCATCCTTGCTCTGTGGGAAGGATTGAGGCTGCAGCCAAGAGAGGGTCATAGGAATCCTGGCACAGACGTGCTCCAAAAAAGCTCAACCCAGCTGGCAGTAAGCAGGCTGCCACTGCAGAGCAAAGTGAGCCAGAGCCACAGGGCAGGGAGGCTGGGCTGCAGACGGAGCAGAGGAGCTGCGGCCCTCAGCAAGATTTAATTGAGTTTTCTTGGTGTTTATAACTCTCTTGTTTTATGAAATAATATTGCAGGTGTGAGCAGCCAAGCTTAGGAAAGGACGCTGTGAAAGAAACAGCTTCGTGCAGCATCTGGGATTTTCTCTTCACCAGCTAGAGTAAAAGAATTCAGCAGGAAAGTTTCTAAGCAGGTGTTGAGGCTGCAAAGGAATAATGGACAGTCAGATTACCCACCGCTCAGGAAAACACAGAAATGTTCCAAAGGGGGATGCCAAAGAAAGGCATTTGCCTGAAAATGTCACACCGGTGAAGCAGAAGCCCTCCAAGGAGCTGAGGCCCATGTTGGGCGCCATCTTGCTGGGCCTCATCCTGTTCATTGCCGCGGTGGTGGCCTGGTGCTACTACACGGTGTCCCTGCGGAAGGCGGAGCGGCTCAAGACGGAGCTGATGGACCTGCAGGCGGACGGCTTCGTCATCCGCAACCAGCATGGGGAGGTGGTGTTCCGGCTGGCCTTCCGCTCGGGCAGCCTGGACCTGGAGTCATGCTCCAAGGAGGGCGAGATCCTGAGCTGCTCGCGCTCGAGCCGGGGGCCGCTCAACTTCTTCATCCAGACGGTGAAGCCCAAGGACACGGTGATGTGCTACCGCGTGCGCTGGGAGGAGCTGGCGGCCGGCCCGGCCGTGGAGCACACCATGTTCTGGGAGGACGCCCACTGGTACGGGGGCTCGGAGATGAGCACCCAGCACTGGCCCATCCGCCTGGCCGGCTACCAGGAGCCCGTGCCCTACGTGACCAGCGACGTCTACTCCTTCCGCGACAGCTTTGGCGGCATCCTGGAGCGCTACTGGCTCTCCTCCAAGGCGGCGGCCATCAAGATCAACGACTCTGTGCCCTTCCACCTGGGCTTCAACGCCACCGAGCGCACTCTCTTCTTCCAGGCCCGCTACAAGGACTCGCCCTACAAGCCCCCACCGGGCCAGCAGCCCTTCCCCGAGCTCAGCTACCGCGTCTGCGTGGGCTCTGACGTCACCTCCATCCACAAGTACATGGTGCGCAGGTACTTCAACAAGCCCTCCAAGATCCCTGCTGAGAACGCCTTCCGATACCCCATATGGTCCACCTGGGCCCTCTACAAGAAAGATATAAACCAGGATAAAGTTCTGAATTTTGCAAGAGACATTAAGAAGTACCATTTTAACTGCAGCCACATTGAGATTGATGACATGTACACCCAAGCCTATGGGGACTTTGACTTTGACCCTGTCAAGTTCCCCAACGTAACAGAGATGTTTGCAAAGCTGAGGGAAGATGGATTTAAGGTCACTCTGTGGATTCATCCCTTTATACATATAGATTCGCCCAGTTACGAGGTGGGGATTGAGCGTCAGCTATTCATCAAGGAGCCGTCGGGGCGGCTGCCGGCCATGGTGGAGTGGTGGAACGGCATTGGGGCCATCCTGGACTTCACCAACCCAGCAGCCCGGGACTGGTTCCAGAGCCACCTGCGCCAGCTCCGGCACAAGTACGGCATCTCCTCCTTCAAGTTTGACGCAGGTGAGACCAGCTACCTGCCCAAGCAGTTCAGCACCTTCCGCCCACTGTCGGACCCCAGCATCTGGTCCCGGCGCTACACGGAGATGGCCATCCCCTTCTACGAGCTGGCCGAGGTGCGGGTGGGCTACCAGTCACAGAATATCTCCTGCTTCTTCCGCATCATTGACCGCGACTCTGTCTGGGGCTACGAGTTGGGCCTCAAGTCCCTCATCCCCACAGTGCTCACCATCAGCATGCTGGGGTACCCATTTGTGCTGCCGGATATGATCGGAGGAAACTTTCTCCCCAACAAGACCAATGGGGCAGAGGAGATCCCCGACCGGGAGCTGT
>VZTE01003666.1:1421-54640 GCA_013397775.1 Eulacestoma nigropectus | reverse complement strand
CCTAACCTCATTTGGTTTTAATCGTGTCTTTTGGGTANCTCTTCTCTTCTCTTCTCTTCTCTTCTCTTCTCTTCTCTTCTCTTCTCTTCTCTTTTTCTTTCTCTTTGCCTCTTTTACTATTAAATAAAATATATCAATTTTTTTGGCACCAACACCTAACCTCATTTGGTTTTAATCGTGTCTTTTGGGTATATTTCAAACCTTTCTGGGTTTGATCTGTTTTATTCACAGACACTTAGTTTCCTTTGGTCTGCTGTGTTAATTCGGATCGTAACAGCAGGTCTGTCCCGGAGCCGCCTGGCCTTGGCTTTGCCAGACATGGGTGAAGCTTCTAGCAGCTGCTCATAGAAGCCATCCTTGTAGCTCACCTACTACCAAAACCTGGTCATGCAAACCCAATACAAATACAAAATGTAAGGGGTTCCAGGCAGATGCCTTCAAGGAAGATGCCTAATTAGGGCAGTGGTGACTTGCTGCCTGTGCGGAAAGAAGAGTAGGCAAGAGAAAAAGGGAGGGCAGTCTGCCTTCAGCTGCTCCTCCCATTTCTGGCATAGGAGAGGGAGGCAGTAGATGCCATGTGCTAGTTCATCTTTGTCCTCTCTCCCTAGTCTGACCAGATTAGGGCTTTTAGCACAAGCAAAATGGAAGTGGGGGCAGACAGACGAGAACCAAATGTCCAGGCACATTCAAATCCCTCATCATGATACAAAGAAATAAAAGTGTTACCAAAAATTTGGTAAAATAAAAAGCTCCTTAACACCAATGTAGGATTAAGAAGCAGGCATTCTTCATTTGGCCGGATGCACGAGGGCATAGCTCCTCCTAAAGCCATGCATCCTGAGTACAGGAAAGTTTCTGTTTATATAATGTATTTTGCATACATATTCACTGATTGTCCCGGACTAAACATACATACGATAATAATTTCCCTGAAATCATTAACATATTTCCCCTCCCCTTTGCGCATGCGTTCTTCTGTCCTGGGGGTCTCTCTGGTGGTCTCTGGTGGTCATGGACTCCAATGTTCCAGTTGTCATGATCTGGTTATTAAAGTTCTTAGAAATGCCTCTGCCCGAATTAAGGTGCAAACGAGACCATATGACAATGTCAGTAATAGGGGTTTTATTTGATAGTAAATATGAGAGAAAGAGAGAGAAAAGAGAGAGGAAAGAAGAGAAAGAAATAGAAAATAGGTGGGGGGGGACAGAAAGAGAGTGACAGAGAGGGAATAAGGAAAATATCAACACTCCATGGATCCCAAGGATGTTCCATTGATCCTCTCCAGCTGGTCTTCTTGGTGGTGAAGGTCCTCCCAAAAAGCATAGAATCCAATGGGTTAATATACGCTCAGACTAGGAAGGAAAACCCAGGCACCTTCCTGGGGCACGGGAGTTTGCAATTGTCTCTTACAACAGGCTCTGTGTTTGTTGCATCACGTGCAGTCCTGTGGTGCAAGGCTTCAGGAATGACTCTGGCGGGCACTTTGGGGGGTCTTTGATGGATTATGACACCCCCTCAGCTGCCTCTCATGTGAATGAGAATGTGAATGTCCTGTGGATGTGGCCTGTGGGGTTGGGGGTTCCATAGCTGGGCCAGTTTGTCTAAGGGAGGATGGGTGTTCACTGCCTCTGACCAGAGGTTACACCCAAAACCTCCTCCCCTCCTCATTTTGGGGGGAGTAAACCTGGCTTCTGTGGGCTGTGGTCTCCCCCACCCCAAATTCAGCCAGGGAAGAATCTCTGCTGTGTTTGGTTTTCTTGTGGATGCATTCCTCTCCCTCAGCCTTGTTTGTTTTTCCCTAGGCTGGGATAGTTGAAAAATAGCGTTATCTAGGTGGCCTAACTTACAGTCCAAAGTTCCAGCCAGGTATCTTCAGGAAGGCTTCTTCGGTTGCAGCTTCTTATACAGTTTTTGTTATAATGAGCAAAACTCTTTTATATCATTGTTTGAGGCATGAACTCTTTCAATCTCTGACACCAGTCGACCTGGCTGAGTTGGCAGGACACTGGCTGGTGAACTTCCAGTTCTCCTTCTTACACAATGGGCATTGCGTGATTTCCATAGGCCAGTAGTTTTGGAGAACAAGCATTGTGTTAGTTCACCAGGTGTAGACAATTTATCATCTGGGAACATTCCCCCCTTTGAGGCTTGTGAAGCTTGTGTTCTTTTCAAGCCTTCATAAGCCTCACCTTTTTTTTTTTTACTAACATCATATAAATTTTTAAGGCAAGTATCATAGTCACAATTATTACTATGATTACAATTATACTTTGCAAAAGTGAGGCCAACCAACCAGTCAGAGAAGATCCAAATTCTTTAAATATTTAATTTAATTAGTTACTTTCTAATCCTGTACTATTTGATCATTCAGCTTAGCAGTTACATTTGGAACGTGTGCACAACAAGCATTGTTGTTTAAATTCAAGTAGCCACATACTCCACAGTCATGAAACAGTAATAGGTCTAAAGCTAATCTGTTTTTTAAGGCCCCACATGTGTTCCAAGTTTTTGTCAAATTGTTGACTAAAGTTCCCCATGGAACTGGATTTTCTGCAGAGGTTGGTGTTGGCAAACAAACTCCTTATAGAAGTTACATTCTGTAATCTTTCAAAATCTTGCACTAGCTTCAAGACTACAATCCCTTTCCTAGAAATTAAGAATATAGTTTCTATTATTACTATAAATATGCAATTAATTATCATTTTCATCTAGATCCAATAAATAATATTCCTCTAGAAAATTATATCCTTTACTTAAAACGATAGGATTTTTATATATACTTAAAAACTCCATAGTGTTAGTCACCCTCGTTTCTGCTGTGTTTAATGTGTTGCTGGTTTTACCCACTTGTGATGAACTCAGGGTGCAATGCCTTCCACCTTGAGTGCGATGTACATTACCGAGGGACTTGATACCATCCCTTTCCCTTCTCCTGGTTTTGTCCAAAATTCTAGGTTTTGATGCACATGGTATCTTTTGGTTGTAAAGGATGTACATGCAAGTCTAGTCCCAATGATTTGTTGATAACAATGTACCTTTTAAAAGAGTTAATTTTAGTACTATTATTTAAATTTCAGCAAAAGTTTGAGGCTTCCTTTGCCTTGTTGGTGCGACATTGGAAGGTTTCTGGCCATTCAGAAAAGTACCAAAATACCAAAATGTACCAGCCTGCCATTCTGCCTGGGCAGTTCTGTAAAATCAATTTGCTAATAATCACCTGGTGAATTCTTCTGTTTCACTAGTCCTGGAGGTGGCCTTCTTCCTCCCTTGAGATTATTTTGCAAAACAAATTATTTATTTTTCAATAACTGATCTATTAATTTCCGTTATTTTTATGCTTACCATATTACTTCGGAAACTGGTTACCATAGTCTCTCTTTCTTAATGTGTTTCCTGATGTTTTAGTTTTGTTATCTTATACATTAATTTGGAGGTACAGTTACCTGCCCACATGAGTTTACCAATCACCTGCTAGGATTTTCCATAGTTTCCAACGATGGGGCTAACTGCCTGTCCTGATTTGTTTTTTGTTCTAAGACATTCAACTTTTTATTAGGTATTAGTGCAAGGATACTTTTTTCAGCAACCTCTTTAGCTGTTTTGTCAGCCGATTGATTCCTTGTATTAACTGGGGAATCTCCAAACTGATGGGCTTTACAAGGGCATCACAGCCACATTTTTCAGTTTTTGCACACTTTGTAGCAGATGACTAATTTCTTCTTCGTACTTCATAGGAGACCTCTGTGCTGATAACAATCCCCTTTCCTTCCATATGGTTTCATTGGTGTGTACTTTTTTTCCTTCAGTGATTTCTAGCAGTTGGTGTAAGGTCATTCATGCTGCTTTTTGTGCTGATGTGCTAAAAGGTAAAGCCTGGGCTTATATTACCTGAGTCGAGGCTCCCTGCATGCCCAGCTGCCCATAACATGCTGCTCCCACTGGTGTGCAGGTCCAGTTCTGGCTCCTGGATGGATTGCTCTTGAGATCCAGTCTGCCAAACACACTTGTTCCATGGTTACCAGGCAGTCATGGCACAAAGGTCTCTGGGCTTCTGAAGTGTGGAGAAACACGTCTGGAGTTTAAATTAGTCATTACCTTAAGTTCAACATTGTCCTGGTCCAATTGAGCAGTCTGGTATTTCAGCATCTTGCTGGCAATATCCAATGGTTTTTTTGTTCCAAACCATTTATACCATGTGGGGTACATATCAGCTTTTGTGTTTCTCTGCAGCTACCACTGCTCTCAGGTATTTGGGTCATTCTTCACTTGTACTATGCAATTGTTTGGATAGGATACTTCCATGAACCCAAACACTGTCCAGTACTTCTAGTGCCAGGTGCATCCTTTCATGCACAAATAACTCAAATGGTTTGGTTTAAGTGTGAAAGACCCAATGCAGGGGTTGTCACTAAGGTTCTTTTAGGGCTTCAAAGGCCCTCTGACTCTCAAGAGTCCATACCAAGTATTTCCGGTGGAGGGCCATGCAAGGGTTTTCACTAGTACCCTATAACTGGCAATCCATAACCGACACCATCTGGCCATACCTACGGCAGCTTGTAGTCCTTGGCTCCGGAGTCTGGAAATGGCTTCTTCTCAGCTGCTTTGCAAGCTTCTTTTTTCCTGAGAGATCTTAAAACTAGAATACATTACTGCTTCTTTGCCTATTTGTGCCATTTTCTTTGACCTTCTGTATTTAGATTGTTCTAAGAAATGTAACAGACTTACAGTAGCATTGAGGCAATTATTTTCAGTCTTGATTGCTGGCAGAATACTTTCCAAATTTTTTTTTTTTAAATTGTTTTGTTTTGTTTTCACAATTCATGTTAGCTGTGCCTTTCACCCAATGTTTGGATTTCCCCACTGAAAAGCAAACAGTTTTTTTTAATTATCTGAGTCAAAAGGTATTACAGAAAAGGAATCCTTAAGATTGAGCACTATGAACCATTTGTATTCCCTTTTATGTGCTGTCAAGAGTGTGTACAGATTAGCTACTACTGGATGACTATCAGGTACTTTTTATTAATGGCCTTTAAATCTTGTACTAAACTGTAACTGGTAATACTGGTATGTCATACTCTGATTCACATTCTTTCAATAACCCATATGCTAAAAAAATTTTTTATATGTTTTTACAAGTTTTTCTAACTTTTTCTTTGCCTCACAGTTAATAGAGTATTAGTTTTGCTTTACTGGTCTGGCTTCAGGTTTGAGAGTAATCCTCACCAGTTTGGCAACTTCTCATCATCCAGGCATCTCAGTTGCCCATACCAACAGGGTTACAGCATTCTTCACCTGCTCTGGGATTTCTTCCAACTCTTCTGATTCCTGTAATATAAAGTCTTTGCTTTGATGGCTTTTGATTCTGGTGTTTGAATTTCTATTTCTCCAACTTAAAAAGTTATTTGAACCAATTTTCCCAATAAACCTCTCCCCAGCAAGGGGATTGAGCATTTAGGCATATACAAATTGGCGTTTCCCCCACTGTTTTATTAATTTAAATAATAATAGTTGTTAAAAAAAGGCCCATTGTCTTTCCTCTTTGTCACACCCACAATGCTTACAGGTTCCAAGCTAAGTTTTCTGCTGCACATATTCAGTACTGAATAAGTTGTTCTTGTATCAATTTAAAAAATTTACCTTTTCATTCCTGGCAATAATGTAACCAGGGCTCAGATGAGGATGATTCCTCTGTTTCCTTCAGGCGTGTTTTTCATTTTCACTTAAGGTCTTGAGCTTGATGGCTTGAATAGCCTGGTTTAGGTTCTTTGTTTGATTTCCCCTGGACTGGGGAGAGTCCCTTTTCCAGCGTCCCCTTCCTTTACAAATTGCCAAATACACTTCAGCTACCCACTATCACAACACGAACTGCCAAATACACTTTCGCCACTAAATATCACAAAGAAATTTCCAGATATACTTCAGCAACAAATTAATACTAATTACTAAAGTATACTTTAGTCACCAATTATTATAATAATTAACTAATTGTTTCTGAGTTCTGAGTCCTAATTATGGTTACAAATACTTAAGCAACTCTGTCTGGATTTTCCCTATAAACTCCTGCCACCTTTCTCCATGACATTAAATCCACTATTAAAATCAGGATTACCAGACCATAATTCCCAACCACCTGCCAGAGGCACGCCATCAGAACTTCCACTACTTCTCCCCCAACATCTCTTTGCTGCCTTCTAGTGCGTCCCACAATCGGACCAAAATCCTCCAATCCCCTGAAGCGTTTCTCTGTTCCAGTCCACTTTCCCATGACTTACTCATGCCCCTAACCATATTCACAGGTGATTCATCATAGTCTAGATTTGAAAGACAGGTGTCTGCTAAGGAAGGCAGGAGCCTCCCTTGGAATGGAGAATGCAACCCCCTTCCCTCCAAATGATTACAATTTTGAAATTAAGGGGCTCTCAGGCACAGATATGGGGAATAGGAATAACAGTTCTTTACTAATATATATAGAGAGAGAGGCAAACAAACAACACTAACTATGGCAGTAATAACAAACAGAACCAGGAACCCAGTGACCGCCTTCTCTCGGCTGTTGCGGGGAGGGTGCGATGGTTCCCTCGTGGCTGCAGGGGGCGCTCCGGAGCGAGCTCGGGGAGCACGCGGTAATGGCAGACGAGAAGCTCGCCTCACAAACCCCCCGGGGCAGCCGGTCCCGGTGCCCCAGCTGGACCCTTGGGAACAGCAGGCTGGAACGGCAGGGATGAACACACAAAATCCCGGGTGGTAAGCGAGATGTATCAAACTCCAGAGCTNTCGGAGCAGCGGCAAAGGAACGGCAGCCGTGGCCCGGCTCCCAGCAGGGCAGGGAAAGGCGGGCTTGGGATCCTGGGGTCCCCTGAGGCACTCGAGCAGATGGGTAGAAGGAAGGCAGCAGAAAGCAGAAGGCCTGTAGTAGTGGTGAATTCTCTCCGCAGTGAGAGGAAAACCTTTCCCCCTCGAATGCCGGCGGAACAAGAGAGCTAGAAGCCCCACCCAACCCCTTTTATCCAGTTCAAATCTCGCGACCTCTCTGCCCCACATGAGAAAACCCCAGGTAAAAGAGGCTAGCCACCTAGACTCCTCCCCCTGTGGCCAGGTCTTGTCTCTTTGACAGCTTGTATGGGGAAAAAAATTCTTTGAGAGAAAAAGAAAACAAAAGGAGAGCTCCTAAAACCCCAACAATCATTCACCCCCCCCAATTCTTTGCCACAGAGCAACAATCAGTCCTAAATCCTCCTCCTCTTGCTTGCACTTTAAGCATCTCTGTCCTATGCTGCACACAAAACATCTCTTTCAACCCTTTGCCTTTCTTTTCATTTTCAAGCGCATAAGGAACTTCATCCCACTTATTTTCCCTTCTACAAAACAACATTAATTGCAATATGGTGTTATACTCTCAGGTTCCATCCTTAGGCCACTTCTCTTGATCTTCCAGTGTGTAAAGCAGCCACCATTGATTACAAAATTGTGTAAGTTTTTCATATGTGAGAGGATCACCCCCAATTTGTTTCCAGTGTTTCAAGATACATCCCAGACATAACACCTGTGATACCCCTTCGGATGTTTTGTTTCCCATTATAACAAATTACTGTCTAGGAGCTCCTTAGAAGGGACTCTAACCCTTCTTCTTTGAAGGGACTCTAACTCTTCCCTTTTTGAAAGGACTCTAACCCTTCCCTTTTCCTACCGTACGCACCTTTAAACCAAACCCTGTGTAGCTTTTGCTGCACCTTACAGGTAGGTTAACAGTTAACACCTTTAGAGTAAAGTAAAGAATGCCTTTATCATACCAGGGTTCTTGCTCCAATTTCCTTGGACCGAGGATCGAAGGTTCTCCCCGAGAATACCTCGGTGCTGGCTGGAGGTCCTGCGATCCCTTGGATCCGCTGAAATTCAGGAGTCTGTCCCATCTGGGTCGCCAAAACTGTTACCATAAATTTGGTAAAATAAAACCTCCTTAACACCAGTGTAGCTCCTCCCAAAGCTGTGCATCTGGCCAAGTAAAGAATGCCTGCTTCTTAATGCTACATTGGTGTTAAGGAGTTTTCTATTTTACCGAATTTTTGGTAACAAAAAGGTCTCTCAATCCTGGAGATAGTTGAGGAAAATGGACTGGTAGAGAAGCAGCTCTATCTGCAGACTGCTTTCCAGACTATGGCCATCTAAATGATACCAAAATCGGCTGGATAGAAACTTTCTAACACAATTTTGAGTATTAGAAAGCAGGCCTTCTTCATTGCAGCGCACTGGTCACTTGGAGGATAGTTCCTCCAATTGAGTGCCCTGAGTGTCGGGTGAACAGAGTTTTTATCCCCCCTTTTCTTGAGACTAAGTTCCTTATGGGAACCAGTCTCTTGATATCTTTATTTTATTTTATAGTGTAAGGCATTACATCAGCTGTAACACTGAATCATGAGGCAAGCTAAAGCACGTATAGTAATTATTATGGTAATGATTGTAAACAGATGTTTTAACCAAGTCCATGTGGGTAACCATGAAGTAAGTTTGCTCCAGACTTCTTCAGATCCCCAGAAGGTGTCGTCTTGAGCTGCATGTTGTAAAAATTTGGTTTGTTTTCAGATTTCCTGGGCATCTGTAGACATTCTACCACTTTGAGCAACTGGTGTTATTGACAGTGCATACGCATTCTTGTGTTGCTAAAAGAAGCTCTTGTGCCATTCGCTTTTGTAAAACAACTTGTGACAAGCTCTTTACTTCTTCCTTCAACACAGTAATGGCATCTATTGTACGTTTTTCTATATATTCTATGGTAGCAGAAATGTTCACTATTGTCTTTTCTAATTCACTTACTCCTAGCCAGGGTAAAAACCATCTTACAAAATGATGAAATTTAGTTGGCCACTCAGCTATAGCATTCAAGTCCATTTTGTATGCCCCAAATAGTTTCTCATCCAAAGTTCTCAGGTCTTTATCAATTATGGTTATGTTAGGGACTAAGGCTCCTACGATATAAATGCTTTCCCAGCCTATGGGCAACCCTTTATGGGCTTTATTTTTGCTTATCTAATACCACCCTGTTCCATTTGGTACTGACCAAGGATGATTTACTTGTCCAATACTAAGGGTTTGAGTATATTGTGTGTGATTTCTGACAAAAGTTCTAACTTCATTAGTTCAATCTAGTTCTCCTGTTCCTTTAGGGGAGTTGCATCTTTGCACACATGTATGATCATGAGAGAAGTTGGTGTGTACTTGCACACTAACTGGTATGTCTACTTCTTGGCAAAAGGAAGTGTTCACCCAGTAACTAGTATTAATTTCTCACGAAAATGGAATTGCATAAATGGTTAATGGCTTCATCGTGTTTTCAGGTAAATGGGTGCACACCCAACAATAATTTCTGTGCAACACTTGGATCACATTTTGTAATAAAATTAGATGAAAGTTTTGCTTCCAAGTCAAGGATGAACTAACTATTGTCAGGACAGCAAAACAAGACTTGAGCATCTTGTTTTTTCTCAGGCAACTGTTCAATTATCCAAGGGGCTTTGGCCCTTTTTAATTCTGGAATAATGTATCCATGATTTTACTCCATCCAGTTTCAAAGTTGTCAGTGGTACTTAGGAAGGTCCCTTCCACTTTGGCTGGAGCAGAGTGGTTCCCCAGTCTTTCAAGTAGACCCAGTCTCCTGGTTGGAAATCCTGTACTGGTGTGTCCAATCCTATCGGTCTGGAAATCACCACTGCTATCTACAAGTCCTGTAAGGTTTTACTAAGAAAAATGAGGTAATTATTCAAATCGATCCCTCCTTTTACATGTGTGTTTTCTGGAATGTGTGGTACTTGGGAGGGTTGACCACATAGCAGCTCATAGAGGCTTATTTTGGTGATGCCCCCCAGGTGAATTCTAATTTGGAGTAACAGGTAAGACTTGAAACCATGTCAAGGCGGTGTCCTGGCATATTTTACCCAATTACAATGTGATTGTATAATTCATTCACTCTACTTTGCCACTAGCTTGAGGCCTATAAATAGTATGAACATCCCAAGCTATTCCCAAGGCTTTCCTAACCTGTTGTACCACTTATGCTGTTGCCTTTTTCCTGGTCTTAAAATTAAAAATCTGGACATGGTTAAAGGGAAAAGGGGTATTTACCTCGATATTATTTTAAGGATCCTTAGGTGCACCATATTGAGGTGGAATGCGCCGAAATGCACACCGAAATGCACACTCCCCCTGAAATGCGCACACACGATAAATCGCGTATACAATTTATAGGCCTTTTAAATTAGCGTATCTATCAAAGACTCCCCAGTGAGAGGCTCGAATGAACCCCCTATCCCAAGGAACCTTCCCCCTGGATGGGCCTATCTTAGTTTACAGAATGTGTTTTAGAGAGGACCTTGGTGTCTAGGGCTCTCTGACCCCTAACTGCGAGGCTTCCAGGATGTTTGGTCTCTTGGCGTAATGGAATACTGGGTCTAAACTAAGTTATCAAACTTAAGGAATTGTAAGTATGTGGGCTAAAAGCACTAAGAATACATAAAACTATCTAAAAGGGGTATAAAAGAAAAGGCAAAAAATCATCATGGCATCACTGCAATAAAGTAGGAACATCTGTCTGATGACATTCCCAAAGGTACCTTGAATCTAGGTATTATTTGATCCAACAGTATTTTAGTCACTTCCCTAGCCTGACTGGTGCAAGAAGGGAAGGCTTCTGGCCACCCAGAAAAGGTATCCACCAGAACTAGGAGGTATTTATACTGCCCTTTCAGTAAAATCAATCTGCCAATATTCACCTGGAACATTTCCAGTAGGGCCCCTAGCCCTACTTTGTTAGCTTTGTTAGAATTGTTTCTTTAACAAACTATACATTGTTGGATTCTTGATTGTACAGTCTGAGCCATTTAAGACCCAATTACAGATTTTTGCAAATGTTTCAAAAGTTTTTCAGTACTGCAATGTACACTTGGCTTTGTGTTCATGCTCCACTGTGGGAACTGACAGCTGTTCTGAAAGTTTCACAGACATTAACTTGGACACAATCACTATATATCCTTGAGAATTCAGTTGGTATCCCTGAGAAGATTAGCATCAACAAGAAGCATGAAATTATAAACAACAGATGAAGGAAACACAGCTGCTCTAGGGAGGCTGTTATTTTTAGATGAGCGTTTTTTTAGATGGGTGTTGGTAGCAAGCAACCAATAGTTTGTGGGGTGTTAACTTAGAAGCCAATGGGGACACAGTATGAGTGCCAAGAAACTATATAAATTAAGCTTTGTAGAATAAAAGTTGCTTTTAGCCCTCGCCTGAAGTTGTCAGTGTGTGTGTATATATACGTGTCGCGACCCGCCTCAACAGCGACACTCCACTACTTCACACAAGATTGGTTCTGGGACTACTATTTGCCCTGTTAGGGTAACTGCCCAGCCTCGTGGATCACATCTTGCTTCTAAAGTTTCAATTAATTGATAGTTCCTAGCACTATACTCTGTTTTTTCTAGTGGGAGAGGTATCTCAAGCAGGGCTATTAAATATAAAACTTTGTTTTCTAACATGCCTTTTTCTGCAGCCTCTTTGCTAAATGATTCCCCAATTCCTGTTTGGTCTTAGCCACTTGGTGTGCTCAGCAATGCATGATGGCAACTTCTGCTGGTTTCTGGATACTTTCAAGTAAACCCAAGATTTATTTTCCATTTTTGATCCATTTTGATGTGCCTTGAGATATCAAAAGGCCTCTTTCTTTCCAGATGGCCCCATGTGCATGTACCACTCCAAAAATATATTTTGAATCAGTCCAAAAGTTGTCATTTTCCTTTACTCAATTCCAAGGCTGGAGTGAGTGTAATTAGTTCTGCTTTCTGGGCTGAAACATTGGAGGGGAATGCCCCCGATTCAATTACCTCATGGTATGTAGTCACTGCATATCCAGAGAGCCATTTTCCATTTCACACAAAGCTGCTCCCAGCAGTAAACAATTCCCAATCAGGTCTTTCCAAGGCTCTGTCTCCTAAATCAGGTCTGCTGGAATACACTTCTTCTACAGTGTTTAAGCAATCATGATCTGGGCTTCCTTCTACTTGTTGGGCAGATAAGAACATAGCAAGGTTAATGACAGAAATTGTTTTGAGCGTCACATTGTTTTGCTCCAGCAAGACTACCTGGTATTTTAGCACCCAGCTGGGAGATAGCCAGTGGCCCTCTTTTTGCTTAAATACCAACTGGACCACATGTGGTACATTAATGACAATGCTTTGTCCCAAAGTCAATTTTCGAGATTCCTGGATCAAGAGAACAGTAGCTGCTACTGCCCTCAGACAACTTTGCCAGCCTTGGCTGACATTATCTAGTTGCTTTGAAAAGTAGGCCACAGCCCTCCTCTGGTCCTCAAGGAACTGTGACAGCACTCCAAGTGCTATGCTTTGCCTTTCATAGGTAAATAGCTCAAACGGGCGCATGGGGTCTGGGAGTCCCAAAGCAGGGCCCTCTCTTGGGTTTGCATGGCTTGGTTTTGGTAGTTGGGGTGCTACAGGGGTGGCTTCTCTGAGAA
Organism: Eulacestoma nigropectus; assembly: GCA_013397775.1. Taxonomy (NCBI): domain Eukaryota; kingdom Metazoa; phylum Chordata; class Aves; order Passeriformes; genus Eulacestoma; species Eulacestoma nigropectus. The sequence goes on along the minus strand of VZTE01003666.1, from coordinate 42,123 downwards.
GCTGCTGGAAGCTTCCTCCATGTCCAGCAGAGCCAATCCCTGGCAGCTCCAAAGACGGGATGTGCCACTGGTCAAGGCTGGGCCAATTAGAAATGGTGGTAACGCCTCTGTGATAATGTATTTAAGAAGAAAGAAAAATTAAAAGGTCGTTGTGCAGTTGTAATTGCAGCCAGAGAAGAGTGGGGTGAGAATATGTGAGAGAAACAACTCTGCAGATACCAAGGTCAGTGAAGAAGGACAGGGAGGAGGAGTTCCAGGCACTGGAGCTGGGATTCCTCTGCAGCCTGTGGTGCAGACCATGGTGAGGCAGCTGTGCCCCTGCAGCCCATGGGGATCCATGGGGGATGCAGAGATCCACCTGCAGCCCGTGGAGGAGACCCATGCCAGAACAGGCGGATGCCTGAAAGGAGGCTGTGACGCTGTGGGAGGCCTGGGGAGAGAGGGGCCCATGCGGGAGCAGCCTGTCCTTGAAAGACTGTACCCCACAGTAGGGTGACCCATGCTGCAGCAGTTTGAGGGGACTTTCATCCATAGGATGAACTCGCAATGCAGCAGTTTGCAGGGATCTGTTGCTTGTGAGATGGACTCACATTGGAGAAGTTCACGGACAACTGTCTCCCGTGGGAGGGACCCCATGGTGCAGCAGGGAACGACACCTTTCCCTGAGTAGCAGGAGAAACAGTGGCTGATGAACTGACCATAACCCCAATTCCCTGTCTCCTTGTGCTGCTGGGGTAGGAGGTAAAGCTGGGAAGGAGGGAGGAGTGGGGGGAAGGTGTTTTTAAGGTTTTATTTTACTTCTCATTATTCTGCTCTGATTTTGTTAGTAATAAATTTAAGTTATATCTCTAATTTTGAGCCTGTTTTGCCCATGACAGTATTTGGTGAGTGATCTCTTCCAGTTCTTATCTCAACTCATGAACCCTTTGTTATATTTTCTCTCTCCTGTCCAGCTGTGGAGAGGAGTGAGTGAGCGGCTTTGGTGGGTGCCTGGCATCTGGCCAGGGTCAACCCACATCAGGCCTGCAAAAGGGCTTGCTTAAGTTGTAAAAAGGCAGCCCATGAATCATCAGTCTAAAGTCCTTCTGAGTTGTCTTCAAGAGATCATACAGTGACTTTATCAGCAACCCATAATTGCTGATCCACAGGCAACACCATCCCACCGTCCTGAGAAATGCATGCAACTCTCTTACTATTCATGGCTGCGGGAGTTGGCAAATTGCTTCTTTTCGTTCCTGTCCCAACCTCCTTTGTCCTTGGAGGATTTTTAATTCCATGTAGGTTACTCTGGTCTGGACTGTTTGTGCTTTGTCTTTGGATCCTCTTTATCCACTAGTCCCAGAAAATTCAACAATGCCACAGTCTGATCCCAACACTGCTATTTAGTTTCAGTGGATATCAGAATGTTATGAACATAGTATAACAAGACTACAATAGGGTTCTGATTTTTCCATTCCTCCAATTCTTTTGCCAATTGTTTTCCAAATATGGTGGGGCTATTTTTAACCCCCTTTGGCAGAACCGCCCAAGGGTTCTGTCGCCCTGGTTTTTCTACTGTTCTGTGTTTTTACTTTTGTAGTAGAAGTTCTCATGCATTTTCTATAAACATAGCTCTTGTTTTTCTAACCGGCCTAGAATGTTTTCTGAACTTCTGGATTGTTGTTCATTCCTTTCTCCAAGGCGGAGAAAGATGATAGACTATGTTCCTATCCTGTAAAATTGCAGAGGTGTTAACCTCATCTACTAATGTGTGGTTGTTTTAAGAGAGGTATAAAAAGGTGAGAATAAAGGTAGGCAGAGTCCTTCGCTCTGCTGAGTGGTTCTGACCTGCTGTTTGAATCTGCGTGTTCGTGTCTGACACTGCGACATCTGGTGGCCCGTACGGGGAACTGCAGGTTTGGGTAAAAACACAGAACAGTAGAAAAACCAGGGCGACAGGGTTCTTCTCCCTGTGTTTGGCTTTTCCCATTCAAATGCAAAAAGCTCTTGACTTCCAGTACTCAAAGGGATACAGAAAAAGGCATCTTTCAAATCTAATACTGTGAGCCATTTTAATTTTTCACTCTAGGTTGTTAGCAAGGTATAAGGATTTGCTACTACTGGATGTATATCTTCTATCTTATTAATGGCTCTAAGGTCCTCTACCAGCCAGTAGTCCTTTCCATTTGCCTTCTTAACGGGCAAAACAGGGATATTGAATTTGGATTCACATTCTTGCAATAGGCCATATTTTATCAATTTTTCCACAAGGGGTAACAACCTCTTACGACTTCCTATTTTCAAAGGGTATTGCTTTTGCCTTACTGGTCCCGTTCCAAATTTCAATTTAATTCTTACAGGCTCTGCTTTTTTGGAGCACCTGAGCACCTCTCCAGCCCAAACTATCGTAATCACCGCATCCTCAAGCGATACTGGCAGATGGATCATGTCCAATTTTGGAGATTGTAGTGCAAAAATAGAAGATTCCACATAACTAGTTTCTGGAATAATCACCGGTACTTTGCCACTTTTAAATTTAATTGCAGCATTTAGTTTTTCCAATAAATCTCTCCCAAGTAGAGGCTTTGGTGAATTGGGTGAGTTATCTGTTGTTTTCCTAGTCTAAAATCAATGGACTTCAAAAAAGCCAAGTTTTGCGATTCCCTTTTGCACAATGATTGTTATAGAACCATTCAAATTTCCTTTTACTGTATTTAGCACAGAGTAAATACCTGCCCTATCTACTAAAAATTCTACCTCCTCATTTACCTCCTCACTCCCCAGTTTAGCTGTAATCAGAGGTTCTGCCAGGGAAGAATCCTCAGGTCTCCCTCAGTCATCATCGGTGATGGCCACGAGAGGGGGGCTTTTATGTTGCAACTGCAACAATTGCTTTGCCAACACCTGTCTTTCTTACAATATGCACATTGATTAATACCAAGTCTCCCAGGCGAGCTTGAGGTAGGTTGTCCATGCCCTCATCCCCTCTCTTTCCCCGGGGGCACTATTCCTTTGGAGATTCCTTCCATAACTGCAACTATTTTTTGTTTAGTTGTTTCTTGGTGTTTTTCTCTATTGTGATAAACTCTCCAAGCAACATCTAACTGCTTCCCTAAATGTCTTGGTTGGAAAGACAGGTGTCTGCTAAGGAAGGCAGAAGCCTCCCTTGGAATGGAAAATGCAACCCCCTTCCCTCTGAATTATTATAATTTTGAAATTAAGGGGCTTTCAGGCAAAGATATGAGGAATGGGAATAACAGTTCTTTACTAAGATATAGATATAGATATAGATATAGATATAACAAGGCAAACAAACAACAGTAACTATGGCAGTAAAAACAAGCAGAACCAGTAACCCAGTGACAGCCCTCTCTTGGCCGCAGGCACTTTCCCCTTTGGTGCAGTGCCGGTCACAGCCGGCAGGGGCGCTGTTGGCTCCCGGGGAGCAGGGTGGGTGCGATGGTTCCTCCGCGGCTGCAGGGGGTGCTCCGGAGTGAGCTCGGGGAGCACGCGGTAATGGCGGACGAGAAGCTCGCTTCACAAACCCCCGGGGCAGCCGATCCCGGTGCCCCAGCCAGACCCTCAGGAACAGCAGGCTGGAACAGCAGGGACAGACACAAAATCCCGGGTGGTAGGCGAGAAGTACTAAACGCCAGAGCTGCAGCAGGAACCCCGGGATGTCTCGGCAGGCAGGGAGTGCAGAGCTACAGTGTAGCAGAAAAAACTCGGAGCAGCGGCAAAGGAACAGCAGGGGCAGGGCAGTCGCAGCCCAGCTCCCAGCGGGGCAGGGAAAAGTGGGCTTGGGATCCCAGGGTCCCCTGAGGCACCTGAGCAGATGGTGAAAAGGTCCCTCTTTTAGTGAGGTAGGGTGTTAAATAGAGTCCCAGTGCAATAGCCGCTCCAGCGAGCAAGCTCCACTCACGGTAGAAGGAAGGCAGCAGAAGGCAGAAGCTTGCAGCAGTGACGAATTCTCTCCACAAGGACAGCAGCTTTTCTCCCCTCTGAATGCTGGGAGAACAAGAGACCCAGGGGCTGTACCCTATGGATGCTGGAAAGTTAGAAGCAGAGAAATTCTTCAGCTTTTTCTCAGTGTTCTGTGAGAGCACTGCTTTCACACGCAGACTAGATGAAAACAGTGAAGACGGCTTTGTAAACTAATTCTTTATCTTTGCACCTGGAGTTTGTTGCGCGGAGTTGTTATGGTACACTGAGGAAAATATTTTCAAATGGGTGTTGTATAGCCGCCACCAATCATTCTAGGAGGTGGTTGATCAAGGGACCAATAGTACTATGCTACTCTTGCGAACCAAGTTAGATAAACCGATTTATAATTAATTAAATATCCGCTCTTTTCCTGACCTTCGATCATGTCGTTTCTTGCCACTCTCAGTACCAACAGCGACAGCATCCAACCCCTTTTTTTTCTCAGTTTAAATCTCGTGGCATCTCTGCCCTACACGGGAAAACCCCAGGTAAAAGAGGGTAGCCAGCTGGACTCCTCCCCCTGTGGCCAGGTCTTTTTGTCTCTCTTAAGTACTCAGTAATTATTGTCTCTTAGCAACACGTATGGGGAAAATTCTTTAAGAGAAAAAGAAAAACAAAAGGAGAACTCCTAAAACCCCAGTACCTAAATCATAATGATTTTGTCCCTCAGCCTTTTGTAATTTTCTTCTAATATCATCTAGGGATTGCACCACAAATATAGGGGCTAATTGAGTTTTTCCTTCCTGTTTCAGGATTGATATTAGTATATATTTTTGAGCAGTTTCTTTTAGGCAATTGAAAAATTCGATAGGTGATTCCTTACGATCTGCTTAATTTTGTATAATTTGGACATACTGATAGCCTTCGGTATGGCATGTCTAATTCCATATAGTATCCATTGTTGATATTTATTTAATCTCTCTCTAAACATAGGCACATGAGGGTCCCACTCGGAATCCACAGTGGGAAAATTAATATCTAATGTACCCATCAAGTTACCAGTCAAAATTTGCTCTTCCACAAACCTCCTACTGGTTTTAACAACCATCTCTCTTTCTGTACTATCAAACAACATTTCTAACATGTATCCTTCCAGTCCAGATCCTGAGTTTTAATCATAATTTCAAATGCTTTTGTCATTTTGTCTGGGTCAACTTGGCAGGTGCCAGCTATTGACTTCCAATTATTAAGGTCTGTTATTGAAAACAGAACTTTTACCATGATTGGACCATCCATACCTACCCCCTGATGGAGGGGAGCTACTATCATATCTCTGTGTTTAGCTCTAGGTTGCCCTGTAATTGGACTAAAACTCTCTGTTCCTTGATACATCCTTTTTATCCTCTCTGTCTTCTCTTCTACATGTGCTAAATCTGCCTATTTATGTGCCAGTTCCTTCAAAATACCAGTCTCAGCAGCCTGATTATCTGTTCCCCCATCCAACCTGCAGTTAGGACTGACCTTAAAATCTAAATCACCCTCCTTATAAGGGAGATGTTTACAACAAATTTGTCCTATGCTGAATATAGAACAACATTTTAACTGTTTTCATCGATTCTCTTTCTCAAGACCCAGCACAAAAGGGTCTGAGGGCATTGGATTCAACCCACAGTCTTACTGCCATTCTGGATGATTCTGCAAAGTGAAAAATATATCAGCATACATCACCTCATGCCACTTCTGTTCCCGTCTTAAAAACAGCATTAACTCTACCAATGTACTGTAATTCAAGGTTCCATTTTGTGGCCACTTTTCTCCAGAGTCTAGTTTGTACAATGGCCACCAGTGATTACAATATTTAATCAAATTCTCTCTGGTCACTGTTCCCCCAGGGGCCCCACCAATCCTTCTCCAATGTCACAAAATGGAACATAGTGGGGATTTTTTCAGAATGTCCCCTTTAGATTGTCCACTATCCATTTCTGAATAGTAGACCCAAAATGTTAAAATACAGATACAAATACAAAACAATTATCAATTGATAAAACCAAGTCAAATACCAAATTTTGGGATACCTAAAAACCTACCCAATGCACTAGAAGTGCCTTATTTGGCCAGGATTAAAACAAAAAAAATTCCTTAATATCAAATGGGGTCTTACCTGTGTCCCAGACTGGTCTGAGGGTCTGTGGTAATCTCAGTGCCTGCGTGAAGATCCAGAGACCCACTCAGATCCATGGGAGACCAGGCAGAGTGTCCCATCCAAAGCTGCCAAAAATTATATCAAAATTGGTTAGATAAAAACTTTCTAACACAGTTTGAATATTAGAAAGCAGGCATTCTTTATTGCAGCACGCTGTTCACTTGAAGGATCCTTCCTCCAGCTGAGTGCCCTGAGTGTCGAGTGAACAAAATTTTTATCACACACACTGATTACATATTCACGAGCTAGCTCCACTTCCTTGACTTTATTTGACACAGTTGCACCTCTTATTGGAAGTCCTTATATGGTTCTTTGGGGTCTGTCTTCAACATTCAGTGTCCTTTTTATGTGGCTGTTCCTCGGCCCCCAGTTTTGATGCACAATATCATTGTTTTGCATAATTTCTGCTTTATCAGCCTTGCAGAGCTGAGCTGGCAGCCTGCTTGTGTTTTGTGTGACTTCTGTTTACCGAAGTTACATCTTCTATTTATTTTGCCAAAGCTATGCTGTTCTGTTCAACTGTCCTTGACAAGAGTAAAATGTTGTTCTGTTCTGCTGTCTTTATCAAGTGAGTAAAATCCTGGTTTTTTCTACTGTCCTTCTACAATCAAAAGGAATGCACCAAAGAATTATAAAGATGGCCACCATAAATCCCTCTAGGAACTGGCTGCAGCCCTCACATTATAATGGAAGAAAGAAACTTCTCTTCTACAGACTTTCACATCTCTGCTAGGATCATATTTCCCACTCTCTTATCCATAGCCCAAGCAATCTCCTTCAATAGGCCTTCCTATTATTCCCACCAAGCTGTGACCACAGAAATGACCTTTGCTGCTGCCAGCAATGGGATCACACAGGCAACTTTGCCCCTTGCCCTAAGGGTGGTAGAACTTCATTTTACCTACACTGCTGAGAAACACTGAACTTGCTGCTTACATGTATAGCAACATTTTTCCTCAAATACCTGTTATTGAGAATAAAGACATTTCAAATAGGTGCTGTAAGAGCGACAGCCTTGAAGAAATTTCAGTGATGGGAGAAGTATCACTGTTTACGTATATGTATGAATATGAACATTGTATTGTATATATATTGTACATATATGAATATTGTATTTACATATGTAAAAGGTAACACTGAAAATCAAAACCAGCCAGCAGCTCAGTATACTTAATAACCAGCAAATTATCATTTGAAGAAAACAGAAGAACACTCAGAATGGAGAGATGATTCACAAATCTCACACAACCAATACATCTGTACTCCAAAGTACAGATGTACTCCTTCAAGGAGGAGGTTGTGCTAGATCCCTGTTTGTCTACCCAATCAATAAACACATAACTTACTGCAGAAAATACCATCAAGTGCTAACAGTAAGGAAAAGCGGGGCAGTGGAAGTTACGCTGATCCAGGACTATGTTGTTGCTGACAAAAGTAGGTATTGTATAGGGCTGCTGCAGCTAGTCAGTATATGAAAAAGGGAAACGCTTAGATGCATTCAAAACTAGAATACATTCAGGACTGCACCAGGACTGAGTACTGTTATCATTCATGCTTTCTACTTCCAATACAATGTCTGCATATTTCTTGTAGACAAGTCCTGGGCGAAGAGAGAATTCAAATGAGATACACCACAGTTTGGCTGTCTGAGTCAGCCTGATTAGACTTTCAGATATTCTGGAAGATTTACAAATGGATTGTGTGCCTTTCTTTTGAAAACATCCTTGTCAACATGACAACCAGCCAATCCAAAGCTATTGCCCTTTCAAGAACACTTGTCCTGAGCATAGGAAGGTGTAAAAAATATTGACAATGCAGTTCAAAATCTTTCAGCTTCTGTAGCGCAGGAAACGTGAGACAGCCTGGATGCTTTCAAGAACTTAATATTAAACATCTATTCTGTTGGCTTTGAAAATGGATTCAGTTACGAAAACTTAACCAGAACCAAACACGCACCTTTTCAATATTTTCTGTATCTCCCTCACAACGCTATCTGTATTCTTACAATGTAACTCAAAGTCTTTATGTAGTGTTCATGTGTCACATAACTTTACATCCCCTTCATATCAGCAGCCACTGACAAGCTCTGGGACCTTTACATCCATCCCAAGTGCCACAAGGAAGGCAGCAAAGACCTTCAACACCCAAGTTCCCTGCTGCCCTCTCACATGTTGGGAGCCCGGCATCAGTGAGTGGCACGAGCTGCTCTCTAGTTCCTTTTCCTGTCAAGGCCATGGTCACAGCTCAGTGTCACCTCACTGCTGCAGTCACAAAGCTTTGCACTGAGCTTTCCTGCTGAACCATTTATTCCTTACTTCATTATAATCTTTCCAAATCCTGACAGGACATGCTGCCTTGCTCCCACTTTTCTATGATTTCATGTTTTTTGCCCTTTGTTCGCCTGTCTCAGCTCTGGAGACGTGTCCTGGGTGCTAAGAGGTGCCGAATGGGGCACACTGCACCTGCCAGCGGATCCCTGAGGTTTAAGAGTTCCCTGGGGTAAGCAGGGCAGGCTGGGGGTTGCCAGGGACAGCCCCTGCCTGGACATGGGGACAAGACAGGTAGCATAAGATAGTCCTTTTTGCAATCAGGTCATACTGAAATCTATACTATCTCCTGGCTTTGCTTGGCCTCTTTCATCACAGTAATTTTTGTACACTGTGTGGATTATTCTAAGTGATGCATTCTGCTAGCTTCTTCTGTAGCACAAAGAAAACTGGAATAAAAGGATTTTAGTAAGGTGGAGGGAATTCTAAAGTCTCCATTCCTTAATTCATCAATTCATTAATTTCTTAATCCACTTCTCTCCACAAATCAGAATTAAAGACATCTTCTGAAATAATGCACACAAACATTGCATGTATTGTGGACAGCATTCAGCTCCATAATTAATTTACACATACCCTCTGTTACTTGTCCAGCTGAAATCTATGGATTCATAATTCATATTCTTATATTACTAACCAGGGCAGCCTAAAGAAAAATAGCTTCCATTTAGAGCTGTATCCTGGACTTTGTGATGCCATCCCCCTGAACTGGCAGAGTTGTTTCTGCAGCCAGGTGGTGGAACTTGATCAGGAAACTCACGTAAGTGGAAACCATCCTGGCAAAGAAATAAAGAAGTTATTATTAATCCAAACCAGTTCTCCAACGTCAGCTGCGAAAAACTTTTTTTTTGCAAAAAAACCACACGTCAGCTGTGCCAACACAGAGGAAACAACAGCTCGAACTGGGAATAGGCGGTAAAACTACCTTTTCTCTTCTGGCAACAGTACCAGTTGAAGCATTTACAAAACTCAGCTTTTTTTATCCAACAAGGCTTACAATGTTAGCTGCACATAGACAAGTGGTTGAATGCCTTCTTGAAGAAGCCCCTAGAAGAGAACCCTATCATAGGAAAATCAGATGAATGATCTTTTCTCATTAATTTATGATCAACATTTTGTACTTTGTTGTGTTGGTTGTTTGGGGATTTTTTAAATAGAAGTTTTCAGTCAGCCCAGTAATCTATGTGATGCAACACAGGGCTAAACCATGACTTGGTTGAAGAGACTGAAGGGAAAACTGGTGTTACAGAGGGTACAACTCTGTAACAACAATAGTAACTTCTGCTAGAAACTTCCTTTCTGAAGTCCTTGCCTCCTCAGCCTGAATGAAGCATGGAAAGAAAATTACCCTAGTTGTGGGAAGATAAATAGTGAAACCTCACTATTGAGTCATTGAACAATCATCACAAAGAAATACCTACACTTGTTTTAAGTTTAAAATGTTGTTTTAAGTTTCCCACCAATTTAGAAACACCTCCTTAATGCTTCTTTCAACTTTGCCCCATCCCATCTTAACTAAATCTCCTTAAAATCGCACCTACATTTGAAGACATAACACTTAAACAAAACTGGTAAGGGTATTTTGCAGACCTTTTGAAGACTCAATTAAACTCAGAGTGATACCAGGAAGATTTATCAGTTTTACCAGTGATTTCTTTTAAAGGAGAATTGTGTGAGGCTGCAAGATCCTCAAGTGTAAAAGAGGAGCACTCACAGCAATGAATACTACAGGGGTGTGGAACAGTCTCTCATCAATATAAGGTAAGATTTACCCCTGTGTGTAAAGCTGCTCTCCAGGAAGTGCAACAATTTAAACACAAAATGATTGATTTACTTTATGACTAAAGAGACACATTTTCTCTTGCTTTCTTAGGGAAAAACAAACAAACAAGTATTTTTCAAAAAATGGGACTTCCAGTTCCACAAGTGATAGTTTTTTCCATTATTTATCATGTAGGGGGAAATACTACAGAGATTGTATGAGTATCCCAAACACACACAGGGATTTAACAAACACCCAACATGTATCTTCAGTACCATGACACCTGCATAGTGTTCTAAAAGTTCAATATCTTCCTCAGGTTAAAGTACGTTAAAAGTCCTCTTCCTTTATTAATCTGTTGCTCTGCTCTTCTGTCTATTCATTGATATCATAGTGTATCATACTATAAAACAGGACCATAATGATAATGATGCCTAGAGAAGCAAGCTTCCCAAGCATGGATAAAAATGTTTCAAAACATTTTCTGTACTTTTGAAAATTATTAGAAAGTATTTCCATTACAACCTTATAAATAAAATTAATTTACTTAAAAAAACCCCAACAAACAACATATAAAATTTCCCCCATGTGGTAAATTAGACTTCTTCCTCTCAGTTTCCTTCCTAAAAAATGACAAAGCCAAAAAGGCGTTATCCATTGAAACCACATCCAAGGAAGTTGTATATAGTGTGATGCATTTACATGTACTGAAATTCTTGCCTTTATGCAGGTACATCATAAAACAAGTTAATAGCACAATCATAGCTTTTTCAAATGCATGAAGATATTTCCAGTCAGGTGAAACGCAGATAAAAAAACTATACTGAAGGGAAAAGCACTGGTCTAAACCCCTTCCCTTATACTTGGGTGAACAACAAACTTATCTATCACCTAATTTAAAAAGCCAAGTACTTAAAAACAAGAAAATGAGTATTTAAAGACCCTATAAATCTTAGGCTGCCTACATCGTAAATGCACAATTATTTCTAGGTATAAAAAATGTCTACATCATAACAAAACAGCCCTCACTATAAAAATCAGAACAAACATTATTCTATATGTAAATATAGCATAAAAAGCCCTGCAAAAAAATAAGCATGAAAGCATGCAACAATGGCTGAAAAAATAAAGAGAAATATAAATAATTTCTCCATAAAACAGAGTTGAAAACTGCTCCTCTTGGATGGCAGGTACAGTATTATTGTCAAAAACCAGGACATATAAGTATTTTATATTACTTAACAGAGAATTTTTCTGAGCTGAAAGGACATGTCCATGCTAGGGTGTCTACACCACAGCAGACACCAGCCACAAAAGCCTGTGGTATCCTCCCAGTGTCTTCCAAACCACCTCCAAGTGTCTGCCTCATAGAAAGTGGCTGCCACAGGACAGGTGCTGCATCCCAAGGACACCATAACTGCTGTAAAAAATGCTTTGTAGTTTCCCTTATATTTGGCAGAATTTTTAGATTGATTTCCAACAAAAACTCATGCCATTCAGCATACAAGGATGCTTGCTCACTCAATGAGAGACTCCAGCCTTTCTTACTGCACACTATTCAAATCTTGCTCCAAAAATTAGCATTTTTTCCTTGCCCTTTGTATTTTTCACTGTCCTAATGTTTCTCATCAAACATATGCCTCTCTTGACTAGCCAGTCTATTCTTACCTAGCAGAGTAAAAGAGTGGTGCTGATGGCAGCTGAAGACCTGAGATCACAAGAATCCACAGATTTTAAGCGTTCAGTTGAGCAGAAATGAGGTAAACTGAGAGAGGGCAACCTCAGCACTGAGTACCATTTGTGCATCAGGTTTCCTCTGGGTAGTGCTAAACTGCACAGCCTGCCTTCTGCAGCTTTCTGTTAGTTTGGGATTTCTAGGGAACAACTGCAATTTCTGTCCATCTTAAGTATCACTAAGGTACTTAGCAGAGAAGTTTATGTATGGAGAATGTTGTGGCTTTAAATCTGCTTGAACACTGGAAAAATCTTACTCAAAGTACAGAATTTTTACAAATGATCACAAATAGTGATCATGGACTACACTTTGCAGATATCTCAAACACTCAAGGCTGTAAATTAAATCAATTATTGCTGTCCCTAAATATATGAGGTAACTGAATAATACTAATTGCTGAAAAAACCCCAAACAAAAAACAATAACAGCAAAAACATGCTAAGAGATTGTCTCTTTCATCAAACCACTTCTCTTTCTCTCCCTTCAAGCTCCATGTTCCTTAACTGACCAATAAAACTGGTCATTAGACAGCACAGCCTGGCCCAGGGGAGAACAAAACACACACCTGACAACTATGTACAGTAGTGACAGGCACAAAAGCTGCAACAAAAAAATGAAAATATATTGCTTTTAGATGCAATATGGCTCATAAGCATGAGTGCTGCACATCTCCAGCACAAATTATCCAGAAACTTGGATAATCCCAATGGATTATCCACCCATGGATAAATCCACCAACATAAAGCCCACAGATGATACCCATGGATACTAAGAACCTTCAAGTACTCCAAGAAGAATTAGCTCTAGACTCCTCAAACTCTCAAATCTTTCAATAACACTTGTTTTTCCAGAAAAATGTTTCATTTGCTCCCTCTACCCCAGTAATTAGTGAGGCTTAAAGGTATTTGGTTTGATGACTCTTGGGCTGATTCTGTGGATGTGTAAGTAGGTTACTGTGGGGAAGATACATTATTCTCAGACAATAGAGAAAATATTGACTACCATGCAGAACTTGAGTTTTAAGGCTTAGAGCTATCCAAACCACCCTAGTAAATATATATCACAATTTCTGCAGAGCAAAGTTAAATGAGGACAAAAAACCCCATTCATTTGTAAAAAGCTTAACAGTTTGATTATTTTAAAAGGTTGTTACCTTTTTAAAATCTATTTTTTCTTGCTGCCACATCTTTGGAAGAGGTTTTCCTTAATACTGACTGAAAATCCCCAATTCATTTCTTAGATATCCCTTAAGTTCAGTAATTCACTTTCCCTATATATTACTTTGTTCAACCACTTCTTTTATAATCTATTAAAAGCAAATATACAATTCCTTAAGGAGAAATACCATTATGTCAACCCTTGATTTCTGGGAAAAATAAAAAAGCCAAACTTAACAGATACATCAGAATGAATTATTTCTACAACTGACTTGTGTTTTAACTTGTCTATACCCAGCCCCCCTTGACCAGACAGTATTTTAAATCAATACAATGAGAAAATAAAATAACCTTGGGAGTGTGCAGAAAGCTGCATGGCTTTTTGCATTTGTGGTCTATAGCATCCTAACACAGAAGCTGAACGCGGACTGTAGCTGTTTGTTAAAAGTCCCCAGAAACAGGCAAGGCTACAAATTTTCTAGAAGAGCTCAAACTGTAACTAGCACTGCAGGTGGCAGGAATCTCTTTCTGGCTTATATAGCTCTAGGCTGGGGACTGTTGGGCTCAAAGGTCTTCAGAGGTGGGACTCGATGATTTTGGAGCTCTTTTCCAACCCTAAAGATTCTATGATTCTGTTCCATTACCTTGTGAGAGGGAAACATGCAAGTCAAGCAAGACAAACCCCCAAATTTGTGGATGCTGAAAGTGTTTTTGCAGGCATATGTTCTCTGCAGTGGAACAAAGGGAGACAAGGAAGGTTCCTGCTTTTCAAGTGGACCAGGCAAGCCTGTCTTAAGCCTCTTAAGGAAGAGATTCTTTAGCAAGCAGCAGCAGGGCTGTAAATCACTCTGCAAACATGAAGTGAAGACTAATGGTCTCCATTAAGTCAAGTTCCAGATAATTACGTTGAAACCAGCTTTGGAAAGTAACAAGGAGACTCGTGGCAGGGCTCAGTTCTGAGATGAAGACATAAATCTAGATGTCTACCTGTAGATGACTATACAACCAAAGGAGATACAGTCAGTATCACCTGGTGGTTCCTGGAAAGCTCCTGAGCTGACCTGACATTTAGCATGCCTCGTCTAGTAACTGAACTGAACTGAATTACACACTCCATGAGAACTCGTAGTCAACAAGAGCTCATGCACAAAGAGCACAGGCAGAGGCCCAGATCCTTAACTCTAGAGAGCGTTAATGTTATTTACAGCATTAAAAGAGAGAGTTCAGCCATGGGGGAAATGGCTTCCTCTGGCTCAGGAAAGTGACATTTTCACAGACCTGTTTACCACCACATGAATTAGGGTTAGAACCAGTGGAACCCCTGTGGCATAAGATGGAACAAAAGGACTCTCACCTTGCTGAGAAAGGAGAAAACAGATTAACTCTGTACTACCAGAGAGGCTCCATTTATCCCACAGGAACCAGGTATGAAGAGCAAAGAAATGTAACATGTTATGCCTGGACCTCTCCCATTGGTTAATATTCGTACACAACCCACAATCCAAAGTGCTTTTGAGGAAATCTACTCAGGCAAAGTATGTTTGTTTAGGAAGTTCAACATCTTCCATCTTCCTTTGATCTTCATTAACACCAGCCTGTGCCAGGAACACAGAAGTAATACAGCTGGGCCTCTGTGAGCACGGATTCACCAAGAATCTTGCTGGGGAAAGCCAAGTTGGTGGCAAGGAACAATGGTGCAGAAGATGAGAGAGTGGAAAAAGAAAAGAGGCTGTTAGACTGTTAACTATGGTAAAGGTTTAGAGTTCTTGGAAATACAGGAGAGGATACAAGATCTGCCAAACCTGTTTACTTGGAGTGTGAGACTAGCAGTGGTCAGACTTACAGACTGCTGTAGCCAAAGGTAGTTAGGAAAGGAGTGGCTAAGGAAAAGTCAGGTTAGAAACAGGACTAGCTATGATACATAAAATGAAAATCCCATTGTGATAGATATTCATAGGGTGCTGGACTGACAAAAGGAATCCTTGCCTTTCTTCCTCCTCAGCGTTTTATGAGTATATCCAAACATGGAGCCAGCATCATTAAAGCAAGGCCATGTTTAATGAAAGACATCAACAGTTCAACAACTTTTTCTCAACAAATTGCGAAGTATTTGAGCCTTCTGGAAGTCTGGCCCATGACAGCCAAGATATTTTTGTGTATTGAGAAGTCTATCCTTGATTTAGCAAGTCTTCAACTTAATGAATATATAAAGTCTGCTTAATGGCAAGCTTGCTGTCATTTCAAAAAAACCTTTGTAAGTTCTGTGGTTGAGATAGAACACAATAAAAGTCACAGAAACAAATGAAGATTCATAATGAAATGTGCATCTTCCTTGGCCACCAGGTTAAATCACCAGCTATCCAGAGCACTTCATGCACAGTGGCTTGAGTTTTTTGGCTCAGAACTGGCAGCAAATGCTGCCTGGAAAATGGTAGTTTCTGTTGATTTCCCCCCAGTTTTCTTCAGTCAATAGCAGATGGAATTTCAGTTTTCTCACAAAGACTATAGGCTTAGAATAACAACTCCTACATTTCCAAAAGAGATGATGGAAAGCAACAACAATAAAAAAAAACCCACACAAACATTCTGGCCATCTGGCCACTGAAAGGCAGATCTGAAGCTCCACTTCACAGAGGCTCTTGTAAAGTACCCACAGTTGCACCATGGGAGAATCAGGTGCTGTATTTATACCATCAGCTGTAGATTACAACATAACCTGATATTCATGAAGAAATAGTTTTCTAGAAAATGTTAATAAACCTGATGGCTTCCTAAAAGTTTATAGAGTCAAAGTGATGACATCTCTCTGCAATGAGGAAAAGCTTATATGTGAAAAATAGCTCAAGTAATTAGTACTTTTTAAATTAAGACAGTTACTGCTGGAAAGAGCTGAAAACTTGGTACAAACTAATCTTTTGCTTGAAGTCTGGGAGAGTAGAATTTATATTACACTCAGAGAATGAGAAAAACTGACAGTCCTGACCTATTTTGCAACTAAGACTGAGTGGAATGGTGCTTTAAGCACTTTTGGACTGCTGAGATATGTTACTATGACAAAATATTCCACTGTTTCAGAACAAGATTTAAATATGAATTTGTATGTGTATTTGGTGTATTTGAATATGAATTAGGGCTAATGACCCCACTTTGTAGTGAGTAATTACTATTACAATGATGATAAAGTAGAGTTCTAATAATGTACACAAGAATCTTGAAAATGGCATCAAAGAAATCTCTTTTCACAGACATTTTTCCAACTGAGCTAGCAGAAACCAAACCAAACAGATATACCCCTGACTTGGAATTTTAACTTGGAACTGTGGCTTCTTTGGACAAATCTGTGATCTCTATTTAGTGATTATATACTAGTTGAGGAATGTTTAACTGAAATTTAACCCCCTCCTCAATATAGTGAAGAATGCACGAAAATGCTATGTTTTCCTTTCCTTTTCCTGATTTTCTAAAAGAAGAATTAAAACACACCCACAAAAAATGAATGGAAACATTTAGTTTAATTTTGGACAAAGCTTGTCAACTTGTCCTCAATTTGTAATTTTTGCCTTTCTTTGCCAACAAAAACTTTTCAAGTTAATATGAAATTTTCATTTTTAGAATATTTTAGGGAAGAAGCCATTAATAATTCGCATAGATCCTCTACTGTACTGACCCTCTATAAGATGTTGTGGAGATCTGTCTCCTCAGGGAAATGGGTGTTATGTCTTCCAGAGCTCTTTGACGTCTGGAGATGAACCTTCCTAAGCATCATACCTGCAAAACCTCTATAAATGTTCTAATTACCTTAGACAGCCACCTTTGGTTCTTCTTGTGCTGGAGATGAGCATAACACATCAGAAACAGTTTATGGCAAGGACAATCCTATTAAGAGACAACAAGAACGACAGTTGTGTTTGTTCCTTCCATGAGTATTAAAAAATCGGGAGTTCTGATATATTTTCCAACATCCTCCTCACTGGGGAGAACAGCTCTGTTCGAGGCACCTTGATTTTAGCAGAATTGGAAAAAATAAATTGAAAATACAGGAAAGAGGTTTCAGGCCTAACTTTACATAAATTAATAGATTAACAACTGAAGTCAACACATCTTATAGACCACTAGGAGGAACTTTTCACTTTTTTACTTATATTAATCAAAAAGGTTATTTTTAATGCAAACATTAATCCTTTTCTAAGAATTGCATTTACTAGTATTTCCATCAACTTTCAAATTTCTAAGTCAGTTGATATTTTGAAGTGCAGCTTTTGTAAAAGATCTCCCACATGACCTCTCACTTTGCAATTGTGATTTTTTTGTTGTTTAGAACATATTTGGTTTTATGATTTAAGAAAAACTCTATTTCATTTCAACTCATATTCTTTCCCACTGAGGACCAAGAGACAACATGGTATTTTGAGGGGCTCATGAAGAGATTGGTGGTAACATTTTAGCAAATCCAATTCCCTGCTGGGAGATATTAATTCTCTCTTTTATAATTTTTGGGCTAGACCCAAAAAGCCAGGGAAACAAAACTTTTTAAAGATAGTTATTTTGAGGTACTTGGGTTTCTAACAGTTGATCAGGTAAATACTGCAAACCAGAGACAATGACAAAAGGAAAACCTCTAACAAAACTCTAACCTTGGATCCACACCGAATTTGTCACCTGGTAACTGCCAACAGAAATAGGTGCCGACCCTGTATTACCACACATGGCTGAGTATTTCTAATCATCAAGTTCTTTTGCTTAGTGTAGATCAGGAGTCCTTCTACAACAGAACAGCCACGTTTGCAGTTAAAATACTTGCTAGGAATTCATCAGAAATCTTCCAAGCAACTGCACAAACATAAAAAATATCAATGGGGAAATGCCTGGAATCCTATTAAGTGACCTTGGAAAACTCCATTACTGAAAGAACATTTTATAAATGAACTTTCCCTTCAGCACTGTGACTGCCTTACTTAAAATGAATAAGAGTTGGCAGATAAACCAATTTAAGTTACCCTTCTGGAATACCAAAATGTGCAAACAATGGAGAAAACGTTTACTTTAAGAAAAAATGTATGTTAAAACAGAACATCTTTTTTTCCCCCGTTTCTTACACTTCAGCATGATATCTGTATTTTACTTTCTTGGTTCTTTTCAGCAAACTACACTTCAAATGCCTCACCCTTGGTAAAAGCAGAGTCTGTCACAGCCTCATACCTTCAGCGGCCGTGGTGATGCAATCATGTGGGCAGTGACCTTTTCAGCTCAAATTGAGTGTGTCTTGCCAGGGCAACGCTGGATTCGTCTTTCAGCTGCTCTTTGCTGTCCCCCACTGAGACAAAATCACCATCTTTATTTTCAGCATTCAGGCCGAAGAGAGTTGGACGGAACCCCCTGCCTCCGGGTGACTTTCACCCTGGTTACGAAGGTATTTCCTATGATCATCGGAACAAACCACCATTTAGCAAGTTTCTGGACTATGCTTTCCTACAGGTCTATTGCACACACTAACACACTGCTTATAATTAATATCTTGATTATGATTCATTAAAACAATAAATTAAAAATTAACGAGAAAAGTGAATCAGCGGCAGGGAAGCAGGGAAGAGGAAGCAGGGCTGAGCAGCAGGATAGTCCGTGACAGCCTAGGGAACGGCCGGCCCTCAGCCGCCCTGAGGCGCCTCCCGTGTTGGAAATACTACATGATGAATTATATAATTTAGAACCAGTGAACATTAATTTGATAAAAATGTATAAATAGGTGAGAAAGTTTTTTATCAGCGTCTGTGTGGAGGCCGAAATTTTGTCGGGCACCTACAAAAGGTTCCTGGCCAAGGATAAAGTAACGCCTGACTCGCTGACACTAAAAGACGGCGTTGGGGGTTTGTTTTTCCCGACGATTTCGGAGAGTTTGGGAAGACCGCGGCTCGCACCGGAAGTCACGGGGCCCCCTTCCCGCGCAGCGGCCTTTGGGGCGCCGCCACGCGGCCGCCGGCGGTACGGCACCTCCCGGCCTCGCCCCGCTGCCCTCGCCGGGCGCACGCGCGGTGCGGGCGGGCGCGGGACGGCGGCGGCGACGGACGCGGCGTTCCCGGTTTGGGCCCCACCGAGCCCCGTCCCCCGGCGGACATAGCGGGGGCAGCCGGGCCGGGCGGCATCGAGGGTTGTGGGGGCACAGCGGGGGATGCTGAGTGCCCCGCGGGGCCGCGCAGCCTGCGAGTAGACCCCGCCTCCCGCCCGCCGCAGCGTCGGCCCCGCAGCGCAGCGCGACGGGAGAGAACCGCCCGCCCGAGCGGGTGAGTCCGGCGGGTCCCACACGCGGGGGGCAGGAGGGGTGACCGGGCACGAGCGGGACCCGCGCACAGGTTTGCGGGGTGGGGATGGAGGGCGCGGGGCTGCGGTGGGGTTTTGGGGAGGGTCGCACCAGTGCAGGTTCATAGGGTTCGAGACGCGTGTAGTGGTCTGTGAGGTGTGCGGGGAACGCGCCGTGTCCCCGGGACGGAGCGAGCGGAGCCGGGAGTCAAACCGGAACGGCAGCTCCGCGGGGACGGGGGCGCGGAGTGGCCCCGGCGGCATCCGGCTTCCGCTTCCTCCCGCCGGGACCCGCAGCGACACCGCCGGGGCCCGGCACCCGGCTCCGCTCCCTCCAGCACCGCTTCCAAACGGCTGCGTTAAATAGGACAGTGAAGCTCCTGGGCGGATCTCTGTAGGTCAGCAAAGCATCTGTGTTATGTTATTTTTAAACAAGAAGAGCTTGTTAATCGAACAAGAGTTAGGCTAGATATCAGGGAAAGGTTCTTCCCCCAGAGGGTGGTGGGGCACTGAACAGGCTCCCCAGGGAATGGTCATGGCCCCAAGGCTGCCAGAGCTCCAGGAGCGTTTGGCCAATGCTCTCAGGCACAGGGTGGGATTGAGGGGTGTCCTGGGCAGGGCCAGGAGTTGGACTCGATGATCCTGGTGGGTCCCTTCTCACTCAGGATATTCTGTGATTCTTTGAAATGTTTCTCAAAATACTTGCATCTCAGCCTGTTCAGAACATCTGCTCTTAAAACTTTGTGAAGTTTGTGAACACCAACCAGATGTGAGTTTGTGTTGGTTCTTGTTTCACAAGATAGAATATACTTCAGGTTCTCTGCTAGATTCATGTTAGATTAATGTATGTTAGATCCGCTACAGTGCTTTTGTAGAGAAACTGTGTAAACTCAGGCGGATGCAGAGAACCTAGAGCCCAGGTCGACAAGGTTTTCCCTCTTTTGGTGGGGGACAGGCTTTGTAGTTAATGTGCTCTTTAAATAACTCAAATGTTTAATTTAATAATTAAACGAATACATTTTAATACTACAATACGATATCATATACTTAATATATGGAGAATATATATACAGAATACTTTTCTTTATTATAAGTTAAAATTAAAAGGAAAATGTATTACATAATGTAATATATTCTATATAAAAATAAAGTAATGAAACAATAATTTAAGTAGATGTGACTTTAAAATAACTTATTTTTTAGCTTTTCAGTGGGTTAGATTGAAGTAGTCTCCCAGGGATCAAGCAAGGACGTCTACTATCAGGACGCTATGGATTAGGGTATTTAAATATGTGTACACAAGCCAATCTTTGTCCCTCTACTTCAGAAGCTCTAGTAACTTGACCTTATTTGTGATGTGTGTCAGACAAAATTCAGGACTTGGATGTGTGATCTCCAAGACTGCTGTGCTGCTGGATTTACTGTTCTAAAGCATTTCAACATCTAAACAAGATGTTCTGTAACAATGTATTGTTACAATTTCTGGCTCTGAAATTCAGCTATTTATGGATTTTTTTTTTCTTTTTTCTGGGCAGGTCTTAATCACAAACCCAAGGGGGTTTTTGGAAGAGTTTTAATTTTTGTGCTTGCTTGAGATTTAAATTGCAACAAAACTACATATTTCCTTTGGAAAGTTTTCATATTTAGTGTCAGAAGATCTAACCATAGTTAGTAAAAAACCTCTTTTTTCATATAAAATTCCAGTAGTGTGATTGCTTGCCAGTTTTTTTAGATTGAACCCAGCTGCTATGTTTTCTTTCTTTGGTTTTGTACACAGCTGATAAATTGTACTTTAGTAAAATGGGACACAGAACCGTTACAGACATTCCTTCCGCAAAGCTGCTTTTGCTTTACATCACAGGGAAAACCAGCAAAATTATGATTTGTCTGCTTACAGTAATTGCTCTAAAATCCATGGTATGACTTATGTGTCTTTTGTAGGAAAACCAATCTCATTTATTTGTAATTTTTTTTCAAATTCCAAATTAGTAATGGCCTACCAATCCTATTTTTTAAAGGAGAGCATTGTTTTCAGTCTTAACCAAGCTCTCTGCCCAGTTGATTCAGTGAGTCCTCTCCAGTATTTTTTTTAGATGTTATAAAGCAATTTACTTTTTCCTTGCTGCTTACATGGGTATCCTGAGGCAGCAATGTGGAGTGGAATATGGAATGTTTTAACCACAGCTTTGGGGTTTTTGTAGCCCTTCAGAATGAGAGTATATGAGTTACAGTTTTGAAAGGAATTTTTCCAGCTGCTAAAGAAAACTTATCCCATAACTGAACTACACATTCCTACTGTTGCTTTAATTTAAGATTGAATATGGCTGATCACCACAACTTTAATCTCAAGTGCTGCTGATTGTTTTTGCCACAACACGTGGTTTTCAGTTGTCATTCCAATCTTGAATGCTTCTACAAGGACTGCAATTCCTGGTTTTTTTGTTCTAAGAATAGAAATTGAAGATCACTGCTGCTTAGAATTCAATTTCTGTACAATTCTTGCTAGGATTTTTTTTTTCTTCCACACAGGTGTGGGAAAATGGCAAAGAGAATTGCAGAGAAGGAACTGACTGACCGAAACTGGGACCAGGAGGATGAAGCTGAAGAGGTAAAATACGCATTAGTTCCCCCTTACACACCTCTGCAGGTAGTAGAGTCGCTGTTTACATGTGCTGTGTATCTTGTTCGTAAAACCTACAGTAAAACTGGTTAAAAGTGTAGCAATTAGAGATAATTTTATAGAGGTGTATTTTAAAAATTATTTTTTATAAAGCTTCCAGTTAAGCAGACTGTATGGCAAAGCAGCTTTTAAGAGTTAAAATTGCATCAGTGGTTCTGGGGAAAGGAACTTCATGTTTCTAGAGGGAACCCCTGGCTTGTTAAAATGCTTTTGGACTCCTCAGATGTGTGATAGGCATTTATTGACTTGACAGGACAAGCAGATTTGATTTCTGGAGATAAATGCTCTTCATGCCTCCAGTATTTATTTGGAGGGTCATTAATAGTTAATTTCAGAACTATGTTAATTTTAGCTGAATGTCCCCACACAGCCAGAGGAATTAGGCAAATAGTTCAAGTGGTATATTTCACCTGATTGTAAAAAGAGATTTTCACCTTTAATGTCTCACAGTTCCTTATGGCTCATGTTTAAACAAACTGGTTTAGTTTTTGTCCAACTAAAAGTATTAAGTGCTTAGGCCTGTAAATGTAAGAAAGAAAACTTGCAGGAATTTGAATATAAGAAAACTTAATTTCCTCATTTATTGCAGGGTAGTACTGAGCCATTAGCTGCCTTTGCTAATGTTTGAACTACAGCGGGCTACAGGAGGTTTCCTTAGAGCCCACATCTCCATAGATCTGCTCTAAACTGGATTACTGACAGATTCCCTTCAGCAGAGAGAGCTTAGAGCTGTGTTTAAAAAAAGCAAAGCAAAATTTACATTATTTGCTGTAATAAAATGGAGATAGCACAAAGAGAAATGTATTGCAGAACAAGAAAGAGTTTTCCAAGTATCAACTCATGTTCAGGTTGCTGGCAAGCTAATAGATGGTGCTGTATTTTTGGGGTGGATTGGTTTTTAACTTCTTCCCTTGTTTGTTTGGGAGCAGTGTTAGAGTTGTGTTCAAAACCTGATCTTGGCTGTCCCTTCATGTTGTGTGTTTCGAGAACTCTACTAATGATTCCGTAACTTTCTCTTAAAGGTGGGAACATTCTCTGTGGCAAGTGAAGAGGTCCTGAAGAACAGAGCTATTAAAAAAGCAAAGCGCCGAAATGTTGGGTCAGAGGTAACGTGCTGGAGATTTACTCAGTTACAAAATACAATGTCATGCTCAGAGTTTTACTTCCTTGGGTTTGTAGTAATGCTGAATGAAGTTATCATTTCAACTCACCAGCTCGTATGTGCTCATGAACTTTGGCTTTACTGTACCATGCCAAGAATAAGGCTAAGGCAAAAAAAGGCTAAGAGTTTGACTGGGTGAGGAGGGTGTTCTTGCATATTTTTGAAGTAAAAATAAAGTAATAATTGTGTTTTGGACACAATGTTGTTTACAAATGGGTAAAACAGCATTTTTACTGCTTTACTTCCATTTTTCTGCAGAGATGGAAGTATGGAAATGCAAAGTTATTAGTTAGCCATACTGGAGGGCTGGAGGATGTCTCAGAAACTATACACAGCATGCATCACGTTAGAAATAGGCCTGGAGCTTTACCTGTTACATAGATTGCTTTAGGATTGGATGGGACTAGGCGCAGTTAGGAGCTAGACAGTCTTCTCCTATGCTTTTGATTTTTCTTCTGCAGTCCAAGCACTGTAAATGAGGAGGCCCACTAATGCCTTGAGTAGTTTTAGACACAAATGTGGTAGAGGATACAGTTAAATAAAGGATTTTACTGGAAAGAGGTAATGCAAGACATAAACTACAACTTGAGCAGGAGAGATTCAGGGGCAAATGGAATAGGAAAAACAGAACAGCATGAGAACCAGATGGGTTGTAGAAGTAGTCAGGAGACTGGGAGCAGGCTGTTAGAGCTCGTAGAAGGGCCTGATGTACTTTAACCCCAGCTGACAACTAAGGTCCATGCAGCCCCTCACTCACTCTTCCTCCTAGCAGGATGAGAAGGCAAATAGGAAAAAAGGATAAAACCGCGGGGTTGAGATAAGAACAGTTTAATGGTTCAAATATAATAATGATGATGATAAGGGAACCAACAAAAAGAGAAAGAAATAAACTCCAAGAAAAATCAGTGATGCACAGGACAGTTGCTCACTACCCGCTGACCTCAGCCCATCCCCAAGCAGTGATCAGCTGCTCCCAGCCAACCCCTGCTCCTCCCCTCCCAGTTTCTGTGCTGGCCATGACATTTTGTGTTACGGAATATTGCTTTGGCCAGTTCAGGTCAGTGTCCTGGTCGTGCTCCCTCTCAGCTCCTTGTGTCCTGCTCTCTGGCAGAGCATGAGACACTGAGAAATCCTTGATTGCAGTGAGCACTGCTCAGCACCAACTAAAACATCCTTGTGTTACCAACATTCTTCTCACCCTGAATCCAAACCACACCACTGTACCAGCTACTAGGGAGAAAATTAACCCTATCCCAGCCAAAACCAGGACAACAGGCTGGACAAAGTCTAAAATGCAGAAGAGATGACAGGACAGCTGAGGTTGTGTAAGAAACCTGTGAAATATTTACAAAAAGGTTAGCTTGAAACTTACTGATGTTCGTACATGGAGCAAGCAGAATGCTGCAGTGAAAAAGACTGCAGTTTAACTGCAATGTCCAGAGAGAGAGGTGGGACTGATCAGAGAGAGACAGAATAAAAATGCCTACCTAGGAACGAGAAGCAGAGGACTGCACTGGAAAAGATAGCACAAAAGGAAGCAAAAAGACCCATACCCACAAGGTCAGATACTGGAATACAGCCTAAAATTGACAAGCTTTGCCATTTCTTCAGTGGCAAAAACAGATGAAACTCGGAAGCAGTTCTCCTCTGATGGTTTTGCAGAGACACTGAAAGTTCACTTCCGGTAGTAAAAGTTCATTACCTCCAAAGACCTAAAAGTGACAGTGCTTTATTTGCATGTTAATCATACTTTGTCATTTAGAAACATGTAAGAAACTATACCATGAAATAATATGGTTGCAAAGACAGTGATCAGAACTGGGTAATGAAAAGGCTGCAGAGATACATATTTTGTGATCAAGTACAGTCTGTCTTTGCATCTTCCGTCAGTCACATTGGAATATTTTGGGTAAATCACAGAGGTTTCACAGGTGACTCCAGAGTGATAAGTGAAGTATTGGGCTCTTGATTGCCATTGTAAATGCTAAAAGTTGTTGAAAATAAACCTGAAATTACATAATCCTATGTCATTATTTAAAGAAAACAAGATGCTGTGAATGTCTAATAGGTAGTCAAACACATCCACAGCTCTGAACAACTTCCATGTATCCACATCCTAAATGCAGTTTATTTTCATACCAAACATCTGAGTCTTTTAAAAACAGTAGCAGTGTGTGTCATAAGGAAGCTGTTAATTTTGTTTGCATAGCTGACACAGTAATGCATGGAGTGACACGCTGAACTGGGGAAAAATAAACCGAGGATATCAGGAATATTAAGTGGGGATAGGATTAGTGTGGAGAAGATGTATATAACTGGTTGTCTCTCTTCTTTTCTCTGCCCAGTCTGAAAGTGGAGGAGCTTTTAAAGGGTTTAAAGGCTTTATATTGCCTTCTGGAAAAGGAGGAGGTGGCTTCAGTGGATTTGGGAATGGTGCAGGAATAAAGCCTTTGGAAGGGCTGTCTAATGGAAGCAGTAGTGTCTCTAGTACTCCTCCTTTCAGCAGTTTGAAGGGCACCTTCGAAACACAATCAGCATTTGGTAAGTTTTAAATAAGCATACATATTTTTCAACACCTTCAGTCATAAAATCTGTAGGGTTATTTTAGTAGGGAAAAAACACATTTAGACTATCTTGTGGTTGTATTTTAAGGTTTTGAGACTTTAGACCTCTTTGTAAGATTTCTTAAGAAGATTTTAGAGTGCTGGAGGGACAAGTTTGCAAATGCATGCAGTTTAAAGAGATGGCAACTAAATTCATATTTCTAATACTGGAGGTAAAAGTTTTGTAGGCACAGATGGAAATGGAAGGCACTGGCATAAGGCAATCTTCAAAAGGTGTAAAGCATTTGGTAACATGTTCCAGTTAAATAGTTGTCCCAATTCTTTGAATTTTAATAAAAAACATATGCTGCATAGCTAAAGTCTTCATCTTTTATTCTTGTACATCTGATGTTGCAGACAGTCTTACTAGAATCTTATCTGTTACAGTTATACCTACATTTTAAGACATTTGAAATGCTTTGGCAAGTGGAGCTCTCATGCTTTGGAATTCCCTGAGGAATATTAGTTCTGTCCCTTTGTGCTGGAGATGCAGAAATGTTAACCCTGCCACCACAGAATTTTGGAGTCACCATGCCATAGAATAGAAATGGTGGAGTTTGAAGTTTAGAGTAACTGAGATTTTGGTGAGCTTGAATAAATTGAGGGAAACTTAATTTATATTAAGAAATATTCAGTGAGAATTTTTCTAGTTTGCTTCTTAGGGTTTTATATATGGAAGTGCTCAAAAGCATGTGAAATCATGGGCTAGTGCACTCAGGGTGGTTTAAAGCACAAATTGAAAGAGATAAGTTGAGTATTTTGATTTAATAAGTGTTACAACTTGCTAAAGTTGTAAGATTTTGAAGATTTTGGCAATATATAAAACATGTATTTTTTTAATGTTCTGTACAAGATGTCTTTGGATTTTTTTTTATACACCAGTGTGCTCCATCTACTTTGTCTATACCTAACTTACTCATCTAAACTTAAAACCTGGGTCTGCTCACTGGCATGGCAGTACCTGGGGCACAGTGTGGTGACCCAAAAGAAGGAGCTCAGCTGAGTAAGGATAAGTGATTTGATTAAGAAATATTGAGCATGTTAGTTAGGCTTTTAAGAGAGCTCTGCTTTCTGGGGAAAAAAGAAGGTTCTAAGCCAAATTTCTCACTAGGTCAGCAAAGCATCTGTGTTGTTTTGTTGTGTTATTCTTGTTGAATATCAAGAAAAAGTTCTTTCCCCAGAGAATGCTCAGGCTCTGAACAGGGTCCCCAGGGAATGGTCACAGCCTCAAGGCTGCCAGAGCTCCGGGAACATTTGGACAACACTCTCAGGCAGAGGGTGGGATTGTTGGGGTATCCTGGGCAGGGCCAGGAGTTGAGCTTGATAATCCGTGGGGGTCCTTTCCAGCTCAGGATATTCTGTAATTCTGTGATTTTTCTTGTAACAGGATCCCCAATGTCAAATGGTCCCACTGCCACGGTGTTTGCTGAGAAAAAGGCCGTGAGCCCGAGAGCCAATGGTGGCAGCCAGCCCTGCTCATCTGGCAACGCCTTGAGTGCGGCACATGGCTCTGGCGCCTACCACAAACAGCTGGCTGCTCTCAACTGCTCCGTGCGTGACTGGATAGTAAAGCATGTTAACACCAACCCCCTGTGCGACCTGACTCCCATCTTCAGGGACTATGAGCAGTATTTGGCGAGCATTGAGCAGCAGCATGGAGGCAGCAGTGACAGCGGCTCTGAGAATGAAAGCAGCAAGACCCCTGGCCCGCGGGCTGTTCCTGTGTTTGGGAGTTCAAAGCTCCAGCAAGGCTCCACATTTTTGTTTAACAGCAAAACTGAGGATACCTCAGACAAAAAGCCTGAAGCTGCATCAGAAAAAAGAGACCCATCGTTAGGAGCTACATCAACTGTCTCGTTTAATTTTGGCAAGAGTGTTGACAGTTCTGTTTTGGGTTCCCTTGGTTCAGGAACACTTAGTAGTTTCTCATTTTCTCCTGGGAATTCAGGTTTGTTTGGAAAAGATGCAAACCAGGCTACGTCTGTCACTGCAGCATCCACCAGTTTATTGGAAACTCAGACAGACAGTGGCAATAGTGATGAAAAAGGTAAATTCTATGTATTTCTATTTATAGTTATTTTAATGGTCAGCTGTGAGTGACTGTGACTTAAGAATACTATAAAAATGCAATATTAAATTGATTGCGATCATGGCATGGTGTAGTGTTAGAGGAGGTTTGGGTTGGATATCAGGAAAAGGTTTTTCCCCCAGAGGGTGGTGGGGCACTGAACAGGCTCCGCAGGGAATGGTCACGGCCCCAAGGCTGCCAGAGCTCCAGGAGCGTTTGGGCAACGCTCTCAGGCACAGGGTGGGATTGTTGGGGTGTCCTGGGCAGGGCCAGGAGTTGGACTTGATGATCTGGTGGGTCCTTTCCAACTCAGGAAGTTCTTTATTATGTGATCATCATTATTCTTGAATATGAAAGTGCAGAATTATACCTGTAATCAGGAGAACCCAGCCTTATGTAAGCGACACCAACAGTATGTGTTTATCAAAACATATATTTCTGTCAGATTTATACATTCTATAATATAATATATAATATAATCCTTTATCTGAGGACAGGACTTGAACTAATGAAATTTAAAGCAGCTGGTGTGTTCACCTTTGAGCCTGCTAGACTTCTCAATCCCACTGCTTTTCCTATTAGGTTTATCAAGAGATCCCTACAGTAAAAAGCATGAGATACAGAACAGTTTAGTCCATTTTACTTAGTAGGTTGTAAGGCCAACAAAGTTACATAGTACCTGACAGCTTTACTCTGCTTTTTGCCTGTGCTGGGTACAGTAGGCTGATAGAAATCCCAGTAGCTGAGGGGCTGGAAAAGCATAATCTGCCACTCTCTGTTGTTTGTCATTCTGCAACTTAATTCCCTTCCCCCAAATTAAACCTGGCTCTTGGAAGTATTTATTGTGCTTTACTTGAACCCATTTGTGAAAACTGTTTCTGTTCAAACAGAAGGTTTTGACTTACTAAACTTTGTTTTTGGGGTTTGATTGGTATGGATTGGGTATTTTCATCCCACGTAAACTGAAGGTGAGGATGAAGTTGCTTTAAGAGCTGAATGAAAAGGAAGTAACACTTTTTTCTGTAGCTAAAGCTGCTGCAGAGTTCACATGGACTGAAAGGTGTTCTGGCTGTCACTGACCGGCCACACGTGTCCGTGTCAACCATGGTGGGCATAGGGACTTCTAATACAGTGCCAAAATCTGTGCTCACAACATTAACATATTAAAACTTTCTCTGTAAAGGAGGGGTAGAGGAGGAAGAAGAGCCACCAAAAGTCATTGTTAATGAAATAAAAGAAGATGATGCTTTCTACTCGAAGAAGTAGGTGACTTTAACTTGGAAAGTAAAATTAATACCTGCATATTGCTATTCTTCACCACTGCAGTGCATAATTAATGACATGTTTCTGACTTCCTAATTAATAAAGCTTGTTAGGAATCAACATAGAATATGAACTCATAAAAAAACTTCATTATAGGCAGGAATGTGTAAGATCTTACTAAAATTCTTCTGTATCTTGGACACAACTCTAATAGTTTGTGTTGTACATGTGATCAGCTTTTTTACAAGTGAAGATGTTTCTGCCTTCATCAGGTTTTGTACAGTTAAATTGCAGGGCCTGTACCACAGAAATATTGTGCTGCTGGAGAATCCACCAGGTAGATTTGCATAGCCTAAAATAAGACTCTTCAGTTGGAAAATGCTGATTATTATTATATAAAGGAGTGAACAAGTTGGACTTTTAAGCTCAAAATGAAACTAGCTCTACTAGAAGCAGTTTTTTTAATCATGTTCAATAGTCCAGGTAACTGCATGTCTGCTTGACTCTCAGCACAGAATTTGTCCTGCTTCAAATAGCCATTAGCTTTATTTGAAAGAAGGTGTGTGGTACTTTATTAAAAGGGCATTAGGTTTATTAGAGCTTCACTTCAAAAATGTTTAAAAATTGTACGTTAAAGTCCTGTTACAGCTTCAGAATGATACAGCAAATTCTTATGGCTTTCTAATTAGTGTTTTTTAAAAGTAGCCTACGTTTAGTGCTCCTCACAGACTGAGTACAGGTTGCTGTGCCTTTTATTTTTCCCTGAAAGTAATACATTTATCATTTCAATACTGAAAGAAATAATTCACTTTCTCCTTGAACTGCCAGTGCTGTCCATTAGCACATGAAACAAGGTCAAGAATAATATTTATGTTACTCAAAGCATGTTAACTCCTCAGTATTGTTACTGTGAGTCAGATGGATACCTGTATTTGGAAGATATCTTTGTATTTCATCTCTACGTGGCTGCACAAACAAGGATTTGGGATTTGTTTTATTTTTTTCTCCACAGGTGCAAACTGTTCTACAAAAAGGATAATGAATTTAAAGAAAAAGGTGTAGGAACATTACACTTAAAACCAGCAGGAAATGAAAAAACTCAACTCTTAGTACGAGCAGATACCAATTTAGGTAAGTACATCTCTCCCAGTAACAAGTCTTGATGTTAAAATTCTTGGTGAGCATTAAGATTTTTTTGTCCTTTTTACACAGCATTAACAGACACAATTAGTGAAAACCTTTTTAATTTTTTTTTCCTGAATAATTTAGAATACTGACAAACACTTGGATGCCTCTAGTGAGCATTACAAAAGAGAGCACATGAAGCAGTGCAAGAAGTAAAAGGTTATGGTGTATGTTTGGGGATACAAAGTACCTGTTTTACCCTGGTTTGTCCAGATTAACGTCTGTCTGTATCAGAACATTTTGCTTCTGCATATGAACTGCGTCTGGTGGTCAGAATGAGTGACTTGGCATAAACTAAGCACTGTGACTAGATTCCTCATTTGCTGCTTCTCCCTTGTCCTCTTCCCTTTCTCCTGTGTGTCCCTGCTATCATTTGATATTCTGGTTCCTCCATTTAAAAAAGGAGCATGCAGTATTTGCAGAGATTTTCTCATTTCTAGTGAGGAAAGAAATATGAGAACAATGGCCATGAACAGATGCTTAGAGAAGAAGACCAAGATACATGATGTTTGTGAATTGCCTTCCTTCCAAACATCACCCTAAATCTCTAGTTAGTACCTAGACTAACACTGTATTGCAGTAAAAACTAGAAAGTGGCTAATTGTAATTTTTTCCCCTCATATGCAGGAAATATACTGTTGAATGTTCTAATTCCAGCTAAGATGCCATGTACAAGAACCGGAAAAAACAATGTTCTTATAGTTTGTGTTCCTAATCCACCGATCGATGAGAAGAATCCAGCTGTTCCTGTCACTATGCTAATAAGGGTGAAAACAAGTGAGGATGCAGATGAGTTGCACAAAATCTTACTGGAGAAAAAGGAGGCTTAAATAAGTTGCAGTCTGTAATTTGAGGAATTATTGCCAAACTGCTGCTGCTCTTTTTTTTCCCCTAGCTTCACTTGAACATTTAATTCTTTAGTCTGATATTAAGAACTGTTATAGGAATTCTGGAAAAATGATGTGAGGAAAAGCTAAACTAGCTAATAAAAGCTTTAATAGAACACAAGTGTTGGACTGTGCTCCGTCATTTGCAGTATCTAAATGCAGGACCTCTTCCAGATAAAGCACATGGATGTAAATCCAAGCATATGTTTTTAGCACCAGTTGACCAAATGGACAGAAATCCGAGTACAAACCCATGGTACTAGAGCTTCCTCACAGACAATGCAATACAATGCAACCACCTCCTGTTTTGAGAAGGGAGGATGTTCAAGTTTACCTGTTGAAACTGTTTCTAGACCACAGATTTTTAATTGGTCTGTTGTATTCTGGTGAGACTGACTTTTCAGAATCGGTGACAATACTGCACTCCACCAGTGATGATATACATTGTGCTATGTGTGTACCCTTGCAGACCCACGTGCTTTCAGGACTCAGAGACTGCAGATATTTAAAAAAGAATTTGCTTGTGTAGTCGTGTTGACAGTAGTGGTTCCTACAGAGGAGCTGTCAGTTCTGTTCTTACTGTAGCAACAAACGAATGATGTGCAATATAGTACAAGCAGACAACTGGAAGACAGTTTTATCTTGGACACACTGGCATCACCTGGCTTCTGACAGGTCAGAGGCAAAGGGTTGCACTCCCACATGGTCCTTCCAAGGTGTTTGTCCCTAGTCCCAAAACCTGGCCGAGGCAGAGCTGGATGTGCCGCATTGGTCCTGCTGCTGCTACTTTGCTGAAGAGAGCTCTTCCCACCAACAAACTTCAGGACTTTTATAGACCTTTGTGTTGCCTGTGGCCCTTACCAGGAGACACATGCACAAGGGTGCGTGTCAGTATGTCTTTTTCCATGTGGTAAAGCTTCAATGCTGTGCTGCACTGCATTAAATAAAGCAGCAGAGTGCAGCTTTGGCACAAGCTTTCTGTTGCATGTAGGGAGCACGGGGTAATTTGTAAACATAGTTTTCAGCTGTGTTAAAATTAAACGGCAATAATTTGGGGATCAGAACATTCATTCTGGTCTTGGTTTCCCTCAACTTTGTCAGACTGTGGTGGTTAAATCCTTTTCTTTTTTTCAAATGTTTGCTGGAAACTCCTTCCCTAGTAACTTTTTTTACTTTGCTTCCAACTCTGGGACTTCTCCAAGAGCGTGATATTAGTATGAAACTTGAACTGCTCTCAGATGTGTTGCACTAATCGGCTCTGGCAAGATGGAACAAACATGCTGTTTCGCCTCTGGCAAAACAGAGGAAAAACCTGTGACACAGAGGAAAAATCCCTTTCCTTAAAAAAAGTCAGCATGACAGAATTCATCCAGGGGACCTGGAAATCCAGCACAGTGGCATCCTGTGGGCAGGGAACAAGGAATAACACCGTTTGATGAGGTGCAGCACATCTCACCTGCCCCCCTTGCTGGAGGGGTAACAAATGGCTGCCTCTAGG
Source organism: Eulacestoma nigropectus (assembly GCA_013397775.1). NCBI lineage: Eukaryota > Metazoa > Chordata > Aves > Passeriformes > Eulacestoma > Eulacestoma nigropectus. The sequence goes on along the minus strand of VZTE01003666.1, from coordinate 9,396 downwards.
CCCAATTTACTGCACAATTCAGGTTACGGCCTTTTATTCCCTCTTCATTAAAAGGAAGAAAACCTTGATTTTATCTATAGCCCTGTTGACCAAAGTTCCAAAACAAAGGCCTTTGCTCACATTTCAGCCACACTAAGTGTACAGGAATTGCATTTTTAACACTGGAGTGTGAAGGGAGCTTAGATGCCATTTGAGATATTTGAAAAATAAACTGGTGCCTTTTGGAGTTTCTTTTTGCATCTAGCTAAGTACTTAAACCATTAAAAGTCAGTGACATTGCTTTCCTCAAATGAGATGCTTTTTAAAAAAAAAAGTCTTGCTGCTACCTAAATTGGAGGCCCAAAGCTGACAGGGTGTGTCTAAATGTGTATGAATGAAAAGCAGAACATTGCCTAACAGTTTAGTCCAGGCTCTGTTTAGTCCAAGGGCTCAGTTTGCATTTGTCTTTTGACTATAGTGTCTTAACCCTGTCTCTGTGCAGAAAGGTTTATAGACAGAGCTCTGATTGTGCATCCCATAAAGAACAGCTCTGTCTATAAAAGCTTGGCCTTGTCTTTGCTTACTTCCAAAAGTTCATGGATTTGGAACTGTTCCTTCATCCACAGAAGCGTGGACCCACAAACTGAATTTAACACTTCTTTCCTTATGCTTTGCCTCTGAAAAGGGGCAGTCATGGAGTTTTGCACACATGGATGTGGCCCAATTCTGACAGTACATCTCTGGCCTGTTTCCAAGGGGAGGGCACAGAGTGAAAGGAAAAAGAAGTAGAAGAATAATAAATTGTGTTGGAAAGAATTAAGCCTTACCCTAGTCATGAGTCCTAAAGTTCAGCAAGTAACACCTGAATTCTTCAGTGCATGTATTTAATCAGTAAAACCAGGGGAAGGTAATAAATTGGGATGTCACCTTCATTAGAACGTCAAATATATGCATAAAGATACAATTTTGAACATTTTACATGGGGAAAATTGCCCCTAAAAGAACAGAGAAGAATTTACCTGCAAGTCAGATTTTAATCAACATCAGTTCATGGTGACTGTATCGTTCTGTGGACTATGAAGCAGGAACAGTCAGTCACACACTGACATACTTGGTGCTCAGGTATAAAGCACAGCCCTTTTCCAGCACTGTTAGAAATTTTTGATGATGCTTCAGTTTCTATTTAAGAAATATTAAAATATACAAATGCTGTAAAAGGCCAGAGATTGTTAAATAGAAATAAAGGCCTTAAATGAAAAAGCAAGTTCATGGAGAGCACAGACATCAGTGTGCTGCTGCCTTCATAACAGACTGGCACATGCTATCCAAGGAAAGAATTTTGATCAGAATTCCAACTCAAGGAGGCATTCCTGTGTCTTGGTTGGTAATGTATTTAACAGCTGGATATCAGACACCTGATATTAAAGATGCAAGTTTCTGCCCCAATTTGCATTAATGCCTTCGCTGTTCCAGCTGTATGTAGATGTTGGAGTGTCTCACCCATTCCTCCTCCTCCTCTAATTTTGAAGTTTCAGCTGGAAAATAAACATCTCTGCTTCTTTTAATTCTCAGAATAATTTCTAAGGGAGATTATTACAGTTGGCTTGAATTTTATCTTAAAATATTAAATTGCAATATTCAAGGTTTAGTTTTTTGGGGGGTTCTTTTTGGTTTGGTTTGGTTTTTTGTTGGGTTTTTTTTTTGTAATGTACTCAAAATTATCTATTTGGGAGGACAACAGTGTGTTCCTTTAATCCCTTTTGGTTGATGGATGTGAAAGTTTAAATTAAATTTACAGTTCAAATGACAATACTGTAGAACACAAACCAATCAGGAGGCTTGCTTTGCTATTGAAACTGAAGTTCAGCTCCCTTTGTAGCACTGTAACATTTAAAATGTTGTTAAAGACTTTCTTTCTGATGCCTTAACTTACTTGCATTTGATAAAATTTTGTGCAGAAATTAACTGACATTAAACAATTTAAAGTGGCATGGGCTAGTCTAAATCCAATGAAGACGCTGAATGTGATGACCTGTTGTTAGATTTCAAAATGCTCTGAATTTTTCAGTGGATCCTTAAGTTTTACATAACGTGTATGTTAATGTTTCCATTAAGTTCTGATACACTGAGGACATGTACAAAAATCCATGGAAAATGTGAATAAATGAATGGAAGATTAATTTGTCTTGTGTGAATCACTTTCATTTTGAGTGTACAACATTGCATTAATAAAATGAATTGTACAACCAGTTGCTTGCAGGTGAACTACTGCCTGGAAAATACTGCTACTAAAAGAAGGAATGTCCTGCCCTGTCCATTCTTGACTTGGAAACCTGGAGCCAGTTCAGCAAAATGCTTCCTCCTTGCAAGGTCAGTGAGCTGAGCCAGCTCAGAGCAAGGAGCTGGGGCTGCCTTGGAGGACAGAGCGAACACCAATGCTCACATGCTGGTAGAATGACAGCAGAGACTGACCTCTAAGCCCTCCACATGAATATTAAAGGATTTAGAAGCCACATAATCTGGGTTTCCCTAATGGCCCTTGCTGAACTTATTTTAGATCTTGCCTAGAGGCACTAACCTAAAGTCAGGCCAAAGTGATTCTTTTCTTCATTGGTTTGTGACAGTTTGCAAACAAGAAAAAACCCCAAAAACCAAAACCCCTACTAACTGAAATTGCTACAGACTTGTCATGCCAAGTGTAGTTCAACTTCATGCACTTGGGATGCGTGTTGGCATTATTCCACATTGTGGACACTTCCTTCCTTCTACTTAAAAAGACTGTCATCACTGTTTAGAGTCTCCCAGGCTTTTGGCAGCCACAAAGAAAAAGCAAAGTAACAGCTCTCAAGGGCAGAATTATTTTTCTTTTTGTGCTGGGGTAACCTAGAACATCTGATGCCTAATGCTTTGCTAATCACCAAAGATTTTATCACTTGCATAAGAGGAAGAGGCAAAAACAACCATGTAGAAGACATCAAGTCTAAGACTAAGAAAATGCAACACTCCAAGAATGGAGTGTGTTAATCAAAATCAGGCTCTTTCCTGATCCAGCAGGCAAATGCTCTTGCAGGTCACAGCAACCATAGCATGCAGCAGTTGGAACCATTCATGTGAAGAACACAGGAAAAGCTTAAGGTGTGTTGGTTTGGGCTGGGATAACTGTTAATTTTCTTCCCAGTAGCCGGTAGGGGCTGTGTTTTGGATTTGTGCTGGAACAGTGCTGACAGGACTGGGATGTTTTAGTTAGTGCTGAGCAGGGTGTGCACAGAGCCAAGGCCTTTTCTGCTCCTCTCTCACCCCACCAGTGACAGGAGTGGAGGGTACAAGGAGTTGGGAGGGGACATAGCTGAGACAGCTTTTCCCAACTGGCCACAGGGACATCCCAGACCATATGGTGTCATGCTCAGCATACAGAGCTGGGGGAAGATGGAGGAAGGGGGGACATTTGGAGTGATTGTGTTTGTCTTCCCAAGTCACCATTGTCATGGAGCCCAACTTCCCTGGGATGGCTGAACACCTGCCTGCCCATGAAAAGTAAGGAATGAATCCTGTTTTGCTTGGCTTTTGGTTTTCCTGTCAAACTGTCTTTATCTCAACCCACCAGTTTTCCCACTCTCATCCTTCTAACCCCCCCCATCTCACCGGGGGAGGAGTGAAGGGCTGAGCTGCTGCCTGGGGCTAAACCATGAGAAGGCTGTGCGTGTGTGTCACTGGCTAGAAAATACTGATGGTAAGAAGTACACTTTAATCATGATCCAAACAATGCCTCAACAGACAAGTTACCTGCCATAATAAACCTCATGCTAAAGACAAAACTGAAAGGCAAATGCAGAGCAAGAGCCAGCCAAGTAACTCTGGGTACCATCTTTGCACATGGCAGGACGTGAAGGTGTGAGCAAGTTCAAAGTCTGGGCAACAGCTTTGGTAAAATACTTGCTTCATTGGAAGTTTGTAAGACAGACGACAACTAAAGCTGAGGTGGAGAAAAGCAACAAACTGCTCTGAATATTCAGGAGGTGATGGCTGGAGGACAAACCTCTGCACAAGCTACAGTATATTACTGTGAGCACATGAAGACGAGTTGCATGAAATACAGCACTAGCACAAAGGAACCAAAGGCTGTACAAGATGAATAAAGAAGCAGCAGCAGAATTTACACTGAAGTAGTCAATATACTTATCCCAGTTTCTGTTAGGTTTGTGTACTGCTCATTTTTTCAGGCATCACACTTGTTTAGAAATTCTTATTTGCATATGAGCATCCTGCATATGGATATGTATTTTGATTACAATCAAAATGGATTATAATCAGAATAAATACCCATTATAATCAGCTTAGTGGGTATTATTGTTAGAGACATCATAACCTTTACTGAGAGGTAACACAGAAATTCATCATCTCTGGAAATCTGCAGTGACTTCAAAGATAGGAACAGAATTTTCTTGTTCAGGCAGTACCACTGAGGAAAAAGTGTGACTTTAGTTACCTTATAGCATGGAACGACATAATACACTATAAAATTTTTTGTCTGAACTATGGTTGATGCTGTATCTGGAGGCCTACCTGGACTGGTGGGCACTTGGGGCATTCTTCTCACCTGCAAATAGCAATTCTGTTGATGGCAATTCCAGGGAAAGCTTGCAGATGGTTTCTTCATTGTCAAAAAAAAAAAAATTCTAACACTGAAAAGAAAATGGTGGTTTACATACCAAACTTACTTACTTTGGCATTTTACTAAATCTGTTTTTCCTTACCTTTACAATGAAGTCAGAAATTACACCTGTGCTGATCTCTTGTGCTGGGCAGAGTAACTACAGACACACATAGCAGGAAGCATGGCAGTCCCAACTCTTGCTGAGAAGCAAGCTTGAACAGTAATAACTCTTCTTGCTCCTTGATTATACATCTATCGCTCTATTTTTCAAAGGAAAACCTAGTCTGACACTTGCAGTGGTGAAAGAGTAGGTCCTGGCAACTCTCTCATCCTTCAGGAGCAAAGGAAAGCCTCTAGACTTGGTGCAGGCTTAAGGCATTCACTGTTTCCAGTAGGGTTTAGATGAACAGAATGATTGCATCAGAATTAAAGGCTGAGTGTGGGAATTCAAAAAGTCTGTAGACTTGTAAACTGCTTTTGCTGAATCTCCACAGCAATATTGCTCCAGCAGGAAAAGCAGAACTGAAATCATAACCATACTTTAACGTTTGGGGGAGATGGGAGGTGGAAGAGCATGGGGTGAGTCAGCATACATTGTGAAATACTAATTCATGAATCACCAGAATCACCCAAATGTTGGCATAAACAGGTAACAGGGAAAACATTAGTGCAGCTGTAACTAACATTTCGAGACAAAGTTTTTTTGCAGTATAGGTGCTCTCCACTGAGCTGTGCAGGAAGACTTGGTATTTCAGAAAATTATCAGCCAGCTCCATTCATTTCAACAAGGGTTTAAAACTGTTTATTCCCATTTTCCTTTAAAGAGTTTCTTTGAAGTGAATTCAGGAACATGCAGTTTAACTACCTGCACACTTATTATTCATACATCTATGTCATTACCTCAAGCTCACCCATGTAACAGCAGCAGCTCCAGCAGAATGCTCACACTACCCAGGAAGCTGCAGCAGCCCCATCTGCTTTGCTGAACAGGCACATCCTCGCCCTCTCCCACCCCTCACACTCACATCATGTTCTGACCAGAAGGTTTTGCCTAAAAATCCTTCTTTCTGTGCAGGTGCCATGAGGTACACATTGTGTGAAGGTCCAAGGACTGCTGCGTGGCAGGTCAACTTCATCTTCTGCAGTGGAAGGGCATGTGCCTCACATAAGTAAATCCTGTTTGTGCATACAAACCCTTGTGTCTTGTCTGAACAAAAGAGTGGATCACCTACCTTTGTTTTCATACCACCACCTCAATCAACATTAACCCTACCAGAAAAAGCCAACTAGCTTGTCTTGGGGAAGAGTTTCCTGGCATAACCAAGCATAAATGACTTACTTCCAACAATGAAATCACTAGAGCCCATACTTACCTCTGTGAGGAACCAAGCTGGGGACAGAGCTTGAATGAACTCATATTTTCCTTGACATATGTCGATGTTTTCTTTACTGAGGAGCATCAGCCCCTTCCAGATTCTCATCTACACTGTTAATGGAAAATCAGACCCATATGATTCCTGCACTTTACTCCTTTGCTTTCTGCAAAGTTTCAAGTACAAGTTTCAGGAACAACACACTTCTGAGAAAAGTACAGAGGTAATTGTTTGCTAACAAAGATGTCTAGTTTTCCTTTAATCTCCAAAGTGTGATTTTACTCTGTAAAATCAGACCTCGATGATAAACTTGTGTGCCGAACAATATTAGGGTATTTCTTAGGAGGACCTCTCCAGGTGTGGCCAGGCAGGACACAACACTCCAGGACAAAAGAACATGAGCTAACTTGGCTGCCCAAAGCAGGGACACCATAGAGAAAGATGTACTGCCACACTATTAATCCTGTATTTGTCTTTTAGTATATTCAAGAAATTAATTCAGTAAAGCTGGGAAAACTTTTAAAATATGTACATGGCAGTCTCCTGTGCCCTCAGCATTTGTATTAAAAACCAAACTCAAAACCAGCAAACCTTTTCCTGTCCAAACTCCTGAATGACTAACCAAGCAGGGGAGGTTTATTACCACCACTCGTGAGGTTCTGCTGTTCTTCACCTTTTGTACTGATTTAAATAATGCTTCTCCATTGTGGCTGCTTCCAAAACCTTTCAACTTAAAGCATTCAAGGAAAAAAAAAAAAGTTTGTTTCAAAGCCACATTTTAATATTTCCCAACCAGCTAAGATTCCTGCCCAGTTGCATGTGCAGTCGCAAAACAACACTGCCAACAATCTGCTCAAATATCCATGTAAAGAACTGAGCCATCCTGTTCTTTTTAAGCTCTGTGTTTCAATTCTCCCTAGTATCTCACACGTCTCTGAGCAATCACACATGGCTTAGGACAAATGTTGTTACCTACCACATAGATTCATAAAACATCCTGGTCTGGGATTCTTTGAAATGGAATCATCAGCACATAAACTCATGGACATCATTGGTAACATTTGTTCAAGGAGTGTTCAACTAATTTATACAGAAAAATCCCCTGAAGGTTTCTTTGACTGTGAAATGTTAGTCACAAAAATCAAGTGGAGGGGGAGGAGCCAGAGCCTTGCACATCTTTAAGTCAAGGCAGATCCCTGCCAGTACACACGATTCAAGGCAGTGTAAGCAGCAACACAGATCTAAACGCAATCTCCTTTTTGTGACAATGCACAAACTCGCACTGAAGTTCTTCCTGAATTAATCAGGAAGAAACCATTATAGCCATCAGTCCTCACTATTATACCCTGCACAAACATAAATGTTGATGACTACATAACCAAGTTTAGAACAAACCACAGATCAGTTTAGAAGGGTTGTTCTAAAGGCAAAAATGAAAAACTTCTGTAAACACATTCAGGACTACACTGACTTTTACCTTCTTTCCCCTTATCCAATGTCAGGTTGTCAGGGACTGACCACTGAGAGGTTCCGTAGCAGAATCAGAAGTTGGGCTTCACTCCAAGTGCAATCAGAATGAAGAGCAATGAGGCCACTCTACCTCATTAGTCTGGCTTCTGGCAATACCTACACGAGTGCCAGGGAGCACTATTCCACCACTGGTGCCTGCCACTATGTTAAAAATGGTAACAACTCTTATTTTAATAAAAAAAAAATGTTTATTACAAAAAAATAATTTAGAAAATAACAGCATCTGAATTCTTAAAACCATAAAAAAAACCACCCCGGGAGTGCAGGATTAGAGACCCTTGGAGCCAAATTGGCTATGTACCCACTGCAGAAATCTTCATGCACTGGCTTTACCTCAACTAATCTGAGGTAAGGTTCGCTTAAAATGAAAAACAAGAGAAAGAGAGAAAGAGAAAGAAAAAAAGGATGTACCACGAGGTCCCTCAATAGGGATAGGCCC
>VZTE01003665.1:37026-60901 GCA_013397775.1 Eulacestoma nigropectus | reverse complement strand
TTCCTGCACGGATCCCTCTGCAGCCAGCTTTGCATCCCATCCTGCTGTAGCTGACCCTGTGGAATCACATCTGGATGCTCTCACCAGAGTCATAATTTTTGCACCTGAAACCCTTGATGTCACTTGAAGACTTTCCCCTGAAACTGGTTGCTTTGTCCCAGATGAGATATTTTCCGTGGAAAAGTGTCCCAAGTTTCCACATTGTCCATCTTTATGGTAAATTGCCATTCTATGTGAAATGGAGTGAAAAGCAGAAACTTCTGCTTCAGTACAACAGAGTCTGCGTTGGCCATAGAGATGGGGAGGTTTAAGAATGCCAAGAAAATTTTGGGCATTTAAAAGCTGGAAGTGAAAGAAGGTTGTGGTTTACTCAATATTTGTTTTGCAAAATCAATATTTTCTTTAAAAGTTCCATCAGCTTATTAAAGGAAATTATTGTACCAGCTGGGACAGAAATATCTTGGATCCTTCACTTCTCTGTGTAATTCTGTGTTTTTATTTAGGAGCAAGCCTTTGATCCATATGAAACCTTGTCCCAGGATATTCTCTCTCCACAATTTCATGAGCATTTTAATAACTTGATGGCAAAACCTGCTGTGGCTCTCCACTTCCAGGTGAGTGCAAATGAGAAATACTGAATGGCTTTAGTTCTCATATTTCAAGGGTTTGAATTCTGTCAGTAATTCTTTCCTTCCAACTAAGGAAGAAATCCTCAAGGTCCTGCCCTTTCTTGAGTGTGAGGTATTTTGACTTTGCCTCTTGCTGTAAAAACAGGGCACAGCTCTGACCCATCCATGAGTGTTTTGCAGGTTTTTTCCTCCTCCCATCTTGTTAGAGAACAGAGGGTGAATTCTCACACTGCCAATTCTGTTTTGCCTTTTAAAGCCAACCACAGACACCGAAACGCCATATTTTCATTTTCTTCCATGCACATCCACGGCCTCCTTCAGCACTGAGGCTGTGCCTGGTGGTTTTTCTGGAATAATTCTTCAATAATGTCATAGTCATTGTTGCCCAGCAGGATAATCTGTGATTCTTTTATTATTTGATTACTTCTTTCTGCCAGTGTGGCAGATTTATTAAAGATGCTGCTCAGGCTGAGCTAGTGTTCAGAAATGCTCTTAGCTGCTGAGCAAGTGATGAGTCACTGGTGCTCCCAGTTAAGCCCAGTTTAGTCATGCTGGGGTGCACTGGGGCATCTCTGCAGGTTGAGATTCCTCTGAGCCCTTCCTTCAGAGAGTGTTTCCCCTCCAGCTCTGAGCCCTTGGTGAGCTGGATCATCTCACTCTTAAATACTCCTTGGGGAGTGAGTAAGGAAGGCTCTTTACCTCCTTCCCTCCTAAATTTAAAGCTCAAAGCTGGAATTAAATTCTTTTATTCCAGATTAAATTGATACTCAAGCCAGGTGTCAGTGAATCTGGCCTTGTTTCTGACTCTGGGGTAATTCAGTTTCTCCTCAGCAGTTATGCTATGGAAGGTGGCAGGAATTTCACCACTGTTCGGAAAATCTCTCCTCATCTTACAAGCTGAATTGTTCCCTTAGTTAACTACTGGGAATGGGAAAAAAAATCTCATTTTTTAAGTGATAAACCTGTGATTCTCAGTTTCTGAGGGTGATACTGCTACTGATTTCTTCAGTACCTAATGAGGCCTGCATATTTCTGTGGGATATTGGGCATATTGGAAGCCCAGTGAACATTCTGAGTATTTCAGTGTAAATAATCCTGGGTTTTTTTTCCTTTCCAGTCCACAGCTGAAGGATTTAAAGAAGCTGTACAGTACGTCCTGCCCCGCCTCATGCTGATCCCAGTCTATCACTGCTTGCACTACTTTGAGTTGCTGCAGGTAAATGGAGCCACGCTCTCATTTCTCACTGGAAAGAATTACTCATGTAGAGAATCTGAGCTTTTAAATAGGTGGTTACATTTTACCTACTCCCTCTGAAAACTAAAAGATGCAAAAACATTATTTGACACCAGTTACTCCATTTCTGAAAAGTAAAAACATGTAAAAGAAAAATCTCAAGTGCTCTCAATATGAACACTTGAACTACACTTTATTAAACAAATCGTTATTGAACTCAAGTTCTAATATAGTTAAACATTTAATATACAAATCCAATTCCTTCTTTCCATGAGTTCTGAATTTTTTGTCCATTCAGAAAAAGCTAAGCAGGATTCAGGTCAGAATTCTCAGCCTCAGGTCACACTCCAGCTGCAGCTCAGTTTATTAGTTCAGAATAATCCATTCTTAATATTCAACCATTTGTCCTGAGTCCTAAATGGGAATTAGCTGAGGATAATGTAAAAAAGGTTCTGTTTGCCCCCATTGTGTGGGGAAAGTTTGTCATGCTTTAAGGGTAAATGAATTATTAACTAACAGGGATGAACTTCAATTAAATGGGTAAAACACCCTGTGGCTATAGCTGACATTTGGCAATAGCAACAGAAATTACTCTTTTAGGTTCTCAGTGTAAAATCTGATGCTGTACAGGTGAGTTGTAGGGAATTCCTTTGTGTTTTAAAGGATTTATGTGCATGAAGGAGGAAAAGGAAACTTTGCATCGTAGAATTTATCTATTATCCAACCTAAATATTTCTAGGAATTGTGTTAATACCAGGTCTGTAATTAAGATTTAGCACATTTTTTTTCTTCTTAATTTCACTCTTGTTTTCATCATGTCTGCTGTGATTTTTTGCATATCCTGGTTTAAATGAGTAAAAATAAGGGGTGATTTATTTTGACCCATCTCCAATGTATGGATTGCCAATATTTTGCAGGAAGGTTTAAATCCCAGAATGGTTTGGTTTGGAAGGGACCTTAAGAATCATCTGTTTCCAACCCCTGCCATGAGCAGGGACAGCTTCCAATGCATCTAAATATGTGTGATTGCAGTAAATTTTCAACTGTTAAGCATTTCTAGTGATAGTTTAGAAAACAGTTCAGAAAAGCTTTAAAAAAACCCCCAAATAACCTTCATTTTCTACAACTTCCTGACAGGAGGGTGGGGACAGGAGAGTCGGGCTCTGCTCCCAGGGAACAAGGGACAGCACGAGAGGAAACAGCCTCAAGCTCTGCCAGGGGAGGTTTAAACTGGATATCAGGGAAAAATTCTTCATCAGAGGGGTCTCTTTCAAAATAGTGGAACTTCCCTTTCCATAATCATCACCTGCATGGGATAATTCTCTGGAACTTCTGAAAATCTTTCAGGTTGAAAAGCCAGAACTGGGTCAGTGACCTGCTTCAGACTGAAGGTCAGGCTAATTAATGACCCATTGTGTCTTAGAGCTGGGAAAGTGCATCAGGATGACATTTAAGGATGAAATCACATGCTGCCACAGCTTTGGGGGAATCTGAACCTCTAACTGGTTTTACAAGTGTAAAAAATGTGGTGTTTTTCCCCTTTTTAGGGAAACATTACCACAGGTACCCTATTGAGCAGAGTTTTCCTCCTATCTTTGATGAATATAGCCCGGCAAAATCATTTTGTCATGTTTTTTATTTCTTTTAAAGGCTAACACAGCAGGATGCTGCATGAAAGATGATCATTTTAGCACTGAAAACATTTAAATTTAACCTTTATCCACAGTGTACGAGATTTCTGAGTAGAATCTGACCCTTGGCTGTCTCACAACCTTGTGAGCACGGAACAGAAATCTGAAATATCACTCTGTAGTAATGGTCAATCCAGAGTGTTTTGTTGTGTTCCCATTAGTTACAGGTTTCAAATTTGAATTTTATATTGTTCTTTGAAAACATCCTGGATTTACAGCAGGGGTTTTTAGAAAGCAGAGTGGTTTTAGGGATAGATGAAGTATTTCTTCAATAATATTAATAGATAACATTAAAAATTGGTGGTATTGCTTCTCTGTTACCATTGTATTTGCCTCTAGGAATTATGGTTGAAGAAGACCAAAATGAAAGCAAAAAAGCAACAAAACACTCATATTTTCACAGTTTCAGTAGGGAGAGAAGCTCAGATTGAGACTTTTACTCCTTGAGAAAGTTACCCTTCTGAATTGGGAGGTGAATAAAATAATGATTTCCAGAAGCACAGACCTCGATTTTAGGGTTATTCTTGCAAAAGAGCAAAACTAAACTTAATAAAATGAAAGTGTGAAAAGCCTGAAAATTCTTTCAAGCTGTAGAACTTCTCTTCCTTGTTGCAAAAACCTTCAGAGTCTGCATCAGAGCCTCCTCTTCGCCTGAGCAAAGGGATCAAGGTCCTGTATGGAAGAGGCAGTGAATCTTTCCTTCTCACAGGCACAGGATTATCCCTAATTCCTGCATGTGACTCGCTGTGTTCTCATCCAGCAACATCTGAAATTATCACTCAGTTGCTTGTCCCACCTTTAGGATTCTGCATCTCACACCATTTTCATGTTCTTTGCATTTCCATGGCTGGTAGCAAGGAAAAGCAGAATTTCCAGAGGTAGGCATCTGATTTTTCCCTTCCCTGTACCGTTCCTCAGCTCATAAACTTCCCAGAAATGTTGGGAAACTTTCCTTTTGTGAATATACAAGATGGAGGCTGTTTGGGCATGGAAAACTAAAAAGCTCAGTAATTTCAACAACATGGGAGTGGACCAATCTGGTCAAATCCTGTTCTCTCAATTACTTTTAGAGGAAGCTGAGGGATCCTTGCTGAGGGAACGTAGTGGGGAAAGGAAAAGAAGGATTCTGCCATGCCAGTGAGTGTAAGTAAGATTTCTCTTCAAGTCTGGAGGTGAAACAGAGTTTATCCAAAACTGCATGGCAAGTTGTCATGATTTTGCCCAGCAATTTATTAGCTTGAATTTTCCTTTAAAAAAAACTCACAGAATCCCAGACTGGTTTGGGTTGGAAGGGACCTTAAAACCCATCTCATTCCAGCCCCTGGAATGATGTGAAAAGGGTTAAAAAGAAAAAATCTCTTTTGTTTTTTTCAATATATTTTTAGGTACCACCTTAAAGAACCAAAAAGAGGAACTTTTAGGCTTTGCTCAAAGCATGTTGCTATCAAGTGGATGGAGATTATGTGAAAATCTATGGAATTTCCTAATTCAGGAAGTTTCTGCTGAGTGGTGGAGATGGATTTAGTTTTTATAAAAAGGAAATATATTTGTTCTCACTGTCTTTACATTTTGCTCTGCAGCAGATCTTGAATTTCAGACTTTCTTTTACTGTTTGTTTGCTCTGTGCAAAACTGGTATTTCTTCTTGAGTTTGCTGAAGGTGGCAGAATTCAGGATGATAAGCAGAGAGAGTCTTGCTCCTTCTGTCTCAAATTTGGATTGTTGAGATGGACTCATGGAAGGCAGATACACAGAGTTACAAAAACCAGCATTGAATCCTTGGCTATTTCAAACCTTCAAACTCTTCAATCAAACCAGTTTGAAACAGGATGTTGTTGATGAGATAACAGGCAAAATAATACCTGGCAATTAGCATTAAAGGGTAAAGGGTGATCTTTCTGAACTTGGTGAATATCCACTGATTTTTTCCTGAACCTCTGACAGATGTTTTTAGTTTCATGCACATCTGCTTTTGAGTGGGGCCCTGTAAAATGTCACCGATTTCACCGAGTGCCACAGATAACACCATGGGAAAAGGTTTTTCAGTCTTCTTACCCTGCTGTAAATGAGGCAGATCTGAAAGGAAATAAATGTTTGTTCTGTCCCAGCAACTGCAGGAATGCAGTGAGGATGAAGAGGACAGGGAGTGCCTGAAACAGGCCATCACTGCCCTCCTGAACCTGCAGTGCAGCATGGAGCGCATTTACAGCAAGCACTCCCCGCGACGCCGGCCCGGGTAAGCACCCACAAAGCCTCCCTGCCTTCCCACAGCTGGCAGGGAGGGAGATAAATCACCTTTTCCTGTTAGAAAATCTGTATATTTCCTTTTCAAGGCACGTCTTGTTGCCAGTTTTCTTTGTAGATGGAGCAGCAGCCCAAAACCTTTGCGCCCCACTTTTAAGAATAACGTGAATATTTTACTCCTTCCCAGCCAAAGCAGTGCAGGGGGCTTATTTGGAACTTGATTAAGGCATTTTGAGGGCAACAAAATCATGCTTTAAGCTATTAATTTAGTTGATGATTTTAGGCTTTTGGGATGGCAAATATGGAATGTGCCCATCGTGACTTTTTCTGTTCTTCCTTCAAGGGAGCCGGTGTGTCGCTTCTATCACCGGCAGATCAGAAGCAAACACTTGGCCATCAAGAAAATGAACGAAATCCAGAAAAACATCGATGGCTGGGAAGGCAAAGACATTGGCCAGTGCTGCAATGAGTTCATCATGGAAGGAGGACTGACAAAAATCGGGGCCAAACACGAGCGCCACATCTTCCTCTTCGACGGTTTGATGATCAGCTGCAAAACCAACCACGGGCAGTCGCGGCTGCCCGGCTACAGCAGCGCCGAGTACAGGCTCAAGGAGAAGATCGTCATGAGGAAAACGCAGGTGGTGGACAAGGAGGACACAGCAGAGTACAAACACGCCTTCGAGCTGGTGTCCAAGGACGACAACAGCGTCCTGTTCGCCGCCAAGTCCGCCGAGGAGAAGAGCAACTGGATGGCGGCGCTGATCTCCCTGCAGTACCGCAGCACCCTGGACAGGATGCTGGACTCGGTGCTGCTGCAGGAGGAGAACGAGCAGCCCCTGAGGCTGCCCAGCCCAAGTGTTTATCGGTTCGTGGTGGAGGACTCCGAGGACAACATTGTTTTTGAGGACAACTTGCAGAGCAGGAACGGCATTCCCATCATCAAAGGGGGGACGGTGGTGAAGCTCATCGAGAGGCTGACCTACCATATGTATGCAGGTATCCTGAGCTTTCATTTTATTCTTACATGGGTGATGGAGTTAATCCTTTTGTCTTTAGGTTGCTGGGCTTTTTTCTGCTTGTAATTAAATGTGAAGTAAGATTTGCAGGGAGTAAAAAATGGGATATTAAATCACCTGGCTTTGCAGGCAAAGCTGTTGGAAAATTTTGGGTGTGAAAACCCTTCATCCCTTAAAAAAACACTAAAATGTTTTTTCATGTTTCATCATGGCTAAAGCATCATCTAAATTCATAGAGCTGTTACAGGCTGAGTGTCTGTGAAGGAAGAAAAACGTTGAAGATTTTTTTTTTTATATTTACTGTATTTTTTATATTTATTATATTCAGCCTGCCAGTCTGTGAAGTATCTGGGTTGAAATGGATGCAAATCACAATCAGCATTTCTCAGCCTTTCCTGTGAAACACTGTCTGAAAGGCACAAAGTGAAACCTTGAAGGAGTTCTGTGAAGTGCTGATGTTGAGGAAAATGTTGGGTGTCAGTTTTGGGGTGCAAGGGGAAGCTGGTGCTGGTGGGACTGGTGTGCAGCTTTTGTTAAACTTCTCCAGTAGTACAGCTGCATGATCAGGGCGAGTCCTTCCTCAGGGGAGGCTGAGACAGAGTTTTTAAAAGAGTATTGGATCTGCAGTTCAATATTTTTCAGGGAAATGCACCAAAGAACTGAGTGAAAATTTCCCAAGCAGTGTCATTTGTGGTGTTTCTCAAATACAATGCTTGACTTACAACCTCAGTGCCTTTTCTGCACATTAAAGTTTTTCTTTGTATTTTATTTCTGATATTTTGCAACTGGATAAAAACCCACTGCCAGCATTTTCTTATTCTGTCCTCACAGATCCCAATTTCGTTCGGACTTTCCTGACCACCTACCGCTCCTTCTGCAAGCCCCAGGAGCTGCTGAGTTTGCTGATAGAAAGGTAAGGAGTGATCCTCCTTTCTGAAGGCATGGAAAAGTTTTGGAATCATAGAACAGAATCCCCAAATGGTTTGAGATGGAAAGGACCCTAAAGCCCATCCAGTTCCACCCCCTGCCATGGGCAGGGACACCTTCCACTATCTCAGGGTGCTCCAAGCCCCATCCAGCCTGGCCTTGGATGCTTCCAGGGATGGAGCAGTCACAGCTTCTCTGGGCACCCTGTGCCAGGGCCTTCCCACCCTCCCAGCCAGGAATTCCTTCCCCAAATCCCATCTAACCCTCCTCTCTCCCAGTTTGAAGCCTTTCCCCTTGTCCTGTCACTCCAGTTTCTGATGAATTTTGTGTGTTCAGAATCATAGAACATCCCAAGTTGGAAAGGACCTACAAAGATCAGAGATTCCAACTGCTCCTTTCCTGCTCAGGATCCCAGTGTCAAGTTTCATGTGTTTTAGTGAAGTTTGTAAACCTGGAACTTTAAAACAATGATCCAGGTTTTCAGTGCAAGCTTCCTTTTCCCAGTTTAAGTGAGTTACCTGAATGAGGTATGAGCTGGAGCACCTGATGTGCCTGGGCTGTGGGTAGTGATGTTGTGAACTGCTAAACTGGCTCATGAGAGAGCTGACTGCACCCAATCTTGATGGAAATAAGGACAGAAATGTTGGAAGCAGTTTGTTTGAAGGCACAGACTTAAGGTGAACAGCATTTTAATGCAGCGTGATAAAGCTGCTCTTAAGCTCTTGTCTAATCTTCCCTTAATCAAGCCAGCAGATCCTTAAAAACCTTATATCCCAGTCTAGA
Source organism: Eulacestoma nigropectus (assembly GCA_013397775.1). NCBI lineage: Eukaryota > Metazoa > Chordata > Aves > Passeriformes > Eulacestoma > Eulacestoma nigropectus. The sequence continues at coordinate 52,375 of VZTE01003665.1, read as the reverse complement.
CATCTTGTGATGAGCAGAGAACCAGCAAATTAGCAAGGTGTGAAGCTGGGGAGGAGGGAATTCCAGGCAAACTGGATGGCAGAGGAGCACCTGATTCTCCCCACACTGAATTTATAGAAACAAATTAATATAAACTGCAGCTTCTCTCCACGTGCAGCACGGAGGGGTTTGTGTTTTGTCTTCCTTGCCATCAGCTCTGTGCTGCTTTCCCCCCAGGTTTGAGATCCCAGAGCCCGAGCCCACGGAGGCAGACAGGCTGGCCATCGAGAAGGGGGAGCAGCCCATCAGCGCCGACCTGAAGCGCTTCCGCAAGGAATACGTCCAGCCCGTGCAGCTCAGGTCTGTTTGCCCTCAGCCCTGCTCTGGCACAGCCAGGCTGGAGTGCCCCGATGGCACAGAGCTCCTGGAGGCACTAATCTCTGCTGGAGACTGCTGTGCTGTCGAGTAGGGATTTAGCCACGTCTGCCAGCAGCCTAATATCCCAAATCGTGTCCTGATTAGTCACAGCGACTGCTGGAGCTGGCCCAGCTGGGATCCCCACCCACAGACACGGCGCCTGTGGGTGAGAGATGTGGAGCTCAGAGCGGGGCTGGCCACGCTCTCAATGCACTCCTTGTTCCCAGGCCCTGTGAAGATAGTTCCTCTGTTCCCAGTTTTCCAGCCCTGCTGGTGTTTCACTCCCTTTCCCAGCCCCGTGGATGTGTTTTCTCACAGACAGGGAGACTCTTGTCTGTGCTGCACATTGCAGTGGGCTGCAGTGAATCTTCAAGGCCTTGCTGACCAAGCTAATTTGGGGAACAATTAAGCATTTCTAGCATGAATGAGGGTAATTGTTGCCCTGATTGGGGATCGAGTCAGGAGGAGACATGGATCACAACCAGTGTTTGCTCGAGCAAGTTTTATTCATTACCCTCGTGAGTACCATCAAGTTGTCCCTACTGATGGCACATTAATATTACTATTAATAATATCCTATTGATAGTAATTAATACTTTTAATTATACAAACAGAACCCTCAGTTACTCTGCTACCACACATTCCTAGTTGCCTGTTGGAGCAACAGCAGTTGACTCAAAGGGTCACCCTGACATGCCAATACCTCCAAGGTGTTCAGAAGGTCACTCAGGGGTCCCATTTTTATCAGACACCCGTGTGCATATATATAAAAGATTAAAAAGATAAATATGCTTGTAACCCTGTAGTTTTCCTCGACACAGAGCAGTCACCACCTTCTTGAACGTGATCCAAGTTACACAATCTTGGCGTAACCTTGATACTCCTGAGTGCTGCTGGCCTTGGACAGCTTATCAGGCCCTTGGTGTTCCCAGTTTATCAGCTCCTGTGGGTTCAGCAGGACCAGAAGTCTCCACAGTTATCAGGTCCTGGGAGAGCTGCCTCTCAGCTCGTGGTTTCCCTGGTTTTGCTGTTTCCTGGGAGTTGTTTCTGATCCATGCTGTGTATTTCCAGTAGCTTGAAGCTGTCTCACAGCTGAAAATAGGTGAGTTGGAGCTGTTGGGTCAATAAACACAGCACTTTGTGCATTCCAGTGTTGTTAGAAGCATTGACCTCTGCTTCAGAGACTCTGGGATTTGGGAAGAAGGTGGAGAATTGAAGGTGTTTATCCCTTCTTTCCCTGCTTCCCTCCACTCCAGATCTCGTAGAAGACACTGTGGATGTGCTGTGCAGAGCCCAGGCGTGGAAAGGGCTGGGACACAAATAAATGCGTGTGAGCTCATGGGAACAAGGAGATGCTCAGCTGCAAGTGCAGTCAGCAGATCCAGGCACTCTCTGGCTTTCCAAGTGTTCTCACCATGGGATCTCAAGGGCAGAGATGGATTAGATAAGCTCCTGTTACAGGAAACGTGGGTCAGAACTTTGCATCTTGGAAGGTGGCATTGGTTTCCAGCCTGAATGATCTGTTTGGGCAGGAATTCTTCCATGGGATAAACCTTATTCTTTACCTTGCACCCTGGGAAGAGGAGAGTTAAGGACCTTTTCCATGTGTCCATGTGGATGTCCTTCATTTGTCCTCGGTGATGTAGGGCTGATTTTTGCTCAGGTGATAAATTGCACATGGATAAATCAAAGTGTTGATGGTGTGAGCTCAGCTTGTTTACCTGAAGAAGAGGCAAACCAGTTTTTTATTCTGATTTATCCTGAGTGCAGAAGGCTGAAAAGCAGTTGGAGTTCACTTTTAGAGCTTGGTTTATTGGTGTTTTGTCTAAGAAGGAGTAGAGAAAAATCAAGAGGAAGGTTAGTGTTGTCCTTAAAGGATGTACTGGATCTAGTAAGGCCTTTTTGGTCATTAAAAAATTGTACAAGTAGGGCAGTTACAAAAAGCTCCGAAGCTGAAATTTGTGTGTAGGAAAGAAACAATGACAAATTTAATTTTTAACAAGTGGGAGATCCTAATTAGCTTTTTCATTAAAAAAAAACCACACCAAGAAAAAATCAGGAAATGACATTAGAAATACCAATTTTATCTGATTTTGCTAAGTTTCTTCCTCTTCTGAAACCATCTCAACACTGGCATTTTTTACATTAGATTTTGAAAAAGCATCAAGCTATATCTATGCTAAAACTATTCTTTGAAACTTATCAATTAGGTTTTAAACACCTGCCAAGCTGAGTCTTTGCTCTTCTCCTTTGCCCGTGGGTATTTTGAGAGTCACCAACTACACGAATCTGTAACTGAGTTTTGTAGGATTGTGGTTCATTTATATGGGATAAAGCCATGAAAGTCCTTACAAAGAAACTTAATTTTTTTTTTCCTCTTTCCTCAGAATATTGAATGTTTTCCGGCACTGGGTCGAGCACCATTTTTATGATTTTGAGAGGGATCTGGAGCTGCTGGAGAGGCTGGAGACCTTCATTTCCAGTGTCAGAGGTGCAGTAATGGGGGGTCCTGTTCCCTTTCAACACTTTGGTACAGCTTCCCAGTGTGATCCTGATAGTTTTAGCCCTGAGAATATCTTTACACAAATGAGTAATTTTAATGCCTTTAATTGAGCTGTTTATGAGGCTCCCCTTTACATGGGGAGGCTTTGGCCCAGAGCCTAAACAGCTCCTAGAAATGACTTCAAACATTAGGATAATAATATTTTAAATATATTTCCTTCTGGACAGGATGGTCATCCTTGCCTGACTCTGTAAATTCAGGCTGTCACCTTCCCCTTCTCCAGAGAGAATTCCTTCCCTTTTGCTTACTGAGTTTTTTTCCATCTTGATTTCTCCATTCTAAAGTTCCAGCTGAAAATCATTATCCTTTCAGAAGAGGATATTGAGCTCGTTTGGTCTCTCTTCTTTATGAACTAGATTTTTTTGGCAGCCTCTGTGAAGGGCAGCAGTCCGTTTTAATCCTCATCCTGGTAATTCCAGGTTTTCCTTTTCAGAGTGCCAGGCCTTACATTGGGCAGTAAAATTCTGAGACAAACAGTTAAAAAGACCCTGGATACGGGGTCACTTTTTTCCACACCAAAACTGTCAGAGGATGTGGTTAAATATAATGGGTTTCACATGTGTTTATTTGTCAGCTGATAGAGGTGCAAGAACCCATAAGAATAAAATAGAGAAATACAAACCTGATTAATTTACGTGCAGAAATGCAGAATTCTGAGTGTATATTCAAATTTTTGAGGTGTTGGTTTCACTCGGCTATCAAAAATCATTTCAAATCATAGGTTTCCAGAATGGTTTGGGGTTGAAGAGACCTTAAAGCTCATCTCATTCCACCCCCTGCCATGGGCAGGGACACCTTCCACTGTCCCAGGTGGCTCCAAGCCCCGTCCAACCTGGCCTTGGACACTGCCAGGGATCCAGGGGCAGCCACAGCTTCTCTGGGCACCCTGTGCCAGGGCCTCCCCACCCTCCCAGCCAGGAATTCCTTCCCAATATCCCATCTAACCCTGCCCTCTGACAGTTTCGATCCATTTCCCCCTGCCCTGCCACTCCATCCCGTGTCCAAAGTCCCTCCAACATGAGATCTGGTTCCCAAATGTACATTTATTTATAAACTCCAAATATTCCCTCCCCACAGATTGCTCTATAACACTGACAGTTATGAAAGAACATGGATTTATTAAAAACCAACACTTGTAACAAGATTAATGCTGGACTCCACTCTTGGACTTGCAGTTTAACCCACCCCTCTGTCAGTTTAAAACTTAACTTACAACAGTATCAAAAAACTCGTGTGGGGGTGGTTTTTAATGATTTCTCTTCTACAGGAAAATCCATGAAGAAGTGGGTGGAGTCTATTGCTAAAATCATCAAGAGGAAGAAAGCCCAGGCAGACGGAGTCAGCCACAACATCACCTTCGAGAGCCCCCCGCCGCCCCTGGAGTGGCACCTGTGGCGCGTGGGGCACAGCGAGGCCCTGGACCTGATGACCCTGCACCCCATCGAGATCGCCCGGCAGCTCACCCTGCTCGAGTCCGACCTGTACAGGCAGGGCTGAGCTCTCACTCCTTTCGTTCTCATTATTTCACCAAGAAAATGCTCTTCATTCACACAGTCGCTCAAAAATACCCCGCGACTTCCAGAGTTTACAGGAAGAGGTTTCCTTGCCGTCTGCTCGATGTTAAAATATGCAAAGGAGTGGAAAAAAGAGGTTTTATTTCCACTTCAGACTTGTGACAACATAAATGCAGGGAGGATAATTCAGGAGCTTTACAAAATTCAAATTATAAAACTCCGCTCCTGCTTCAGTGACGGGAGGTTTTGTGTTGAAGCCAACCGGTTGCTGCAAGTGCTTCACCTTCCTATTTTCAATTTGTAACTCTTTTTAAGTTGTTTTCTTGCCCTTTCAGAAAATTAAACTCACTCCTTTGTAATTTTCTTATCTGAAAATGCTTTTTCAAAACCACCCAATTTCAATTAAGATAAAAATGTATTTCCCTCTGTACTCGAGCGCTCGTCAGAGAGTTATTTTAAGTCGTGTTTTGTAGTAGATTAGGTAGGATTGGATTTGTGAAATATCAGGTCGTGATTAAGGGAAGAAATAATCTTTTAATGCAAACACAGAAATGACAGTTTTTATTTGTACTGAGCGTTTTGCCTTGTGTTTTGTCATTCCCAGGGCTGTGCAGCCTTCTGAACTCGTTGGCAGTGTGTGGACTAAGGAAGATAAGGAAATTAACTCCCCAAATCTCTTGAAAATGATTCGTCACACTACAAATCTCACTCTTTGGTTTGAAAAGTGAGTGCAGTGCAGTGGCAATAACCACTTTTACCCCGCATATACTTGGGGTTTGCTGGTTTATTTTACAGGCTCTGCCAAATCCTCCCTTGACTTTCCAACTTGAACATATGTACGATGTGATTACATAAATTTGTACTTGAGATTCTGGAAAGAGAGCCAAAATCTGCATGCTGGATGGATTTTCTTGGAAAAGTTTGATATAATAATTCACAAAATGTCAGGTTTTATTTCTCAGTGTTTCTCAAATTCCATCTTTTGATCAGGTGCATCGTGGAAACGGAGAACTTTGAGGAGCGAGTGGCTGTGCTGAGCAGGATCATAGAAATCCTGCAGGTTTTCCAAGACCTCAATAACTTCAATGGAGTTCTGGAGATTGTCAGTGCTGTGAACTCTGTCTCGGTGTACAGGCTGGATCACACATTCGAGGTGAGTTTGGGGCATGGAAAAGGAAATTCAATCAGAATCCAGACCTAGGTCAAACACAGTTCTGGAGTGAAATCCATTGTTGGCAGCAAAGCCTCCGTGGAGTAAAACAGAAAAAGAAGAATGTGATAAAATGGTTGGAGTTTTGTATGTCTCTGAAAGACAGCACGAGGCCTTTAAGTTAAAATCAAATGTTTGATTTTTATTAAAGATCAAATTTTGTAAATTTAGAGTTAAAATAATAATCTGTTTTCAGTAATCTCAGCATCCACATGACTGAATTGTTGGGTGCTGTAAGCCAGAGCAAACCATTGACACAAGAGGTTCTTTGAAACCTGCATTTCAATTCCCAAATTTTGCTCAGAGAGCCAGGGAATTGCCTTGTATTTGCTAACCATGCTGTTGAGAAGATTTCCATCCCTTTTTTTTTTTTTTTAACAACTCAGGCACTGCAGGAAAGGAAAAAAAGAGTTTTGGATGAAGCAGTAGAATTAAGCCAAGATCATTTTAAGAAGTATTTAGCTAAGCTCAAGTCAATCAACCCCCCCTGTGTGCCTTTCTTTGGTAAGTGACATTAAATTTTTTGTGTGGTGTCACTCTGAAGTTGAGTTTGCTGCAGATGTGTGGTTAAAAACTGCTTTTTTTAAATCAGGAATATACCTAACAAATATCTTGAAGACAGAAGAAGGGAATCCTGACTTCCTTAAAAGACAAGGGAAAGAATTAATTAACTTCAGTAAGAGGAGAAAAGTGGCTGAAATTACAGGAGAAATTCAGCAGTATCAAAACCAGCCTTACTGCTTACGGGTTGAGCCAGAAATCCGGGTAAGCAGCCATTAAATATCTCTTTGGGGATTGGAGGGGGGGAAAAATGCCAAATAATCTTCCAGCACTGGACCTAATTTTGCATGAACAGTGATTATCACAAAAGGGGGGAGTAGTGGCTGGTAGATGACAAAGAACCACACAAAGGAGTAGCCAAAAGTGGTGAAAAACTAGATTTTAAATCATTGAATTAAGAGTATTTTTGTTAAAATTTTCTGTGTATGCTTATTTTTTAAATATTACTGGTGCTTTCTTCATTCAGAAATTCTTTGAAAATCTCAATCCCATGGGGAAGATACCAGAAAAAGAGTTTACAGATTACCTGTTCAACAAGTCTTTAGAGATTGAACCTCGGAACTGCAAGCAACCACCTCGATTTGTAAGTTTTTTCCCTGAAATTTCATGGAAACAGAGAATACCCTAAATTGGAAGGGACCCCCAGGGATCATTGAGTCCAGCTCCTGAGTTATTTATTTTAAATTAAATGGCTAAAATCCACTGGCCACTATGAAAATAATACATGGATAACTCAATAAGCCAGATATATTTTCTTCAGAATTCCTCATCATGAGCTGATTTTCCAGCTAAACTTGATTTAAAAATACTTCTACTCTTGATGTTTGTCATTACTAAAATATATTACCTTTGCCTTATTTTAAAACTCACTTTTCCCCCTCAAACCTGAAATATTGCTGTTAAATTTGTATTTCTTACCATATAGTCATATGATAAAATATGGAATAATAGTCCTCATTTCACAATATCAAGAAGTCTTATACTGATACTAATTAAAATATGACTTTTATACATAAAGTGGTTTTGGCAGAGGTAGAAGTTAATTTCTATTTTTCTTTTGTCTAAATATTTTATATTATTGCAAAAACTGCAGACTTTGCCAGGTGCAGCCTTCTTGCTGAAGAAAATCCAGTTCAGTTTAAAGGAGTAGCAATTTCGAGTTTAAAAAAACCCAGCTCCTGGAGCCCAGAGTTGTTTTTTAAGCAGGAAAATCACAATTTAGAGCACTTGTTTTTTGTATGTTGTAATTGCCTGAGGAACTGGAGACATGTCTAATTTTTTGGGACAGCTATAAATCATTTTTGCAATCTCTTGTTAGAGGAAGGAGTAAGATGATATTACAAATGTGGCAAGAAAACGCCAGAAATTGCTGTTGCAAAAATGCTTCTTGCAGTAATTTTATTAAAATCTTCTCTAAAAATAGGAGTCCATGCTGCCAGCCTGTCAGCTGGGCAGGAATTCTTTCCAGCTCATGATTTCCAAAGAGAGAATCTTATTGGAATTTCAGGAAAATCCAGTTGTGGGTGCTGTAATGTGCTGGACACCACTGCAGGATGGGGACATATTTCACCTTGCAAGGCTCAGCTTTGATCTGTGCTGGGTTGCACCCAAGCGTAACCAGGCTGGGTTTGTCCCCACAGTGACCTGGGTGTAGGAATTTTGTCCTGGATAACCTGGAGGACATGGACAACGTGTTTCCAAGTGTGTCCTTGATCCTGGATGTGTGGAGGGGCCTGGTGGCCCTCTGTGGTTACACACACAGCACATCTGAGGTGCTGATCTGAGGCCCTTCTGCAGCTCTGAGGGGCACTTGAAGTAAATTTCCCTTTCCCAAGGTTGTGACTTGCTCTTCCCAGTGTTTTGTCCTGGCTGGCAGCAGAAACTGGACTCTTCCTTCTTCATACTTTTTGGGGAAAAAAAGATTCATTCAGCTGCATCTATAACTTGCCAGCAAACTCCTGCTGTGTAAATAACACCGCACCTCACATCAGTTGTACCCCTCTACTGCTCTTCGAGGTGTTTTTGGGAAATACTTTTAAAAATCCCTCACAGAGCTTTGGGAATGTTGCAGTGTGGAGTGGCAGCAGTGCTTGGGAATGTTGCAGTGTGAAGTGGCAGCAGTGCTAACAGCTTCCCTGTCCCCAGCCTAGGAAAACAACGTACCCCCTGAAATCCCCCGGGATAAGGCCCAACACAGGCAGGCACGGCTCCACCTCTGGCACCTTGAGGAGTCACCCACTGCCACTGGAAAAGGAGCCCAGCAAGATAAGTTTCAGCAGGATCACGGAGTCAGAGCATGAAACAACAGTGTCGGCACCAACCTCCCCCAACACCCCGTCAACGCCGCCGGTGTCGGCGTCCTCGGAGTTCAGCGTGTTCTTAGACATTGATCTCAACAGTTCTTACGGTAAATACATTTTAATCATCATTGTTGCTGTCCCTCAGGCTTCCCAAATGTACTGGGGTGTGTGCCAGCCTTTAAAAAAATAAATTGCAAAATTTAAAGTAATTAAATTAATTCCCAGCATGACTTAAATTCTCCAGTTTAGGAATGTTTTACACAGGAAATTTTCTTTCACGTTGGCAGTAGATAAACTTGGGGGTTTTTCTGGTCTCTGAGGTTATTCAAGCATTTGTTATGTGCTGCAGTGCAGTGGGTCTGTCTGGAAATTGTTGAATGGATTTTTTTATTTCCCAGGTAACAACAGCATCTTCGCTCCTGTGAACTTGCCTCAGTCAAGTGAGTGTTGGAACTCTGTTAAATATTTAACTCTGCCTTCCCTGGGTTCAGGAGAGCTCAGTGGGAGTTAAATTCTGAAATGTGGGATGAGAATGTGGGCTGCATTCAGAAGGGTTCCTTTTAGATCAGATGTCCAGTAAAGAATGTAAAGCCTAAAATTTAAACTGCTGGTTTAGTTTAGGTTTGGGTTGGGTTTTTATCTCCAGGCTCTCACATGATTTTCCTTCTATTTTGAATGTCCTTGATGATTGTTTTGTTTGACTACAGCTACAGACGAAGCAACTTGATAATTTCCTAATTCCACATAGTGAAAATAACTGCTCTGTTGCTGGGAGAGAAGAGACGCTTTTTGTACCACACCTGTGAGGGATATCCTGCATTCGCTTGTGTTTTCAGCTCTTCTTTTTACTTATTTCACATACATTTTTTTAAATATGATTAATTTAATTTCCTACAGGAGAGCACAGGCCTGATGTAGATGCAGAGCTCAGTGCACTCCTAAGAGGAAAAGCAAAGGTGTGACAGAAATCACAAATACAAGTTGGGGGATGTGTTGTTTCTTAATATGAGGATTTTTTTCTCCCCCTGTAAAAACTCACTTGGAGTTCCCTTGATTTATTTTCCTGTCCCTCAGCATTGCCTGCTGACTGCTGATGCCTATCTTTGATGGTGGACATAGGAGAACACTTTGTGAGGCCTAGATCTGATTAAAGCAATGAATTAAAGAATTTCATGCTGCTGAAGTTAGTAGCTCATGTTGCTGTGGAGCACAAAGATCTTATTTGAGTTGCTTCGAATTTGGCTCCGTATTCCAGAATATGTTCCTCAGATATTGCACAAGGAGTAAAAGATCTGCTTTTCCCTCTCCAGAGACTTTCTTCAGCTCCTGGGGGAGCTTCCCTAAACTGAGTGATGAGCCTCAGAACCCTCCTCCACTTCCTCCACGAAAAAAGATGGATCAGGATGCTTCCAATGCTAAGGTATTGCTGTCCTGGATTGAATAACTTTGAGGATAAATTGGGGAATATCTAGAATCATTTCGCTTGGAAAAGACCTTTAAGATTGTCAAGTCCAACCATCGATCCAAACAGGGCTCTGTCAGTCTAGAAGACTTTGAGATGCAGAGCTCCAGTTGCCCTTTTTAAAGTTTTGGATTCCCAGTGTCCAAACTCTGCTAGGAATTTCAGGAACAGTGGTCATATTCCCATCAATGGTACAGCTGTCATGTTTCTGACAGCACCACTAGCAGAGGTCAGGAGAATTCTGCATCTGTCTGAAATTCTCTCTTTATCCAACCGTCTGGACAAGGGGAATGGCTTTAAACTGAAGGAGAGTAGGTTTAGATGGGATATTGGGAAGGAATTCTTGGCTGGGAGCGTGGGGAGGCACTGGGAGGGGTTGCCCAGAGAAGCTGTGACTGCCTCATCCCTGGAAGCGTCCCAGGCCAGGTTGGACGGGGCTTGGAGCAACCTGGGATAGTGGAAGGTGTCCCTGCCCATGGCAGGGGTGGAATGGGATGAGCTTTAAGTTCCCTTCCAACCCCAACCATTCTGGGGTTCCCTGCTCTCCATTTCTTACACCTCCTTTTCTTCTGCGTGACGCCACAGGGAAATTCCAAGCCGGATGACGATCCTCCAGCAATTCCACCTCGGCAGCCGCCGCCTCCAAAGATCCAACCTCGCGCTCCTGCTTACACCACCGCCCTGGAGCAGCCCCTGCACAGCCCTCCTCCTCCGCCCCCCCGGGACCCTCTCCCCGACACCCCGCCCCCGGTGCCGCTCCGGCCGCCCGAGCACTTCATCAACTGCCCCCTGAACCTGCAGCCGCCGCCGCTGGGACGCTTCCCCCGGGATCCCGAGTGGCTGCGGGAGGCCGGCTCCGGCCCCAGCTCTCCGGGCACCCCTCCCAGCACCCCCTCTCCCCGGGTCCTGCGCCGCTGCTGCGTCATCAGCGCCAGCCACAACAACCTGGCCCAGCCGCCCGTGCCCCCCGTGCCGCCCCGGCACAACTCCAGCCCCCAGCTACCAAAACTGCCACCAAAGACTTACAAAAGGGAGCTCTCCCACCCTCCTTTGCACAGACTGTCTTTGCTAGAAAATGCAGAAACTCCTCAATGACCTTAGCCATAGTAGTCATTGACACTGGAATAGTATTTGTAAAGTTCCTCTTTTTTTTTTTTTTATTTATTCAAAAAAAAAAAAAAAAAAAGGCAGTGTATTTTAGTATCTTCACAAATTATGCTCTTAAAGTGCTGCTGATCAAAAAAAAAAAGGTTTAAATTGGAAAAAATTCAGACTACACATACTCCAACCTGTGTGGTTGGACAGCGTTACCCTCAGGTGAGCAGCAGCATTGCCTTGGTTCACATCCCCAGTGCCGACAGTTCTGCCAGGACACAAAATAGACCTTTTGCACTGTAAGCTACACTAAGTGAATTTAAACTGACATCATTGAATTGCACTGAGCCAAAAAAAAGGTGCGTCTGTGGAATTTTTTTCAAATTTGAGCACTAGTGGCCTTTTTTTTAATTAAGGAAACCCAACAATGGGATGATCACACAACACGAGGATACAGAGCGTCACAGATTTGAAACCTCTGGCCACTTGCCTTGGTGTAAGGCTGGAGGTTCCTGAGTGACAGCTCCTGTTCTGGAATATTCTCATGCCATGTCTTAATTGCCATTGATTTGCTGCTGAAGACAAAGAAAAAATAGGTTGAAATCTAAATACCAAAATATTCGGTTGGTCTTGGTTATTTGGAGAAAGGATGAAGGAGGAGCACCCGCCTCGGATATTGGGGAGGATCCCGAGTACTTCACGTGCATCCTGTTCAGATGTGCCTTTTTTGTTTTGGTAGGCGAAGGTGTCTTAAGCTAAAGAGTTTGTCTACTGTTGTGGAGAACAAAGCTATGCGCCTGTACAATTGTTTATATTGTATATTTACAGATATGCTAATCACATGTATAAATTGAAGTTGACTTCGAGGCCTATAACACAGTCTGCTACTCCTGGGATTGTATCCGGCCAGCAGCGTTTCCTCTGGCTTGGGAACAGTCCTGCCTTCCAAACTTAATAACTTCCTTTAGATCTACACTTACTCGTGAATCCACTTTGGAAATTGGTAGCATTTAAACCAGCAAACACTTAAAGCTTTATTAAACTTTTTAAACTGATAAGTGAATGGAACTTTTCTTTGCCAGTCGAACTCCCGTGTTTGAACTGGTGCGAGAGTGAGGCGGTTTTACTGGTAGTTCTGTAGCAGCATTTATAAAGTGGCCTTCACAAGCCACATTTTATTTACTGGTTTGTGGCCTTTTACTGTGCTTTGTATCAGAGTTCTTAACAAGATTAATAAATCACCCGAGTCTTAATTTTTAAGAGCTTGAGCAGTGCGTGTTCCTTGCAAGGACAAGGTTGGGAATTGTATTTTTGACAATACAAAATGCCCCAATTTTCCCTGCTGCTGGTCTCACTTTGGCTCTCCTTCTGCCTTTGGGCAGAAGTTGGGCCCATCTCAGGCTTCCAAATCAGACTCCAGTTTCTCATCAGTCTGCCTAAACTGCTCCCGTTGTCTTGGGCATTCCATTTGGAAAATTCTCCTTTTTGGAAAGGAGAGGAGATACGACTGAGGAGGGATGTTAATTAGAAATACCCTGAGTTGGAAGGGATCCACCAGGACCACTGAATCCAACTCCTGGCCCTGTACAGGATCACCCCAAGAATCCTACAGTTTTCTCCTGGGAAGATGTATTTTTCCATCTGTCTCTTGGACAGTCTTTTTCTGCTGCCTGTCCCTTCCATGCTCTGTCTCTGAGGAAGAAGAGAATCCATTCACACAAGGGGCAGAACACACTTCCTATAGGAAAGCTGCTTCATTTTGCTAAAATAAGGTTCAAGAAGTCCCAAATTTGAGATGCACAAACTGGGAGTGCAGGTAGGAAATGGATGATGACTTGAAAAAGTGGAATTCTTTTGCAGATTCTTTGCATTAACTCTTTTGAAGTCCCCACTGGCAGCTATTGCTAAACAAGGAATAATATTTTTTCAGCCTTTTCTGTGTTGTTGAAGAGGAAAAAATTCTCTCCCACATTTTAGAATATACAGATGTCAGCTTTATGCCTTCCTGTACAAGTGTTTATGCCAGAACCATTTTGAATATTCCATAGTAAAATATATCATAACATGGCCATGGAAAGTGGTCAAAGGCAGTGAGATTCCCACCAGTGTGGTTCAAGGAATGCCAAGAGAGCAATAAATTAACATTTGGGTTCCTTCATGATTAGAGGGATAGGTAAAAAGAACAACAAAAAAAAAACTGCTGGAGGGGAAAAACGTGAAGTTTGGGTTTGAAGTTGGCTTGTGTGGGAAAAGGCAATTCCCTCAGAAAACTTCTTCCCAAGGAAGATGAGCCTCCCCTCAAGAGGAATCTGCCGACCACCACGAGGCCTCCCATTGGCCTAAAAGAAATGAAGAAATAAAGTAACAAAAAAACTTTCTTCTGCATGTCCAAAGGGGGGGTGAAAAAATCTAAAGCCTTTCTATTTCAAAATGTTGATGCAGAATCAACTCAGCTGCCTGATTAAAACCCTTTTTGTGAGTTTATTAAAACCTTTTCGTAGCTTTGTAAAGACCTTTTTGTAGGCTAAGACCTTTTCTGTAGGTTTATTAAAACCTTTTTCACAGGCTTGTAAAGACCTTTTCGTAGGTTTATTAAGACCTTTTTATGCTTATTAAAGCCTTTTTGTAGGTTTATTAAGACCTTTTTTTGTAGATTTATTAAGACCTCTTGTAAGTTGTAGGAGGGTGGTTTATAACAAAGCCTTCCGGAGGGCTCAGGCTGGAGCTGGTCAGGAGGGCTGAGGGAGCGGCCACAGGGAACGAGGCCCTGAGGCCTCCGCGCTCCTTCAGGGACGCGGCTGGAGGAATCCTGGCATCATTTCGGCCGAAAAACCCTCCATGCCCACGCAGCGCAACCTCTCCCGCCACCGAGGGCGGGCGGGCAGCGCCGTCCCCTCACGGCCCGCCCGCCCTTTCCCCCCGCCGGGCGGGNGCCATTTCCCCCCGCCGGGCGGGGCGGGGCGGGGGGAGGATGAGGAGGGGCCGCGCCGCCTCAGAGCCGCGGCCATGGCGGGCTTCGTGAGGGAGCTGGAGCGGCGGGAAGGGCCGGCCCTGCGGCTGGAGCAGCGGGTGGCCGGCGGCGTGGGCTGCGTGGTGTGGGACGCCGCGCTGGTGCTCGCCAAGTTCCTGGAGACCGGCGCCTGCCCCCTCGCCCGCCGCCACGTCCTGGAGCTGGGCGCTGGCACCGGCGCCGTCGGCATCATGGCAGCCACGCTGGGGTGAGCGGGAGTCCTGCCCGGTGCTGTCATCCCCCTCAGACCCTTCCGATTCTTTTCAGCCCTGTTTTCTATGCTGTGCGGAGTGTCCCCAGCCATTGCGTTATTCCCTAACCCCGTGCGTGCGTTACAGGGCGAACGTGACGGTCACAGACCTGGAGGAGCTGCAGGAGCTGTTGATGGTTAATATTGAGAACAACAAGCACCTGGTCACAGGGTCCGTCCGAGCCAAGGTACTGAAATGGTTTGTATGAGCCTTTATTTAATATCTCTGTTCAGCTTTAACGGGGCTCCTGGGTTCAGATTGAAAAAAAGTCGGTTTAGATGGGATATTGGGAAGAAATTCTTCCCTGTGAGGGTGGGGAGACCCTGGAATCGAATTCCCGGAGCAGCTGTGGCTGCCCGTGGATCCCTGGAAGCGTCCAAGGCCAGGTTGGACGGGACTTGGAGCAACCTGGGATAGTGGAAGGTGTCCCTGCCCATGGCAGGGGGTGGAACTGGATGGGATTTAAGTTCCTTTCCAACCTAAACCATTTTGGAATTCTGCGATTCTGCACCAGCTTTATTAATTTGCTAAATAACTTCAAAACACTGCTGTGAGGGGGCACCTCCAAGAACGCAGTAGTTAACTTTATGCTCAATGCTTTAGTATGTGTTATTACTAAAACTTGTTTTTTCCTTGTTTGTGCTTTTTAGGGGTGAAGATGTAACAGAATTTCAGCCTCCCCCTGATTATATACTCATGGCTGATTGCATTTACTATGAGGAGGTAAATGAGGACTTTGCTAAACCCCTACAGAAAGGTTCCTTGGGAAGCGGGTGGGATCTGTGTGTTCAGTAGGAGAAGTGTTCAGACAAAGATCGTGCTCATGTCATGGTCCCTGTGGTTTAGAGGAATACGGAGAACAAGACTGGAAAAGGCGTTTTTAATAGATGTAAGGTCATTTGAGATAGAACCAGAGACTGTCTTTATGTTAAAAATCTCAAATTGAATGTTTGTTCCCCCCCTTTCTCCTTTTTTTTTTTTTTTTTT
>VZTE01003665.1:21797-36967 GCA_013397775.1 Eulacestoma nigropectus | reverse complement strand
TTTTTTTTTTTTTTTTTTTTTTACATTGGGAATGGTGAAGCAAAATGTGAACTGTTGAAATCATTGGTAAATGAAATTTAGAAGTGCTACATCTGCTGTTTGGGTTCTCCTCACGCTTTCCTCAGGAAGGCAAGAGGAGAAATGCTGCTCCAGCTGAGTGGTTGTTGTAGTCTGCCTCGTGTTCTCAGCTGGAGCTTTGTAGGATGTGTGCAGAGAGCTGAGGGAAGCTGCAGGAAAAGGGAAATAACCTGAAAAGCCCCATGTCCCAGTGCCCTGCCAATGGCTTTACCAGCCCCTGGCATTGAGTCCCTGCCTGTTGGTCCCATTTCCCTACGTTGTGGTCTGGATCTGAGCCATGCTCGAGGAATAATTGAGAAAACTCTCACTTTTGAAGCACACCAAGGAATACTCACTGTTATGTGCCTCAAGGAAGTGCCCACTCAGCAGTGTGGGATGTTTCTGGCTTTGATTCCAGTTCAGTTTTCTTGGTCAGTCTGTGAAACTCTTCTCCTGTGAGTCCCCCTTTCTCCTCTGCTTCCCATCTTTCCCCTCCATGTTCTTCTTGTCCCAGTTAAAGTACTAAAAATAACTCCTTGGAAAGCAAAACTGGGAAGTTCTCTCCTGGGTGAAGACTTTAGCTAGAGGGTATCATAACCAGCGAAATGAACTTGAAATCCACGTGGGAAATGTTTAACCTTTTTTGGGCAGTCCTTGGAGCCGTTGCTGAAGACCCTGAAGGATCTGACTGGCCCTGACACTTGTGTCCTGTGCTGCTATGAACAGAGGACTATGGGGAAGAACCCTGAAATTGAGAGAAAATACTTTGAAGTACGTGGGTTTTAACACATTTTCTTTTAGGCTGTTCCACTGAAAGCAGGGGGAAAATACAGAGTTTTGCTCAGGAACTCAAAACTCTCTCCTGAGCAATAGAGCTGCTTATGGAAAAATTCCTTCTTTCTAATGAGAGCCCATTAATAGGTGTTTTAATTGAATGTTCTAGGTGCTCTTGTGTGCAAGTGAGGAAAAGCAACACAGGGAACACCTGTGTGGGGATGATGGTCAGTGCAGATTAACTCGGCACATGTGGTGGCTGTGGAAAAGCAGCCCTTGTGCAGGAGTACTGGATTATATGAAATAACTATAATATTGCAAAAAAAGGGAAAGGGTGACAATTCCAGGGGATTGGAATATGTTAATCAAAGCACCTGTTTGATAATTAGTGCCTCACACTCGTGGGGCCCTGGCTGTGGGGAGGGCTGAGCTCAGCTCTGCTGAGGAGCTGCTCCCACAAGAAACACAACAGGTGTTGGTGTTTCTGGCTGATTTCTGCTTTTTTTGTGATTTATTTCCTTCCTTGGCTTGCCAGGTTCAGCCCAGGCAATCTGAGCACGTCCCAGAGCTGATGCTGGGGGATGCAGGGTTTTAGCCTGTTTTTTTCTCTCCCTTTCAGCTGAGAAGGTTGGCAGACAGGCAGGTGCTGTGGTTTGGCTTAGAACTTTAGGGATTAAAGGAAGCAAAATCATGGATTCACAGAATCATTTAGGTTGGAAAAGTCCTCTGAGATCATCAAGTCCAACCATCCCCCAAGCACTGCCAAGGCCACCGCTATCCTATGTCCCCAAGTGCCACACCCACACATCTTTTAAATCCCCCCAGAAGTGTTTTACCACAAGCTTAAATAGATTTTTCTGGACTATTACAAGGTGTCTGTAGCTTTGGGTTGGTGCTGGAGTATTTAAGACGAGGGTAAAGTGCTGCATTGGGGGGGGGAATGTCTGGAATGGTTGTGCAGGCCTTTGTGGAACTGTTCTGTGGGTTCTCTGGCAACCAGCTGCTTCAGAGGGACTTCGAGCTGGAAAAGATTCCCCTGGATAGGCACGACGAGGAATATCGCAGCGAAGACATCCACATCATGAACATCCACAGGAAGCAGACGGTAGGTCCGCAGCATCCCAGGGTGCTTTGGGTTATTGGGAAGGGACCTTAGAGCTCATCTCATTCCACCTCCTGCCACGGGCAGGGACACCTCCCACTGGAATGGTTCGTGGCACCAGCGCAGCAACTGCTGCCAGGAGTTCCCAGAGCTGCTGTTTCCTTGGCACAGCGTGAGCGTTCTGGAGGTGCAGCTCCAGACTGACTGTGAAATGCCATTAGGGACCCTGTGGAACCACAGCCTGGATCCCTGCTGTACAAAGGAGCTGCTTTGTTCCCAAACCTGGTGCTCCAGGTGCCAGCCTTCCTCTTCAGCACCACCTTTGAGCTTCACACTTGTCCTGCTTCCATGCTCTGGTGGGGTGGGATCTCCAAACTGGAGTTGGGAGGCACCAAAGTAATAAAAATAAAATGCCCAGTGCTGCTTTTGGCACTGTGGGCTCTGCTGTGCCACCCTCTCCCCAAGACCAGCCTCTAGATGTGAGGCTCAGCCAGGATTGCTTTGATCATTTTTGGGTTAATTGATGAAGTGTGAAGAAAATACTTTGCATATTGTGCTGACACAACGTGCAGGCTCCGCTCTTGAACAAAAACCAGGACCCTTAAAAATCTGTCATCTTTGTGAAAATCTCTTGACAGAATTTCCCATCGTGAGGTCTTTGACCAACAGGATTTGTCCCCTGGCAGAGCTCTGGAGAAGGTGGAGAGGGGATAGGATAACACCGCGGAGGGACTGTCTGCAGTGTGGTTGTGACTCATCTGCACCAAACAGCTTCTCGCTGGCGGACTTGGCACGGGGCTCGGCAGCCGAGGTCTCCGACAGCGCCTTCCGGCAGGACAGCTGTGGGCTGGCCGTGTCTGCGGGCCGGGGAGGCGGGGAATGGAGCCGGAGCGTCCCCCGGAGCAGCGCGGGGGGCGTGTGCCGGTGCCTCTGCTGGGCAGCTGCTCGTGGGAGCGGCGCTGCCGAGCGCTCACCGAGCCCATCCGAGGGCACCGCGCCGAAATCTCCGCGAGGGGAAAACTGGGAGAGGCTCGACCGGCCGGTCAATAAAACTGCCGCACGGGAGATGGGTCTGGGGTGCTGGGTTGTTCTTTCATGCTGTGGTTCCTGTGTCATTCCCAGGGCTCCTGGGACGCTCATTCCGGGAGCTGGGGCTGTCGTGGTGGTAGTTCCTGCAGAGATAAAACGTGCCTGTGCAAAATCGTTCTGCCTTTTGTTTTCACCTGCGCTTTTCCGGTGTAAAGATCTGCAGCGTTCAAGTTGGACACCTTCAGGTTATTCTGGTGAGCGGGTTCCTTGTGGCTGTTGGTGTTTCTGCCTCTTGGAGCACAGTGGTGGCTTGGAGGAGGAATTTTGCAGGAATTCTCACTTTGCTGTGGTGGAAGCAGCTGTGCAAGTTGGGTCTGTGACAGAGGCACGAGTTACTGGGGCTGGGTTTTCTCCAGAAAACTAGTGAGTTGGGAAGAGCTTTGTTTGCAGGCTCCCAGGAGTTTTCTGCACCTGCCCCGAGTTCAGGCTGCCTTTATTTCCAGTAAGAGAATTCCTTGCGAACTTCCCACATCCTAAAACACCGTCGTGGCTTGCCGAGCGCGGCGGTAACGATTAGCGAACGCGAGAGCCTAATTTGTCAAACCGCACGTGTTATTTGTTACCTCGTTATGAAAAGAGCTCCTTAATTACCCAGTGGCCTGCAGGAAGGGATTTACAGGAATGTTGACACCAACATGGCTTCCCGAGTGGAAGCTCTTATTCCAGAAAAGTCAGGAGAAGATCCCCAAATCCCAGCAGCGGTGGGGATGACGTCCCAAAGCGCAAAGGGACGGTGTCGCACTGGGACACTCTGGCATCCTGCTTGGTGGTGGGGGTGACGCAGAGAGGAGCAGCCTTTCCCAAGGGTTTGGAGCTGATGGAATAACTGTTTTATCTACAGGACGTGTGGTATCAGCACTTCCTTTTGCACAGGGCTCGGATCTCTTCTTCAGAAGAAAAAGGGAGGAAGTTGTGCTTTTTCTTCCCTGCTGGCTGCTGCTCTGTTGAGCCCTCAGCTTCGGGCCTGCAACACTCGGGCTGTGACTGTCCCTGGGTGACAGGGACCTCGTGGGAGGAGGCTGGGCCCTGCCACCCCCTGCGTCACCTCCCGTCACCGGCTGCACCCGGCGAGGGGGATGTAAAACCCAACTGCTGCTGCTCCACAGCTGTGGAGAGGAAACTGCCGCTAACCAGGGCAGCAGGGAGGGGCCGCCTGTCCCCAGAGCCACCACTTGAAACAGCTGCTTTTTGGGGAGAAAAAAAGGCTTTTGGAAAGGGAGATGGGATCCTACTGGGGCTCAGCTCCACCGTGTCTGGAGAGGCTGGTGGCTGACTGCTCTGAACCAGGAGAGGGTGTGGAGCCCTCATGGAAAATGGGATGCGAGGGAGGTGGTGATCCTGCTTCTTGCCAACCTCTCTGTTCTCTCACCTGTCCTGTTTGTCCCAGTTGGATTTATCCTGCTTCCTTGGAGAAGAGAGAGTGTGTTTTGGTGCCACTTCCATTAAACACAGATGCTCTTTGGAGAAGTCTGGCTGTGACAGTCAGGCTCTCCCCGGCCTCTGGGGCACAGCAGGTGCTCTGGAGAACTCCTATCCCTGGCAGTCCCTCCTGCCATGCCAGCCCAAATCTGTCCCAGCTTGTCCACGTGAGAGAGCTCATCCCTGGACTCCACCTCCAGGCTGGCTGTGGTGGGAACCAGCAGCACCAAATCCACCACATCTCAGCTGGGTACCCACCCTGTGCTTCACCTTGCTGGGATTCGGTTGCATCCTCCCAAGAGAGAGCAGGAAACCTCCCCTGTGCTGCTGCTGTGGGAACCGGTTTGGTGCCACAGGCAGAGATGTTTGGGAGTCTGAGGCGTTTGCCTAAAGTCATGCTTAAATCGTGGGTAATTTTCTGGTGTGATTTCAACACCAGCTCAAGGGATGGGAAACTGTGTGAGCTGTGGGTGCGGAGGTCACGCGTGATTTTCCTGGGAGAGCCGCGATGCTCCTGTGCTGGGTGAGCCCACAGCCCTGGAGGGTGGCTCTGCCCTGCCCTGTCCCTCTGGTGGCAGCACTGGCAGTGCCACCATCCCGTGGTCTCTCTGGGGCTTTGCTGGGCTGCTCACTCTTGGTGTGGCAGCCACTGGAGTTGTCCCAGTTCCGCTTGGATCGAGGGTGCGCGGTCTGGGAGGGAGCACAGTGCATGATGCCAGCTCAGCACCAGCCACATAAACCACTGATGGTTTCTTGTCGTGGCATCAGTCACGACATGGCTCAGAAACTGCAGGACCTGTGATGCTCCATGGTTAATTTTTTCCTTTCCTAGGAAAAGCAGGAGATGCAGGGTAGCTGCCAGAAAGAGTGTCCAGATCCAGCCATCCATGAGTGATTCCCGGTGCTGCTGCAGAGCCCCCTGGGACTGTGTGGGGCCAGGACCTTCTCCCACACATCCCACAGGGCCCGTGGCTTCACTTGGGAAAGTGTCCTCCCCAGCTGTATAATCGTTTTCCATGGCATGTAGTCCTGGACAAATGGAGTCTCCTCTTAGAAGATGATACTTCTTGCCTGCAGCATTAAGAGAGAGTGTTGGAAAAGGGTTTTTGTTCCTGTGCATCTGCTCCTGCTCCCACCAGCTGCGGTGGGCTCCTGGTATGTGGGCAAACAGCTCCGTTAAACGGTGTCTTGGGTTGATTCTGTGGCTGCTGCTGCCGTTGTGCCATTTCCTGAGCCCCAGCTGAGGAGCAAACAGCACAGTGACAGCGTCACGGTGACACTGTCACTCACTCAGTGACAGATCATATCTGGGGGCTCTCCCATCCCTGCTGCACCTGCCTCCCACCTCATGGGGCAGTGCATGGAGGGCCTGGATCAGGGGAAATGGCTTCCCACTGCCACAGGGCAGGGTTAGATTGGATAGTAGGGAGAAATTTTTAGCTGTTAGGGTGGTGAGGCCTTGGCACAGAGTGCCCAGAGAGGCCCTGGCTGCCCCCGGATCCCTGGAAGTGTCCAAGGCCAGGTTGGACAGGGCTTGGAGCAACTTGGGGTAGTGGGAGGTGACCCTGCCCATGGCAGGGAGTTGGAACAAGATGAGCTTTGAGGTCCCTTCCAACCCAAACCATTTGGGTTTCAAACCCCAGGTGTTCTGGCAGCCCAGCCTGGGGGATGGAGACGTTCCTTGGTGACAGTGGTGGTGTGGATGTGGCTCCTTGGCCCCGCACATGATCCCAGCACTGCCCCACAAGTGCCCATGTGGTGCGTGGGATGCAGGGAGAGGGATCCCAGCCTTCCCCTCCTGAAATGGTGTCAGTTTGATCTGCTTGCTGCCGCTGCAGTGTCTTGTCATCCCGGGCTGGGGAAGCCGTGGGACCGTGGTCTTGTGGTCTCCTTTCACATCCTGAAACAAAAAAAATAAAGTTTCTTTTCTGAGGCCATGCAAACTGTGAGGTTTGTGCAGCACAGAGGCCCCAGAGTGCTTGTTCCTGCACCCGTGGGCAACCAGAGCTGTGCTTTCCAGCCCTGGGTCCGAGTGTTTGGGCACTCCCAGCCCCAGGGAGTGACCAAGACCTCCAGGCTGATGGTGGTCCACGTTTGTGTCCAAGTTTAGTGTCTTCTTTTGAGAATCGGCTTCTCCCAGCCACCATCCCATGTGAAGTGGAAGAAAAATGACAATGAGCAGAGAAAGCAGTGGCTGAAATTCTGTCAAACTATTTTGGCCTCTGGAGACATTTTTGGAGGATGTTTCCCAAATTCCCCTGTGGGATGGGTGTCTGAGTCCAGCCTGGGTTTGCCATGGGAGGTCTGTCCCATCCCTGTGAGCTGTGGGACCTCGAACCCAAGGCTGTGGTGCACAGGCAGTGCCTCTGTCTTCAGCCCTGTAATTACCCTGTGCCAGTTATTCCTGCCCTCACCAGCTCCCATGAGGAGCGTGGGGGCAGCCAAGGGCTCGTCAGGGTGCCTCGGATCAGGAGGCGAACCAGGGCTCCTGCTCTGGCGTGGCTGTTTCTTTATCCCTCTTGTGCTTCTGCGTTTGCTTTTTTTTGAGGTTTATAAAAAAGGAAACCTATGAAATGGGAAAGGCTGCGGAAGTGAGAAGGCAGCAGCGGGCAGGAGGGAAGTGGGGGTGCCTTGGGGAAGCAGCCGCGCTGGGATGTGGCCCCTGGTACCCTGCCAGCGCCAGCCGGGAAGTGCAGGACGTCCCCGTGTCCAGCTGCCAGCAGGATGGGGAGGACGCGTGGCAGAGCCCTCTCCATTCACACTGCCATGAGTTCACCCATTTCCTTCCTCGTTTTTCCCGCTCTTCCGTGTCTGCCCTGGAGGAGGGTTTGCTCAGGGTGATGCAGCGCTGGCAGCCTTGAGGCCCCATCCCGACACGTCGCTGTCCCTGCATGTCCCCGGCCCTGCTGAGCCCGCGCTTCCCATTGTGCCCGAATCCTCTGACTCATCCGTCTCTGCTCCGCTCCAGTGCAATCCCCGGCGCGTGGCAGCCATCGGCTCACGGCGTTTCTGTTCCCCCTGTGGGGCAGGGATCGGCCGCTTCTCTTCCCACCCTGCCCGGCCTCCGAAGCCCATCCCATCTCCAGCTCAGCAGCAGCATAATCTTGGCCTGATATCCTTGGAGCGGGGGCTGAATCCCCCTCTGGTTTGGATCTCTGTGTCCCAAGAGGGAAAACAGTGCTGTTGTGTCCATGCTGGGGCTGGATGTCTCCCTGGCTGCTCCCTGCCACTCCATATGCATCTGTGCCCACATGCCAGCACCAGTTTCCATGCCCAGAGTGCAGGCCATTCCCTATTTCCCATTCCCAGTGCAGGCTCCAGGAATCCTGTCTGAAACCATGAATGAAGTTGTTGCTGACAATTTCTATGGGTTTTGCTCCCCTTGCCCAGCCCAGCAGTGCCAGCCTGACCCAGCTGATGCCCGGTGGGCTCTGAGGGCTGGCAGAGCCATGTGGAGGGATGTTGTCCACACTTCCCTGTGGATTCTCAAGCTCCAGCCACCCTCCATGAGTATGGGATGCCATAGGATGCCTTAAATAAAAATAAACCAGAAATAACCTGGAAGAGCTGCCCCCAGGCTGCTGCTTCACCCTGCCGAGTGTTCAGGTGCTAAATCCAGCATGGCTGGTTTTGGGGAAGGGCATCACTTTTTTGGGGAGCGCACCATTTTTTGGGAGAGTACATCACTTTTTTGGAATGTGCATACTGGGGAGAGCGGTGTGGATTCAGATGTTACTTCCCACAGCATTTTCCAGTGCATGCTGGACCCAGTTTTCTCAGGACCCTGAGGCATCCAAGAGCCCTGGCAGGAGAAGAAGTCAAGTGGGATGGGGCAGGTGAGCTCTGTGGATCCCACAGGAGCTGGGAGGTTCCCACTGGAGCCAGGAGGTCCCCAGGGAAGCCAGGAGGATTCCACCACCCCATCCCCACCACCCATACCATGGCTGAGTCACTCCTGCAGGTTTGGCACACGTGGGAGTATTTTGCACCCATCACCCCATGTCCTCCATCCCATTTAGGTGCCCGATTTCCTTTGGATTTGAGTGCAAGGAAGGAGTTAAGCAGCTACAGGCTTGTGTGGATTTGGGCCAGATATTTAAAGATCCAGGGCTGGGAAGGGAAAGGGGAGGTGTGATACTCTCCAAACGCTCCCTGCAAACACCTCGGAGGCTCCCGCTGCCGGTGCCGTCCCCGCGCTCCCGACAGCGGCTGGTGGGGGAGAGGCAGAAAATGCCTTTCTCCTATTTTTAGCTCTTCCACGGTGTCGTTAGAATAATCTGGGATTGGAGAATGTTGCTGTGCAAAATTGCCTGGGAAGGTAGAACTCAAAATGTGAAGGTTTGGGATGCTGCAGGGTAAAGGTGATGCAGATGGAGAGGAGAGACGTGGCCATGGTCCAGTGGGAGCTGCCCAGGGAGTGCCGGTGGTGACAGGGACGATCCGTGCTGATGTGACACAGCAATTAATAGACACGTCCTTAATTACATCCCAGGAGAGGGGGGTTTAAATAGAGATGAGGCACCTCCCAGGGTGGGTTATCCAGGCCAACGGGATGTGCTCAGCCCTGGGCCAGCGCTGGGGACACGTCTGCAGCCTTGGTGATGCCACCAGGCTCCTCGCCCTGTCCACGGCAGTGTCCCCTCAGTGCAGCCCTTGCAAATGCTGTCTGGAGCGTGGTGTGTTGGGAATAAAATACCTCAGGAAGAGCTGAGCTAAATGGAGGAGCTCAGCAAGGCCTTGTCAGGGAACGTCCTGCTGAACCAGGACCAAACCAGTAGAAACTACACCCAGAATCGGCTCCCTCTAAGCTGGAGCTTGTGCAGGAGTCACAGCCATGGGCGCTGTCCCAGCTCGCAGCCACCCTCTGCCCCGCTCAGGTCACTCACCCTCCTCCTCCTCCTCCTTTGCCCCTTGGACAACTTGGCAAAGTCCAAAGCTAAACATTAGCTCAGGTCTCGGAGCAGCTGCCAGTGGTCAATGTGCCGCCTGCAGCCGTCCCCTGGCCGGTTGGACCTCGTCCCCTTGGACTCAGCCTCCACTTCCACGTGTTTCTCCGCCTCATTTAATGCACTTCCTGCTCCTTCTGTGGCCGCCTGGGGCCAGCCATCATTTATTATTTTACCCAATCTATGCCCAGAAAAGCAGCGTCTCCCTGGCACATCCTCCATGGTCCCCACCAAAGCCCTTCCTCATTGTTCTGCTGCCTTTGCACCCTCCAGTTCCCCTTGCCACCTCCTCCTTTCTGTCCCAGGAGCTTCATCATCCCAGAAATATCTGATTTCACAACCCAGTTTTGCAGCTCGAGTTCAGCCTGGCAAAAGCTGCAAACCCAGGATGTTGGGTGTTTCTTTGGCTGCACCCTGTTCCTGGTGGGGGTTCACTGGGACCACCCTGAATTTGTGGTACCTCCATGCTGAGTCTTTTTTTCTTTTTGGCAAACCAGATCATGGGAAAAACTTGAGACCCAGGTTGGAGAACATCCTTCCAATCCCCGGGCATCCTCCATGCCAGGTTGGAAGTGGACCAGAGCATCTTCCTCTGCAACCAGACATGAAACAGAGTTCAGAGGCTCATGGCAAACACTGAGTAAGTGTATATTAAGTCTTGGAGGCTGAGTGGGACCCACGTGGGTGTTTGGAGTGGGGCCTTGGAAGCTGGTACCACAACCAAGCCAACTGGGAAAATGGGAAAAAGAGTCACCCGAGCGAGCGACGGCCACGAGTCGCAGACCACCTCTCCTCCCTCACGCCTTGCCCAGATACAACTCCCAGCTCTCAGAAGGTCTTTTTTTTGGGGAATAAACCCCACTAAAGGCAGGGATGGCTCCTCTCCATCCCCAGCATTTCCACCCCACCCCACCCATCCCGAGGGATCCCACAGCTCCGTTTGATCGCCGGTGGAGCGCGATCCTTGCACGGTTAATTGGATTTCGCCGCTGCAACAGAAGGGCCAGGGATTAGAGTGAAGGGGAGGAATTACAGGCGGGGGTGGGAGCTGCCCTCGAGGTTCTTTTGTCCCCGGGGATTATTGGCAGGGGCTGACGGATGTCGTGGTCGGGGTTGGATGTTCTGGACGGTCGCTGTAATCGCAGTCAGTGTCGTGGTGGTCGGTGTGATCACTTTGTCACGGCCTCGTGGGTGGCCCTGGGGAGGGTGTGGGGGACATGGGATTGACCCCCTCCATGGACAAACCTCCAGCTCTCCTCAGGCTCAGAACTCGGTGCTCCGGGTGCCTTTGCGGGAAGGAGGCTGCTCTGTCCGCATCCAAACCCAGAGTTTGCCCAATGCACTGGACACAAACATCTAAATAGTGTTAAAATAGAAAAAAAAAAAAAAGCTTGGTGGTGCCAGCACTTGGGATTTTTGGCAATTCCCAGCTTGGGGAGGACACTGGATCTGCTCCGGGTCATCTGGGAGCTGACAAAGCAGCCAGAGCATGGTTTATCCAACCAAACCAAAATTCAGAAGCCAGTGGAGGCGAGAAGGTGATGTAGGACAGTAGCTGGAAGTCACCAAGTCACCTCCCTCCTCAGAGACCAGGCATCCCCTGGATGAGGCAAAGTCAACATGTTGTGGCAGAGTGGGAATTCCAGAGGCAAATCCTGGGGGCAAATCCCGAGGACTGGTTGAGGCAGCAGGAGCCAGGTCAGACTGTGTCACCGCTCACCCTTTATCTTGGCAGGGTGCTGCCATCCTCTCCCTCCTGCCATATTTTGGGAGACTGGAGAGAGCACAGCTCGTCCTTGCAGCCACACTGGTCATGCAGGACCCAAATCCATCTGGGAGGGCCGGGAGAGCCGGGAGCTGCTCGGGGCAGCCAGAGCCGTGCAGGGCGAGTCGGAGCAGTCCAGGAACAGGAAATACCTGCTGCACCTCATGGCAGGGATTATGGGCGTGGCCACCAGGGCGTGGGTGCCACGGACAGAGAGACTCTGCTCCCAGCCTGTGCTCCCAGACTGTTCCCAGACTGTGCTCCCAGACTGCTCCCAGACTCATGGCTTCAGCCATTAAAAAAGGAGGATGAGTGGCCAAGGGATGAGGAGTAGTGGAGGTGCCCTTTGTAGCTACTTTGCTCCAGGCGCTGGGCAAAGTGACCACCACGGCCCAGGAGCTGTGGGAAGAGAGGGCACACAAGCACCAGGCTGCCTGAGGATGGCCAGAAATCTCCTTTTCCACCCATATCTCCTTTTCCGTCCAAATTCCCAGCTCACAGCCAAACCCCAACAGTCAATGGGTTTGGCAAAGCCAAGAATGTGATTCACTCAGGGAAAACTGGGTGATTCCATAGGGATGGGGTGGCAACACGACGGGTTCTGGGCACCAGTGTGGGGTCTGTAATCAGCCTGACAATCTTTGGTCAATGGGATTTTCCCATAGGAGAGCAGGAAGGTTTCACGCTGCCCAACGCGGCGCTCGGCGTCCACTGTGCAGGAGTTAATTGGGTTTTCTTTATGCTAATTGCGAGGGGAAGTGAAGAATGCCCTTAATTAATTGGAGGGCAAATCAGCCGTGCAGAACGGGCCGGATTTACCAACCCATGCACAAAAATCCCGGCTCTCCCCCTTGCCATAGCAACGGGAAAATGAGGGGGATTCTGCTCGTTCAGCCAAAAAACCAGCCGGGATACCCTCCCGTGTTACCCTCACTGGTGAACAGGTCCTTCCCAGGGAAAATTAAGACTCAAAATAATATTTTGGGGGGATTAAAAGACTCCTGGGGAGGTCTGGGTGCATGGAATGGTTGGATTTGTCTTGTGCTGAGGGCCTCGGTGGGGTCTGATGGGACTTGTCTTGACTGGAGGCATCTTGTAAGCCCCAGCGCCGAGCCCTGGGAAGGATGTTTGTTCCAGGAGGGATGTGGTTCACTCCAGGTTCTCCCACCCCTCTTCCCTGTGTGACCTAAATTCATCTGTATGGGAAGAGGGGTGGGAGTAACATGTTCCCCTCTGCATAAATAATAATAAAAAACCTGCCCTAAGAAAATAACACAATTCACTTTTCTGAATCAAACTATGGGAGCAGAGAAAGGCTTTGGAGAGACCCCAGAGCTCGCCTCCGCAGCCGCTCCCAGTGGGAAATGAGATGTTTTCTCCACTTCCATTCCAAGCCTGAAACATCCCTGCCGAGACAGCTGGTTCCACAGGTCCAAAAAAAACCCTGTGTGAGTATGAAAATCATATTGAAAAGAGCTGAAATTTAATTAGGTCACATCCTTGTGATCTGGTGATGCAAATCAGCGCCTGGCACACCGAGGCTCTGCCTGGAAAATGTGACAGCGGTTAATGAGGAAAGCACGCCGGTGGGATTTCCCTCCCAAGCTGAACAGCTGGGGAAAACATCAGGAAAACTTTGTATCCCTCTGGATTGCTGTCAAGTGAAACCCTCCTGTGGGGCTGTTTCAGGCCTAGAGCAAAACAGGGGCTGCCACCGCAGGCTCGTCGGCATCGGGACGGAGTCAGTCACTGGATTGGTGCTGTAATTCCCACTGGAGCTTTCCCAGGGAGGCCATCGAGCACTGTCAGCGCCCCCCAGATGTGGGATGTGGGTCAATATCAGTTTGTGGTGCTGAGATTGACCCCCCAACATCTCCGTGCTGGGGCTGATCCCTCCCTCCTTTTGGGGGAAAACCCAGTGATTTTTACATATGCTGTCCAGGACATATGCTGGGTGCAAATCCATGGGGAGAACTCTCCACAAGACCCTTTGGGGGATTTCTCGTGATCCCCCATATCTCTTGCTGCCTCTGGGATCAAACAACTCTCCACTTCCAGCTTTGTCTCTGAAAAATGAAAGGAAAACCTTCTCCCAACCCCAGCAGCAGCTTTTCCACCACATTCCCGTGATCCAGCCTCCTGCAACCCCACTTGAGATGTCTCAGATATTTTACACACACTTTTAAGTCTCAGTTTGGGAGGAGAGAGCCGGGCCACAGCTCCATTGCTTGGCAACAGATTTCCTTCCCAAAAATCCCACCCCAAACCCAAGTGTTATATATAATTCCGTGGGAAGGCCCGCAGGCAACGCCCTGAGAACTGCTGCTGTTGGGGCAGCCTGAGCTGTGAGAGCTTTGTGGAGGGGATATTTTGGGAAGAGGGGAGTTGGTGCCGGGAAGACACGGCTGGGAGATGGGGAGGTGCTCCCAAGGCTTCACACTCGTGTAAAGAAAGGGCAGAAATGCCCAGATCCAGTTCCTGAGTCTCCCACAAACCAAGAGAGGATGGTGTGTCTGCCCAAAAAATCACATGACAACACTTGGAGCCACATCACAGCCTTTTTTTTCCTTGCCATGATCCCCCAGCAGCCCAGAGAAGCTGTGGCTGCCCCGTCCCTGGAAGTGTCCAAGGTCAGGTTGGACAGGGCTTGGAGCACCCTGGGATAGTGGAAGGTGTCCCTGCCCGTGGCAGGGAGTTGGAACTGATGAGCTTTAAGGTCCCTTCCAACCCAAACCATTCTGGGATTCTGTAACGTCTGGTGTCATCGGGTTTATCTGATCCATAAAACCTGGGATTCATTGAACACAAATATAGATAAACCTTTCCATTTATTTATAAATATATATATAAAAATATATATGAATCTTTGCAATTGGAGCCAGCAGCAGTCTTTGGGGTTTTTTCCCTTTCCCTGAGCTCACCCCCAGCACAGAAATAGATTTAGGTCCAATTTAGATCCACATTTAAAGGCATTTCCATCCAGCTCCGGGCCTGAGCACGGCCCCACGCACGGACTGCAGCCAAGCTGAGCGCGTTCGATGTTGGCTGTGCTGCAGAAACATCATCCCGTTCTTTTTTCCAAGAGCTCCAAGCTGACAAAGCAGCTGGCCTGGAAAGATGCTCAGGGAGCTCCAGCCCCGGATCACCCAGCCCTGGCAGCTGGGAAGAGCTGCTGGTCCTCCTGCTCCAGTTGGTCTTTTCCAGCTTTATTTTGAGGGGGCAGCACCAATCCCACCAAAGCTCATGGAGAGGTTTTGGACCTACTGGAGGGTGCCAAATCCCCAACCTGCTGCTTCTCCTGGAAAACGGATCCTGCAAACGAACACACCACAGGCATCCCCCTTCCAGCACAGACAGGGCCTTTGCCAGCACAAGCAATGCCAGCACAGCTGCAGTCTGGATTTCCTTGTGTATTTGGGAAGCAGCTTCATATCTTGCATTAATTGCTTTGTTAATTACCCTCATCCCCCTCCGCAGCGTCTCTGGGGGAGCGCCGATGATGCGCTCCTTGGCCACGCTGGATCACCGGGGCTTTTTTCCCAACCACGTTTATTTATTAGCTGGAATTACCTCCCAAACTAAGCCGATTGAATATTTTTGTTCCACTTGGCCAAGACTTTATTGACCGTGGAGAGGCAGAAATCGCTGCCACACACCCACGACGCGGGCGGAGACACCGAGGTCGGGACGGGGCAGCCGTATCGACGTCCCAAATCCAAAGGGACAAGCAGCAACTTGGGCATCATTTTCCTCCGTGCTGCTCCCAAAAGCCTGGCTGTTGGCACTTAACCGACTCCAGACACGCTGTATGTGCACGTACATTCCTTGGCCATGCGATCAGACCGGAAAAGATTGCCTTCAGCCCAGGAACCGCAGCGGGAAGGAGGTTGGGAAGAGCTGTGCAGTCACCGGGGCGGGAGCGCTGCAGCCTCCAGAAAAGCTGCAGTCAACACTTTTTTTTTTTAGGAGACGTGGTGCTAAAAGAGGAACCGCTGCGGGACGCGCGGATGGAAAGGCT
>VZTE01003665.1:1332-11358 GCA_013397775.1 Eulacestoma nigropectus | reverse complement strand
GAGGGGGCGGGGCCGCGGTGGGGAGAGGCGCCACGCGATCGCGCGTCAGAGCGGGGCGCGCGCGGGGCGTGGGGCGCGTCTTAAAGGGGCAGCGGCCGGCGGGACGGGCTGGGGAGCGGCCCCGGGAAGGAGCCCCCGTGCGGGACATGAACCCTGCCGTGCGCGGGCGTTGTACAGCGAGGGTGGGAGGCCCTGGCACGGGGTGCCCAGAGCAGCTGTGGCTGCCCCTGGATCCCTGGCAGTGCCCAAGGCCAGGCTGGACGGGGCTCGGAGCAGCCTGGGACAGCGGGAGGTGTCCCCGCCATGGACAGGGATGAGCTTTGAGTCCCTGCCAGCCCCGGCCGTTCCGTGATTCAGTGATGCATCATCGGGTTTATGACTCCACGTTGTCTCGGGTCACTCCCTGTGATTCCAGCGGGTGAAACTCCATGGATCACCGCTCGGGACACGCAGCGTTCGGGGCACGGCCCTGCCCTGTGCCCCGGCACGCCCAGCGCGGAGCGGAGCAGCTCCTGCAAACACCCGTCGGGCCGGTCCCCACCCGCGGCCCGGGGCTGTGCCAGAGGGCTGGGACACGGGCACGCTGCCAGGGACACGGGCACGCTGCCAGGCTGCTCCTCCGGGCCCGGGCTGCTGGGGCAAGGGCTGCCCACCCAGTTCCTGCTGGGAGAGCCAGCCTGGGTTGGTGGGTGCTCCTGAGCTCCAGCCTGGGTTGGTGGGTGCTCCTGAGCTCGTGGAGTGGACGGGGGGAGCAGCACCTGGAACGCAAATCCAGCAAAATCATGGCATCCCAGGCCGGGTCGGGTTGGGAGGGACCTGAAAGCCCATCTCGTTCCACCCCCTGCCATGGGCAGGGACACCTTCCCCTGGGATGTGCTCGGTCACTTTGGAGAGCACAGTGTGCATTCCCTTGGGCTTGTGTAGGACTGACTTCACCATATCCTCCCACTCCCTTCAAAAATACCAAATTTTGAGTTGATTTATGTGGCTGGTGTCCCGGCACATGGAAAGCAATCCCTCTTGGAGCTGCCAGAGGGAATGGTTTGGTGTCTTTAGAACAGGAGGTTTCCTAGACTACAGAATTATTAAGGGATCAAGCTCTTCTCTCCGGTGAGCAGGGGCAGGAATGGCTGGAGCTGTGCCAGGGAGGTTTAGGTTGGAGATCAGGGAAAGGTTCTTCCCCCAGAGCAGAGGGTGGTCGGTGCAGTGCCAGGGGTTGGATCCGTGATCCCTGTGGGTCCCTTCCAGCTCAGGATTTTCCATGATTCTGTGATGTCAATAGGCGTTTTCGAGGGAGGCTTTGCTCTTTCCTGCAGCGAGCCAAGAGGGAGGATGCCAAGGAAAACGTGCCGTCCGTGGCCTCTGCTGATGAGAGGCTGTGCCAGGGTACGGCCTGCTGACCCCAGGGCTCAGGAGTGTCCCTGCCTGTGCCGGGCACTGCCAGAGTTCACGCTCTGATGATTAAACCGGCAGATAATGCTGCTAATTATCGTCCTGGATTGGGATTTACAGCAAGCCCTGATCCCGCTGGATGCAGCTGGTTCGGTCTCCTCTCTCGCTAGCATGGGATATTTATCTAAACACAGAGCTGAATATTTGCAGGGCTAAAATTAACCTCAGGATGTGGACATGAGTGGGTTTTCACTTGGCTCTGCTCCGTGTGACCATTTCCGTGCTGGTCAGTTCATTAAATCAGGCAGCACGAGACCACGAGTGGTCAAAATAGTAGAGAAAGGTGATGTCAGGAGCTCTAAGGTCCTGCTTTTGCCCATGAGCCGGAATCAGTCGCTCTTCCCTCGACCTCGGAGCAGCTTTTTGTGCTCTCAGGAAATGACTTTTGGTGCTTTTGTTCTGACAGTGCAAAGCGTTGAGGGGAGGGTGCGACCGTGCTGAGGTTGTTCTGCTTTCCTTTTTAAGAGCTGAGAGGTTCCTTTGGGGCTTTCTCGCAGGATCCGCCGGCTGAGGAGCGTGGATCTCAAGGATTAAGTGAAAATAAAGCACAGATGGTGGAACACGGGATGGGGTCTGGGATGCTCGGCTGTCCAGGCTCTGTCACTCACCTCTGGGTACCATGAAACCCCCTGGGATGAGTAACTGCAGGGTGGGGAAGTTCTCTTTCTATCGTCTGCTCCCAGTTTTGCACCCAGACATGCTGTTCCTTGGGTCTCTCCTCTTGAATCTTGGCCGTTCCTTGCTTTGTTGGAGACTGCGTTGTCCCTCATCCTTGGGGACTGGGTGCAGACAGGGCTTGGCCTGCCTTGCCTTTGCCCATTTCACCTGGCAAACAGCTTTCCCATTCTCCTTCTGTCCTTTCCCTCCTGGAAAGGCGATGGG
Source organism: Eulacestoma nigropectus (assembly GCA_013397775.1). Taxonomy (NCBI): domain Eukaryota; kingdom Metazoa; phylum Chordata; class Aves; order Passeriformes; genus Eulacestoma; species Eulacestoma nigropectus. Next base: position 9,024 of record VZTE01003665.1, on the reverse strand, counting down.
ACCTGTGCAACACCTGCAGAGGTGCCGAGGGTTTCTTTGAGCTGCTCCTGCGCTGGAGCCGTGTGGGGATCGGGCCCTCCCGGTGACTCAGCAGCGCTTCCTGCTCTGCTCCTCTCCCCGCAGGGCTCCTGCCTGTCCGTGCTTGATACCAGACACAGGACCCTGCTCCAGTCCCTGCTATCCCTCTGCCTGTTCCTTTCCCAGTATCTCTGGGAGGGCCCGTGGCCGAGTTGTGCCGCTCTGGGCTGTGGTCGAAGCTTCTGCCTCTGCGTGACCCACTGAGAGCACCCAAAATTGATCTTCCCGTGATCATCCACGGCTCAAAACCTGCCAGAGAGAAATGATGAGCTGCACATCTTCCCACAGAAATCCCAAACTGATGTGGGGATGTGGTTACGTGCCCTGAGTGGCTCAGGTTGGAAGGGACCACAATGTGTCACCTGGTGCCACCTCCCCGCTCCAGCAGGGCCATCCCAGAGCACAGGGCTCAGGATTGTGTCCAGCTGGTTCTGGAATATCTCCAGGGAAGGAGACTCCTCTCTGGGCAATCTGTTCCAGTGCCTGGTCACTGCACAGTAAGAAGTTCTTCCTCAGAAGAGAAATGGGATTCATTCAGGGAAATGCTTTTCCACCTGTGCTGGGATTTATTTCCAAGGATCCTCCCTGCCCTTCAGGAAAACTTCCCGACCTCACAGCCTGCGCACCAGGGGAAGATTTGCCGCGGTCTGGCTGTGCTTTTAAAGGAATTATTCCTGCTCTTTAGGAAGATAGATAGCAACAAGACATTTGAGCACTCAGCACTTCGGGTAGTTAAGTTCTCAAATTAGTCACTAATAAACTCTGTGCACGTCAATCCTGGCAGCTCACGTTTCCCAGTCCCGCAGGGAATGGCGGAGAAGCTGGAGAGAGAGCACCACCTACTTTTGGAGCATTTTGGTGGAGAGTCCTGTTGGTTTCCGTAAGTGAACAGGAAGGAAGGTAAACAGGAAGCAAATGGAAATAACTTCAGTAAAGCAAAAAAAAAAAAAAAAAAGGCTTTGCTGTCTGAGGAATCCCACTGCTGTGTCCCTGCAGCTCACCTGGGAGAGTCCAGCCTTTGAAATGGGAATTCGTTTGCAAAGACAGGTCCTTATTTTTAGGAGAGTGACTTAAGCAGCTGTGGGGTGGAAATGGGTCACCACAGGTGAAGTGTGGTGATCTGAGCAAAGCAGGTTCTTCATCTCAGTGCCCAGCCTGAAGGAAATGGATATAAATCTGCTCCCTGTAACCACCCCCAGGGAAAGAAATGCACCTCTGGGCATTATCTACTCCATATAGCACAGTCTTACACTGCTGATTGATTTTCAAGGTCAAATACCCAAGAAAAGCACTTAAAACACCCAAATATGTTCTAAATCACCTGAAAAACGTGAGCTCTTAGGAGGGGTTCAGTTTCACACACCTGCTTGAGAATTAAAACCCTTCTCAGGTCCTTGGCAACCCCTAGTGAGTTACTGGGTAGCCTGCAGGAGTTAAATATTTTAAAAGTGAGTTAAATATTTTAAAAGTGAGTTTAATGTTTTAGAAGTAAGTTAAATGTTTTAAAAGTGAGGTAAGTGTTTTAAAAGCGTGGCAGTGTGTCAGTGGATGGGGTGTCCTGTGTTCCTGCTGGGGATTTACAGCCCAGAGAGTAAAAAGCAATTATGGTTATAAAGTGATTAGGAGTCACAGCCTGGGGAGAAGGGCAGCAAATACCTGTGGGACCTTGTGGTAACTCAGCTGGGCCTGGCTGCTCCTTATCTTTCCTTATCTTTGCTTATCTGTAAGGGACCCTCAGGCGATGCAGGTACCGAGGTTTCCATTTGTTGTTTTCCATTTGTTGTTTTCCGTGGATTTGCACGGCCGTGTTTGCATGTTCTGCCCTCCACCAGAGGTCCAGGTGCTGTCACAGCAACGTGAAACACCAAATTACCCAAACCTTGAGGAAATTGACACTCATCAATCAGGGAATTTCCATCTCTTTGAATATAAAGCAGATTCCAATCATTTTTGACCATCAGGCCAAACCTGTTTTCAGGTGGTGCAGCCCATCTTTCCTCGATTCCCTCTTTTGATGGAGATGGGAAAAGCCTTTGTTGCACTGATCCTTTAAAGACCTTTGTGGCTTTCCAAGGAAGGAAGAGGGAATATAATAACGCTCTGGGTTTAGTATCTGAGTTAGATAAATTCTCCTGTTGTGAAAACAAATGACATCCTCGATACAACAATGGCATTCCAGGGGTAGATTTGTCATGGAGATATCTGACACAATGGGCCAAGTGTCCTCTGCCGGGTGAGTCAGGGAGAGAGGCCTTTCCCAGAGCACTTGGCCCCGGTCCTGGCTGCCTGTGGGCAGGGAGGGCTGGGGGTGGTTCCCATGGATGTCTCAGCCCTGTTTCCTGTGTCTCCGGGTGCAGCAGCGGCTGGGATTGGCAGGAAGCTGAACCTGAAACCGCCGAAGGTGTGTGTGCTACAGGCAAAGGGGCATCAGAGGGATCCCTGGGATCTTCCCATCCGGTAATGAAATGGAGGAGTAGAGGTGGGAAGGGGTGTTGGAGAACATCCTGACTGCAGCAGGTTTCTGTGAGCCTGAGTGTGCTGAAAGGATGCCATGAGGATCCTGAAGAATCACTAAGAATCCCACAGGTATCATCAGGAGAACGCCCTGTCCTGGTCTCCGGGTGTTCCTCCAGCCCCCTGTGGAAGTGAGGAAGAGATCCTCCAAAGTGCCTCCCAGCAGGAAAACCAGTTTGACACCCTGGAGAGGAGAAGGCTCCAGGGAGAGCTCAGAGCCCCTTGCAGGGCCTAAAGGGGCTCCAGGAGAGCTGGAGAGGGACTGGGGACAAGGGATGGAGGGACAGGACACAGGGAATGGCTTCCCACTGCCAGAGGGCAGGGATAGATGGGATATTGGGAATTCCTGGCTGGGAGGGTGGGGAGGGGCNCAGGTTTCTGTGAGCCTGAGTGTGCTGAAAGGATGCCATGAGGATCCTGAAGAATCACTAAGAATCCCACAGGTATCATCAGGAGAACGCCCTGTCCTGGTCTCCGGGTGTTCCTCCAGCCCCCTGTGGAAGTGAGGAAGAGATCCTCCAAAGTGCCTCCCAGCAGGAAAACCAGTTTGACACCCTGGAGAGGAGAAGGCTCCAGGGAGAGCTCAGAGCCCCTTCCAGGGCCTAAAGGGGCTCCAGGAGAGCTGGAGAGGGACTGGGGACAAGGGATGGAGGGACAGGACACAGGGAATGGCTTCCCACTGCCAGAGGTCAGGGATAGATGGGATATTGGGAATTCCTGGCTGGGAGGGTGGTGAGGGGCTGGGCTGGAATTCCCAGAGCAGCTGTGGCTGGCCCTGGATCCCTGGAAGTGACCAAGGCCAGGTTGGACAGGGCTTGGAACAGCGTGGGATAGTGGGAGGTGTCCCTGCCCATGGCAGGGGGTGGGATGGGATGGTTTTTAAGTTCCCTTCTAACCCAAACCATTCTGGGATTCTGGGATTCCAGGCTGTTTAGGGGTTTTGTTAATTTTAAGTACATCAAAGTGTCTTTACAGGTACTATTGGCAAACCAGCTGAGTCCTCCTTTCCCAGGGTGTTGTCAGGAGCAGACAGAGGAAATGAAAGGGGGGGAGGATACTGCCTGACCAAATCTCCATATGCCAAAATCCTGGGTCACCACCATGGCAACACCAGCCTGAAAAATCCTGAAGCCTTAACAAGAGTAAGAATAATTTGAGGCCCATGCTGGGATTTTGGGGTGTCCTGTGAAGGGCCAGGAGCTGGACTCGATGATCCTCGTGGGTCCCTTCAGCTCAGGGTATCCTGTGGTTCTGTTCTGTGATTCTGTGGTTGCCTGGCCCTTGGAAGGGGGAGTTTTGGAGCTCAGTGGGATCCCCAAGCTGGTTATATTTAGGGTTGGAGCCTGGCTTAGCCGTAACTCTCTGCACAAAGCCACAGCTCCCATGGGGAGCTCAGCGGGATCCTGGAGCAGCTGCTCCCGCTGGGTGGGATACAACGGCTGTGGGATGAGCTCCAGAGGGCAGGGCACCCCCTGAGCTCGGGGATGAGCTCCCGAGGTGTCCCCAGCTCTGAGTGGGCTCATTTTCCATCTCGGGTGTTGCTTTGGTGCTGCCCCAGGGCACAGCTCTGTCGGACCCTCCATCTGCATCCTCACTGTGCCTGGGCCCTCCTCATCTGCCAAGCTCATTCCCATCCGATTTCCTCAGGGAAAACACGCAGTGTCATGCCCTTGCTCTCTCAAATCCCTCCTGCTATGGTTTTTTCATGTGATGAAGAATGTGTGTATTTGTGGCAGGAAGGAGAATCCCCATGTCAGTGGCAGGAGGAGGGGATGGGAGGGGGTGCCTGGACGTGTTCAGTGTTATTTCTGTGGGGGTGGTTTGCCTTTCCCCCCTGTTTGTGGATGCCAGGCCTCCCTCTCCTCATGCCTTGACCCCTAAATCATTATCCTAAAGCCTTTAGCCAAAACTCCAGCTGTCACCAGCAGCTCTTCCTTAAGGAGATAAAAAGAGCCCAGAACAAGATCTGGGATCTCTCCCGTGCAGCCCTGACACCCTTAAGGCTTCAGGCTTGTGCAGCACTGGGGAAAATCTTATTTTCCTTCCCTGAGATGGGATTGCCCTGGACTTTGCTCCAGTAACTCGGGGCAGGCTGGAAGAAGTGCTCAGACACCTCCCGAGTGGGTCTGGCAGGGCAGGAGGTGTGTCCCTGCCTGCAGCAGGAGCACGTCCCTGCTTGGGCAGGACACCCTTGCCATGACCTCTGCACTGGAGAAACACAATTCCATGAGCCATCCATGGAGGAGAGGGACCAGCCAGTTATTCCCATGGGATACCTGGGGCAGGTCTCTTTGACAGAGGCAAAACACAGAGTTAAGATGAAAAATGCTCAGTGAAAGTGTTCCTAGGCAGCTGCCTGTTATGGATATGAATGGATAAAAGCAGGAAGCTCCTGAATTTTATTCCTTGCCTTAGCTTTTTGTTATTTTTTTATCCTTTGCTGAGAATCATTCAGCTCATTGCACCTGCTGGGAGCAGGCTGCCTCTCAGACATCCTGCAAATCCTCCTGAGCTCTCTCTGGGCACACCCTAGAACAGGACCACGAACTTAAATTTTCAGCCTACAACAGCATAACCTGGCCTGCCGAAACCAAAGTATCGTGTTGGATGCTCACTCGGAGAAATAAATTTTGCTTCCTTTGCCTGCTGCTCCTCCCACGGTGCTGCTGCGGCACTGAGGAGTTCCCGAGGCCGGAGGAGCCGGTCCCGGAGTGACGGGGAGCGGAGGCAGCGGAGGGAGCAGCCGGGCACGGTGGCTTGTGCCTGTAATCCAAGCTCCGGGGAGGCTGAGGCTGGCGGACCGCTGAGCCCGGGAGTTCTGGGCTGCAGGGGGCTGTGCCGAGCGGGCGTCCGCGCTAAGGCCGGCATCGATATGGTGGCCCTGGGGGAGCCGGGGGCCACCAGGTCGCCTAAGGAGGGGTGAACCGGCCCAGGTCGGAGACGGAGCAGGTCAAAGCTCCCGTGCCGCTCGGTAGCGGGATCGCGCCTGTGAACAGACCCTGGAGCGCAGCCCGGGTGACAGGGCGGGACCCAGCCTCTTTTGGCATCTTTGTCCCCTCGGACTCAGCCTCTTCTGGCATCTTTATCCCCTGGCCCCAGCCTCTTTTGGCATCTTTGTCCCTTCGGACTCAGCCTCTTCTGGCATCTTTATCCCCTCGGACCCAGCCCCTTTGTCAGCTCTCCGTGCCACGGAGCAGCCACAGCACCAGGGAAAGGCAAAAGCACTCGCAGGGATGCTCTTCCTGGAGATGCCGCGCCAGCCGCGCCCTGCCAGGCGTGCTCAGGTTTTGGTGGGGTGTGTTGGGGTTGGGATCCCAGCAGCTGTAACTGCTAAACTGGGAAATGCCGGTTTTCAGCAGGATTTTCCATCGTGTTTCTGGCTGCGAGTCAGTCCCACCCCTCCCTCCAACGCTGCCGCTCCAGACCGAGGCATTCCAGCTCCCAGGAGCGTCTCATTATCCCGCTCCGGCGGGTGTTTGCTGTCACAGCTCATTTCGCCCTCGGCTCTGAGCTTTACGCTCTCGGGAAAACACTGGCAAATCGGGAAGCTTTGCTCTACGAGGAGTTTTTCAAAGCAGGGAGTGGGACGTCCCTGATCTTCTCTGTGCGGAGCTGTCCTGGAGACAGAGCTCCAGGCTGTGCCTCGCTTGGCTTGAAATGAAAACAGAGCACCAGGATGTGCCTCCTCTGGCTCCAAATGAGGAGTCTGGGCTTCCTCAGCAGGGCAAACCTCCTCAGAAATCATTCCTGTCCATCCGTGCGTTTTTAAACATCAGAGGGAGCTCAGGGACGTTCCCTCAGTTCCCCACTGCCACTGTGTGGCCAGGCAGAGCTTGCTCAGGAGGGATGTCAGGGAATCTGCAGAATAGCTGGATCTGGCGGTTTGCGGCTGGGATCCGAGTGCTGGGAAGGCTGAGGTTGGGATTTTGGGCTGCAGTAGTTGTGCTGATGGAAGTTCAGTGCGGGTATGGTGCTCCCGAGGGAGTTGGAATCACCAGGTTGCCTAAGGAAGGGTGAACCGGCCCTGGTTGAGTTGGAGTGGGTCAAAATTCAGGTGCTGATCCGTAGTGGGATGGAGCATGTGGGTATTCCCTGTGGCACAGCCCAGGCAGAGCAGGACCGTTCCCTTTTGCCTGGAGAAAGGGGCAGAGAGGGCTGGGGATCTGTCAGTGCTGAGGCATGAACAGCATGGATACAGGGGAGAATCCCAACCAAGAGGGCGGAGCAGGAGCCACATCTCACAGGGATTTCTGCAGGGGAAGAGAGAGGAACAGAGGGAAAATATGAGATGTTTATAAAAGGAGAGGGAGGAGACACAGAACCACTTTTTAAAAGAAATTCCTTCATGGGAGAGATGTCCCTAATCCTAAATCCCACTGTGAATCTCTGGTAACAACCCCCAAACTGTGTAAGAAGTGAAGAATTGGGTTTTGTGCTGAGGATGGGGAGGGGAAACTCTTTCCTTGGCCTGGCTGCTTCCTCAGCAGCAAAAACTGAGTGTGTGCTGGGGGTGAGAGGGGGATGGAGGGAAAGGGGAAATAGGAGGGGAAGGAAAAGAAGGGGAAGGGGTAAAGGGAAAGAGAACAGGGAAGGAGAAGGGAAGAAGGGGAAGGGGTAAGGGGAAATGGGGAAGAAGGGGAAGAAGGAGACAAAGGCGAAAGGGAAAGGAAAAGGAGAAAGGGGAAGGAGGAAGGAAGGGAAGTAGAACGGGAGGGGATAAGGAAAAGGAGAAGGGGGGAAGAAGGGAAGAAGTGGAATGAGAAAGGGGATGAGAAAAGAAGAAAGGGAAAGGGGCAAGAAGGAATGGGAAGGGGGAAAGAAAAGGGGAAAGGGGAAGGGAGGAGAAGGGGGAAAAAGGATAAAGGGGAGGAAGGAGGAGCAGAAGGAGGAGGAAGAAGAGGAGGCGGAGAAGGAAACGGAGGAGACTAAGAGGAGAAAGAGGAGGACGAGAAGAAGGAGGAAGAAGAAGCGACATAAGAGAAGGAGGAAGAGAAGGTGGAAGAGGGGGAGGGAGAGGAGAGAGGAGGAGGAGAAGGAGGAGGACCAGGAGGAGCAGGAGGAGGATCGGGAGGCGGGGCAGCAGCAGGAGGAGGAGCAGGA
>VZTE01003663.1:250847-268190 GCA_013397775.1 Eulacestoma nigropectus | reverse complement strand
CGGGCCGGGGTGAGGGACAGGAACGGGACACCGGGCCGGGGGTGCGGGACGGGGAGGGGACACCGGGCCGGGGTGAGGGACAGGAACGGGACACCGGGCCGGGGTGCGGGACGGGGAGGGGACACCGGGCCGGGTGTGCGGGACTGGGATGGGACACCGGGCCGGGTGTGCGGGACTGGGAGGGGACACCGGGCCGGGGGTGCGGGACTGGGAGGGGACACCGGGCCCGGGTGCGCAGTGAGCGGGCTCCGGGCCTTGGCTGGGGCCGCGGGTGCAGGATCAGGGACACCGGGCCGGGTCAATGGCACCGGGTCAGGGGTGCGGGGCAGGGGGCACCAAGCCGTGGGTGCGGGACAAGGGACACGTACCTGTCAATACAAGTCTCATTAAACCGGGCAATGCTAAATTAGGAACTTGTTTCAGCACCTGCTTTCTTTGGTCACTGCCTGACCCCTTTTCTCCTGTTTAAAATAACAGCCTTTGTTTCCAGAGGAATCTCTCCATTTAAATTAGGGCGTTTCTGGAGGATTGGGTGTGTTTTAGTTAAATGTACTGATTGGCTTACAGTCCAATGGCAAAACTGCTAATGGGAAAATAAATTTCCTGTGGAGAACTCCTGACCTGTTGGAGAATAAAAAGCTTTACTTCCTTACTAAAAATTTCAGCTCAAATGCTAAGTGGAAAGCACTGGTAGAGTTTGAACAGAGACCAATTATCTGGATGTTACTGAAGGAAAATTCTTTTCTCTGATAACAAATTCCAGGGTGCAACCAGTTCATATGGCTTGATGGCTGTCAGCTGTTGAAGGTCAGCATTCCATAAAGACAGATAAGATAGCCTTTATCATTAAGTAGAAAGGAAATCAGCTGGCTCTGAAGGCCAAGAAGTAAGTTTTTATAACCTAGAAACTAGATAATAAAAGCACTTTTCAACAGAGAAGGAAGCAGTGTCTAAGTTAGCAGCATTGTCTGAGGATGGAGGCCTAAGAATGTATTGGACAGTTCAGTGAAAACACCTGTGCAGTGCTTGTGGCTGCCAGAAAAATGATAGTTACATTTCTGTTTTAAACCTGTGCATGCTGGATTTTCATCTTGTGCTTCAGCACATCAAAGCAAACGTACAGTGGTGCCTAAGAGGGAACTTCTCCTAACGCTGTTTCCATGTAACTCCTGGCTGTGCTGGTTCCTTCCCTTGGAATCGGCTGTTCCTGGTGGTCTGTGCTGCACACAAGGGTTGCACCGTGTTTCTCCGTGCACTCCGCTGGGACTACCCCACCTTCTCAGGTGCCCTTGGGTAAGAGATACCAGGCTCTGCAAGTAGAACAAGTGCTGAGGACTATGCTCCATCGAGATTGGAGGTGTTGACAAGGTCAAGTTGACCTGCATTCCATAGCAGAATCACTTCTGTGGGGAAAAAAAAGACAGGTTATTGTCATAGGGGGCTAATTTCTGACGGGAACAGAAGGCCCAGTGTATGGACACTGGAAGTGAGGAGAGGCTACACAGGAAAATTAGGGAGATGCTGTTCACCATTGCAGGGAGAAAATTCATGTGACCAGAGCTTGATTAGTGTTCAAGCTGGCCAGCGCTGTGAAGGACAGCAAAAAGGGCTTTTTAAAACATGTTAACAGCAAAAGGAGGATCAGAGATAACATTGGTCCGCACTCGACGAGGTCAGACCCCTCATACATAGGGACATGGACAAAGCAGAGAGGTTTAATGCCTTCACCTCTGCCATTAACATCAGTGATGGGCCCTGGGACCCCCAGAGCTCTGCGTTGGAGGACTGTGATTAGAGGCGGGATGAACTCCGAGCCAAAACTGAACGTGTTTGAGGCTTGCTGCTCCAGCTGGATGCACATAAATATATGGGGCACGACGGGATTCATCCCAGGGTACTGCAAATGCTGGCCCTGTCATCACAGGATCTCTCTCCATTATTTTTTGAGTCTTTGGAGTCTGGAGAGATCCCAGCTGACTGGAAGCTGGCCAAAGGCCTAGTTTTCGAGAAGGGTTGGAAGGAAGACCCTGATAATTACAGCCCTGTCAGTCTCACTTCAGTGCCTGGTAAAAGAGAGTTATTTTTCTGGGCATTATTGAAAAACACTTGAGAGACAACACAGGCTTTTGGCTTCCAGCAAGGAGCAGGTTTCTGGCTGAGAAAATTTCTCTGGGTAAGTCTCTCATTCTTTTTAAGTTTCGGGGGCGGGGGGGAGGGTGAGAGCTGAGTTTATTTGTACATGTATGTGTGTATGCGTATCCAGCCGCTCTCTTTCGCTCTCCGGGAGCCCTTGAGGTGACCTGCTCCCACACGGTGGCACTGCTGGCCTGGCTCTGTCCCGCACGTGTCCCCGCTGCCTGCCCAGGCACGGGTCCGCCGCTGGGCTATCCTGAGAACAGCCCAGTGGACCTTGGCATCTCACGGAATCACAGAATCGTGGCCCTCTGCAGATGGCTGGTGAGTCACAGACCGATCTGGGTCACCTTCTGCTCCTCCTTGCAGGATTTTGGGGAAGGGGAAAGGCGCTGGGTTACAGCGGCATTGAAAACATTGTGTGGTGAGAACGGTCCTGCTCGTCCCTCACTGGCTCAGGGCAGTCATGGGGCCAAACACCTCCTGTTGCTCCTGTTTTCCCTTCCTCATCTCCTCCCCAGACCCCTCTTGTTTCTCCTCACTGCTGCCGTGCTGAAGCACTTTTTCCAAACAGAAGCTCCCCACAGCACCTCCAAGCTCCATCCACATCTTTGCCCTCAGAGCCTGTTCATCTCTCCCAACACTCCTATAACTCCTCCACACTGTTTTTCCCCCTATGTTTTACTTTGTGCCTGCATTCCTTTCCTATTTGCCCAGTGCTGCTGGGAATCCATCCGAGGGCCTGGGCCAGAACACAGACTTGCAGGTGGAGTGGCCTTTCCTTTCCCGAAGTCAGGCTTTGGATTGTGTCATAAATGGGCCAGGTATCCAGGGCTCTGTCAGGTTCAAGGTCTGGTTGTGTTTGTGGACAAACAGCTGTGGTCTTGCAGGACCAGCATGGCTCTTCTGTGGCCATGCTGGACTCTTCTTGCGGCTAACACCCTGCCTGGCTCGGGCTAGAGCTTCAGGATTTGGGCCCTTCCACTCCGTGAGGCACTCGGGCCATCCATCGGCCTGATCAGCCCACGCAGCTGCTAGAAACTGGGTCCCTGCCTGTGCTTTCCTCTTGAGCGTGACTGTCTGTTTGTTAAATAATGTAGCGACACGAGGTTCCTTGAACTCAATTTATCTTCCCGTGTAGCCATGGGAACAGCCGGCGGGGTGGTGACGCTGGGCTTGCCGTCAGATCTGCTGCAAGGCTCTGGGTTAGCCTGGCTGAGCCCAGCTCCTCCAAGCGATGCTGTCCTGCCTGGCAGCTTTGCCTTTAGGCTTGTTTTCTTAGACTGTTCTTTAGCCAGCAGCATGACTGTGCTTTAAACCTGGGAAATGTCGAGGATGATGGGGTGTTTGGAGGAAGATGAGAGGTTTGGGAGCAGCCAGATGTGACAAAGGGGAGCAGTTGCACCCAAAAGATGCTGCAACTCCCTGTGCTGCCTGCGGTACATGGTTCATGGGAAGAAAACAAGGACAAGTGCAAGTAGTTCAATATTGTTCAAGCCTGTGCTTATTTCCAGCGCAGAAGCATCTTGAATCAAACCTGATTTCCTCCTTTATACCATAGAATGACCTGCTCCAAGGAGCTGAGGAGAACCCACCCTTGCAGTCACACATTCCCTGTCCCTCCTGAAGTACATTCTCTCGCCCAGGTCGTGGGTATGGAGGAGAAGGTGTGTGGGTGGCCAGCACAGAGCTGCTCCTTTGACTCAAACACTTCATTTTACCTGGGAAGGCACGAGACCTTGTGACAGAAACCAGTGCTGAGGTGGTATCACCAAATGTGTGTCGTGTGTGTTGCCTGAGAGTCAGAGTTGAGCAACACAGTGATGTGGACAGAGAGAGCCCCATCCTGCGTGGTGAGGACTGTGCCACGTCATTTCCCCCAGGGCTGCACTTACACCTCACCAAAGAAGGGACTTTCTCTGTTGCTACTGGAGGCAGAAAGGACATGTCTATACAGCTGTGGGGTTTTTTGCTGTCTGTAGGACCTGTCTCTGTGCCTACCACTCCTGATGTCCTGTTTGGTTGCACCCTGTCTCACTTTCAGCTCATCTTTCAAGATTTCAGAGCTCTTTCTGTGACCTCTCTTGACATTTTCAGATTATGCTGTTTACTGTGTTTTCAGGTCAGTGCTGCAGGTGGGAACACTTGAGATCGAAGGTAGCTCCCTTATCTCCCTCCATTCACGGTTTGAAAGTAGCCTTTCTTATCTTCATTCATGTTCGGTGTTTTGCTTCTGACATCCCTCCAGCTGGTCCTCAAATCAGAGGCCTACACCCCAACCATATTCAGTTTTCAATAGAGCTGTTGAGGAGGTTGAATCTGCACCAGGATATTGCAATGAACAAAGTTTTACTTTAGCAGTGTCTGAGATGCTTTCACCAGTTTTTATGGTTGCGTGAAATATGGTTTCTGAAGTGTGAAATAGCCAACAATCTCGGGGAGCATCCATGCTTCTGACCATTCTAGGAAGTTTTATCCCGAAAGCCAATCATCCTTTGAAGCATCTACGCTGGGTGGGTGAAAAGACAGACCTTTATTTTCTTCTCCAAAGCTGCTTCTAAAGCAGGAAATGTCCACACCTCCTTCAGACTTGATCTCAATGTTCTTCACGGCACATATGTGTAATCTTAGCTGCTGCTGCTCCTCCTCTTTGCATCTTTTTTTATTCCCTCCCATTTAAGCAGCTCTATGATCTGAACTCTATCTCTAACATAGTTGACCTTATTTTTCAGAAGATTTTTCAGACATCCCCAGTGTTTTTCATGGCATGTGTCGAGCCCTTGGGCTAAAACCTGTCTCCTGGTTTATTCCTGCCACCCAGGGAAAGGAGAACATGTCTGAGTGATTGTCATGGTTTAACCCCAGCCGGCAACTCAGCCCCACGCAGCCGCTCACTCCCTCCCCACCAGTGGGATGGGGGAGAGAATTGGAAAAGCAAGAGTGAGAAAACCCGTGGGTTGAGATAAAGACAGTTTAATAACTAAAGCAAAAGTCGTGTGTGCAAGCAAAGCAAAACAAGGAATTGATCCACTGCTTCCCATGGCAGGCAGGTGTTCCAGGAAGGCAGGGCTCCATCACATGTAACAGTGACTTGGGAAGACAAACTCAGAACGTCTTCCCTTCCTCCTTCTCCCCCAGCTTTATGTGCTGAGGGTGGTGCTGGATGGTCTGGGATATCCCTGGGGTCAGTCGGGATCAGCTCTCCTGGCTGTGTCCCCCCCAGCTCCTTGTGCCCCCAACCTCCTCACTGGTGAGGGTGAGGAACAGGAAAGGCCCTGGCTGTGTGTAATCCCTGCTCAGTGATAACTCAAACATCCCTGTGTTATCAGCCCTGTTTCCAGCACAAAACCAAACCCAGCCCCACAGCAGCTGCTGTGAAGGAAATTAAGTCTGCCCAGCCAAGCCCAGCACGGTGATGTATAGAAAACAGACACTCAGACGTCAGTGAGAGGAATGGGCTTTGCTGAATGAGGAGGTGGTGAGCAAAGGCCAGCTTTGATGCAAGCATCCATCAGCAGAGATCTGTGAGCCTATGGAAGCGTTCAACAGCCTGTGAACAGTTAGCAGGCTTCATATTCTCACCTCTCTGTGTCTGACATCAGCAGCAAGACAAAAATATATGCTCCTTACAGCAAGACATGGGTCTTTTGGCATTTCTTGAGCTGGTTTGTTTCCCTCAGTGTGCGGAAATAACACACAAAGTAGTTCTGTGATGGAGCATTTCCTAAATGGATGTAGCTTGGCAAACTGCAGCTATTAATTTTCCTTAGATAAGCTGGTATCAGAGTACCTGGGTTTGAAACCTGGCACTTCTCTCCTGCATCTTTCAAAGCTCTCTCAACGATGCCTGTGCCGGGAGTTGCTGCCAGAGTAGTTTTGGGGGGGATTAAGTTGTGTAGTGGAGATAAACACTTACTGGAGGTGAGGAGGTCAGAAAGGCATCTTCAGAGATAAGGCTGTTTGGCAAAACCTTCTCCTCCCAGACCTCTCAGTGCCCACTGTGCCAGTACCGTGCTGTGCCCTGTGAATTCCTGGGGCTGGGTTGGGGGGGGATCCAGCCTGTCCTGCCCTTGATCCCAGCACTGAATGAGGGGTGTGCAGGAGCAGGCAGAGGTGCAAGGAGCCAGGGAAGAGCAGTGTCGTGTTTCCCCTCAGCTCACGCTGCTGAAGGCACTGAGGCTCTCTTCATCCCATCACTGAGCTGAGAGCTTTAGTCCTGCATTTCCTGAGCAGCCTCCCTCTGCCTTGCAAGAAACTTGCATGGGAAAGGGCAGCTGCACTCAGGGACAGCTGAGGGTAAACTTGTCTCCTCACATAGGACTGGGCTGCCTTTACACTGTGTTTTGCCCTGCTTAATCTCTTTTATTCCCCATGAGGATTTTACTTGGTTCTGAAGTTGGGTGGATGAGCTGCATCTGCCTGTGACCCGTGAGGTAAAACATACCTATTTTCAGCTGCAGAAGCCCAAGGTAGAAATCAGCCCCTTGGGATGCTGGTCACCCTCGCACATCTGGGAGATGGGACTCCCTGAGCTTTGGGAAGGAGGCCATAACCCACAGCAAGACCCTTGCTTGTGAGCAGGCCCTGGGGTGTCAGCTACAGGGACAGGTCTGCCCAGGCAGGTGGAAAATTATTGTGTGTTAGCAGGATCCTGGCAGCTCCCTGGGCTGGGCTATGGAGACTTTGTTCTGGGAGCCACTTTCTCCTTCCAGGGGCTTTGCCTTGCAACAGGGAGGTCCTTTCCCTTGCCAAGGATGTCCCTGGACCCAAAGCCTACTCTCCTTGCCTTGAAAACAAGGAGCTAATTGTTTTTCTCTCTGATATCTCTTCCCTGCCTCCTCCTCAGGCAGCACGGAGGTGGAGCGAGCCTTGTCCCGGCCAGCAGCCAGGCCTGGGGTGAAGCATCCTGCCAGTTCACAATCTGGGAACACCATTAAAATAAAGGTGTTTGGGAAGGGCAGGAGGCTGAGGAGGAGGCATTCAGTCGTGGGAGGATCAGAGGCTCCCAGTGCTCTGTGAGGTGTGTGCCTGGCTTCTGTGGCATCTGGGGAAGAACCAGAGGCAAAGAGCAGTGCCCTCAGTCCTGTAAAAGTGTGCTGGAATAGCTCAAAGGGCACGGGAACATCACAGTGGTGGATCCAGGGATAGCTGAGGTCTGCCCTTAGCTCTGTAATGCCTGCAGAGTCTCTGGGCTTTTCTATGCCTTGAAAAATACTGAAGGCTGAAATTGTGCCCACGCCCTCGAAAGGAAAGGGCTAAAAATTTCCGTAATGAAAACACATCTGTTGGAGAAATCTTGGGAGCACCTGCCAGGTAGAGCTGGTGCTGTGGGACTTTGCTCCAGTGACCTGAGAAACCTGGAGAGACAGCTTTTCTGGGAAAGCAAGTTCGAGGCAATCGTGCTGCTTCTGACGTGAGTCTTGTTCTGCTTTCAGCCTTTTTTAGCAGGCCGGACATCCCAGAAACAGAGGGTGTTGTAAGTTCTGTGAAAAAAGACACCTGACTTAAGGAAAGATTAGTTTGCCAATGTGGGAAAAACTTCATCCAAAGCACACCCTGAAGTCCTGAGTAGAGATAAAAGGCAACCCCAAAGCTGGTGAAGCCCCCCTGGTTTCTCTGCTTATGGGGTGATTTGTTTCTTCCAGACTCGTGGTGCTTAGCAGAGAGCCTGGAGGGGCTCAGCTGTGCCTGGAGTCTGAGCCCCTTCTAGGTACGAACCTTTGTTAGCAGCTGCCAAAATGTTGGTGCCCTCAAGCATGGGGATGATGGGGTGGCAGATAGGATTGCTTGAGATGACTCTGTAGACTTGCTAAGGTGGTTGCAGCTCAGTTTGTCCATGTAAAGGTGTTTGGGATCCTCTGGTCTTCATCTCTTGTGTCCAGAGTGGCGCTGTGGAACCGTCACTTGGCAGTGGAGCAGTCGAGGGTGCAGGACAATTTCTCTGCCATTCTCTAAACCAATTCTCCAAAGCTGATTTTGGCAGAATTTGGCAGATTTTGGAGGTGGAGTATGTTTTCCCCAATATTGCTGTAAAATCCCTGGAAGAGCTTATGTTTGTCCCACTATAAAAGTATGCCTTGCTCACTGGGTTGGTGTGGGTTCTACTACAAAGCCTTTTTTTTGCTGCTACAGATTGCATGTACATGAGGTTTGCTGAGATCACTAACCTGAAGCTCCTCCAGCAGAGATTAGACTCAAATTATTACAGAACAATCTGACCGTGATGTTACTGTAATGCCTGGAAGATCAAACCTCCAAGTCCTCTCCACGGGTATCAGGTTTTCTGAGATAAACACCTTTTATAACCCTCCTGATAGATTTCTGAGCTGTTGTTCAAACAGGAAGGTGCTTTCTAGCAATCTCCTTCGGTGCACCCAAAGGCCTCTGTCCCCTGCAGTGTCACGGAGTTCAGCCTGCCCTGTTTCCCTCATATCTTTCCTTAAAGATTAAAAGATCCTTTAAGGTGCCTTTAAACAGGTCTCCTCTGGGAGGCTGTGGAAAGCCATGAGTTTGTGCACCAGTTTTTCCTCTGATGGAAGGTGTTTTTCCAAAGAGGAGCTCGTTTCTCACTTCCCTTGCAAGGTCTCCCATCAGGACCAGAAGAACCAGCCACCGACAGCCTGGGTTGTCTGCCCTGACTCCAGACAGGGCCATCCCCACGGCTTCAGGAGGGCAGGAAGCCTTTGGAGGTGAAATGTGAGTGCAATTGCCAGCTGAGCACCAGAGATGCCCACAGGTGAATCCATGAGGCTCTTTCCTGGGCTCATGTGGGGTCTGGATCATAGCTGTGGCAGGGAGAGCCTCTCCCACTCTCACCAGTGCGTGACTTGAGCCCGGCCTGGGAGTCAGGATTTGAAGTGTCTGGGAGCAGCCCCTTTCAGTGGTGTACCCTCTGCTGCTCCTGAAAAGGCTGCTGCAAAGCCATGGGCAATCTTCCATATCAGCCCTGGCTTGCTGAGGGGCCAGGAGGCTCTGACACGGCTCTGACACTGGCGTGGGAGGCAGCTGGGAGTGTGCTGAGGGTGGAGGAATGTGCTGGTCCTTTCCAAGTGCCTGGGCCCATGAGGCACTTGGCCTGAATTTCCTTCCCCCTCCCATCTCTCCTATCTGAGTGATTCCTGGGGGCTGTGGGCAGAGATGGGCCCTCCCAGCACGTGGCCTGATACTCCCCAGAGAGCTTGCATGGATTATTTGCTGCTGCTTCAGGTCAGCTGTGCTAGGCAGAGATGAGAAGCAGGCTGGTGATGCCAGAAGGAGCTGAGCTCTGCTCTTCTGGAGGGCTCCAGGGAGGCAGGAGGTGTGTGATCCTGGTGGGTCTGGGGCAAACCTGTCCCCTTTTTACCCCGGGCATCCCTGCCCAGTGCTCTGCATGAGAAGAGGCTCTGCTTGCACCTGGCAGCAGTGGGGCCCTGCTGTGGGGCAGTGTCTGGTGGGCAAGGGCTGGGTGCAAGGGCCTTGGAGATGGGCTGTGTTGTTCCCTCTTTGGAAGAAGAAGTTGTGACTTTTTGCATGTTTCTCGTGACCAGCTGATGAGGTTGCAGTCCTTGATCCAGGGTTGGAGTGTACCGAGCATTTATAGTGCCTCTATCGCTTCTGAAGATGAGGGCACATTAGTGTTTCATTGCTCTCCTTCTTCCATCGAGGCATCATCCAGAGCGAGAAGAGGAGAGGGGAAGGACTCATTTCCTTATGACAGGGGATTAATCACTGCAGCCTGGCCCTCCAGTGAGGGGTGCAAGGCTCCCCACTCTACCACACCGTCCCACAAGGTGAGGGCTCGAGATGGAGAGAGCTCTTCCTCACCCAGCCCTCTTCCCACCCCTGCTTTCCTCCTGGCTGCCCGTCTTGTCCTGAACTTGGCTGTGCTCCCCTGTGCCTTTCCTGCAGGGGATCCTGGAGCACCCTCAGCTTTTGCCACCGAGCTGGTGAGGGGCAAGAGGCCATCTGAGGGGCTGGCTCTGTGCTGTGTTGGCTGGCTCGTCTCCATCCTTTTACTCATGGTCACCATCAGCACAGCTGCCCCCTGGGACAGTCTGAGCTCCTGTTCTCTCTGTCCCTGGGCTGGGCCACATCCAGGCTGCCCTCAAGAACCTGGTTTATCAATAATGAGGAACGTGGCTATTGCGTGACACAGAGATAACCACTGCCACCACATCCGTGCACCCAGTGTCCTCCCCTCCCCTTCCCCATCCTCCTTCCCAAGTGGAAAATCTGTGTCAACCTGCCTTGCCCTGTAGCTGAGTTTCACATCTTTGGGTGCATTCATGTTGAAGGTCAGGGGAGCTGGAGGGGAGAAGCGTTCCTCTCCCTGAGCTCACCCACTGCTTAATGCAGGGGCTTCCCCTGTGGCAGGGCTGGTGGCACGGGGGCCTGGGGAAGGGCTGGTCCCTGTTCCAGTGTGACGGGTGTTTCTGTTTCAGGAGCTCTGAGCTCTGCCTGCCTCTGCCTGTGCCAGCTGCCTTTCTCCTTCTGGGGGAAGCTTCCCTCCTGCTCTTTGAATTAAAGCATTAATAAGCCCGGCACTAATCAAGCTCTGAACTGAGCGTTTCAAATGCCCCTTTGTTTAATCAGCGCAGCCTCTGCCCGCAGACAGGGGTGGGAGGCGAGGGGCAAGGACCTAGTGCCCAGGAATTCCTCCTCTTTAAGGTGTGACCTTTTGTACCAACTATTTTCTCTCCCACTCTCTCCACCGGCTGCCCAGAAACAAAACATTTATGGCCAAGGGACCCTCAGAACTTGCAGCATCTCCTGGGGGGCTGCAGCCACCAGGGTAAGCCTCTTGTATGCCCCAGGGCACTCTTTTCCCCAGGGCAGGAATAAATAACTCAGCTGCTCCGGGGTTGAGGCTGTGCTTTGTCCCTTGGCCATGGAAATGGGGCCACTGGCCTTTGCCTTGAGATCCACCCCGGTCCCCTCCAGCAAGCATCACCCTGGGGATGGGTCCCCGTGTGGCTCCTTGCACTCTGAGGAGGGGAGAAAATGTGACCCAACGTTATCAGGAGCGTGTTAACCCCACAGCAAACTTGATTTCACTGGTGCAAGGGTGACGGTGGTGACGTTTGAGTGGGGAACATGGTCCCTTCCTCTCCATGACCTAATCTAAATTGCTTTATGAGGGGTCAGCAGGTAGACCAAGGCCTTCTGCTCCCTGGGGGACAGAGAGCCAGGGCAAGGGGGTCGCTGGGTGGCCCTGGGCTGTGGAACGGCAGAGCAGGGGCTCTCTCACGTGGGGCAGTGGTACATCAGATGGATTAAAATGTACTTGCTCCTTGGTGGGCTGTGGGGCTGGGCTGCCTGCACCTCCTCTCCTGCCATGCCCTGACACATGCCCAGCATCCCCCAGTGCCACCAGCAGCCTGTGTGAATGTCATGCTGCTGCTCCTGGGCAGGGCTGCAGCCACGCAGCCTGTCCCTCCACAGCCTTGGCTCCTGCCTGCCCATCCCTTGCAGTTTTCCAGTGTCTCACTGGTGGCATTTTTCTCCCAAAACACACCCTTCAAGGACCTTGAGGCTCAGGACCTGCCTGTGAGACCTCTCTGCAGCTGTGTTGGGCTGCTCAGCCTCCACCATGGCCAGAAGCTGCCTCTGGTCCTTGGGACCCTGTTTGCCCTGGGGGTGCCAGTGCTTTAGATGGGGATGTGGGAGTGCCCGGGCTCCCTGCCGCCTGGGGACTTGGATGTGCCACACACAGGGGCAATGAATCCCCCTGTGGGCACCCCAGTCTCATCACACCTGCAGAAGGGGGGCAGAAGGGAAGGTGCTGCCTGCTATTAGCCCACAGGGAGCTCTGCTTGCCCCCGCTGGCACCCTGGCAGTAGTGGTGCGTGGCAACCTCCCAGCGTGGTGCCCAGGGACAAACTGTGCCAGGGAGTGGCCCTCCTCCCCCTCAGCAGTGCTCCCACCTGCCTGGGCTCCTGGGTGACAAAGCCATCAGCTGTGGGGTGGGGGAGGCAGGCCAGAGCAAGGGCCACCTTTCACACTTTGGCCCCCACCACAGCCCCCCTGCTGGCCCCCCGGTGCCAGAGAAAAGCTCGGACACAGTCTGGGTAGAAAGACATATTTATTGCGACATCGGTTTGCAACCAGCACTCACCCCCCGCCAGCAGCGACTCCAGACCCACCACATGCCCTTGACCTCGCTGTGATGCCTGCATGGCCAGCGGGCTGGTCGCTGGGGCCACAAGCCCACTCCCCCCATCCAGGTAGGTTCATTGGGGCTGCACGCTGGAGTCCTGCTGTGCCAAGGGCTGCCTGCGAGCCGGCAGCATGGAGTAGGGAACAGAAGCCGGATTCAGGGTCCTTCATCAATGCAAGCCACCAGCTGGGATCTCCAAGCAGTCACAAGGCTCTCAGAATCCCAGGGAGAGAGCGGGGTCAACCCCCCAAGCACGTGAGAGGGCTGAGCGCGGGCGAAGCCGCCGCGTCCTCTGCTCTTACCGCGTTCCCTTGGTGCCAGCCCGGGCGCTCTGGGGAGCTGGGAGAGGTGCCAGCCCGGTTCCCACCTGCAGCCACTACACATATCCCGTCAGGTTGTAGGAATTGACTTCACTCTTGGTCTTCTGCACCTGGCTGACAGGGGGCCGGGGGCTCTTGCTCGCCAGCAGCTGGGGCTGGTAGGCGCTGGAGTAGGCGGTGGTTGTGTCCCGGGCAGGGCAGGAGGTGCAGAGGATGAAGCCGCCGATGAGGGAGAGGAGGGAGGAGATGATGCCCAGGTAAAGAGCCTCCCCGAGCTCGAACTTCATGCTGTCGGGGACGACGGGGTTGCGGAAATCCCGCAGCACCACGTGGATGTTCCACACCAGCGGGATGAAGCAGAGCAGCCCCCCGAGGACGAAGGCCGCGCCGCCCGCCACCGCCACCCGGTCCTTGCCCGGCGAGCCCTGGCTGAAGACGGTGCACCTCATGCCCACGACGGAGAGCAGGCAGGCGAGGGAGGACACGGCGCAGGAGCTCACCATGAGGGCTTGGGCCGCCTGGATGTCGGCGGGCAGGTTGAGCAGGGAGCTGTAGATGTCGCACTGGGTGATGCCCGTGCTGTACGTGGCGCACTCCATCCACAGCCCCTTGGTGAAGCTGACGGCCGTCACGATGCTGGAGCCGACGTAGGAGCTGATCTTCCAGCTGGGCAGCAGCGTGGCCGTCAGCGTGCCGATGTAGCCCAGGAAGGCCATGGTGTAGCCCAGCAGCTGGAGCCCCATGGACACCATGGTGGGGGCCGGCTGTCACCTCTGTCACCTACCCAGGGCTCGCAGCTTCTCACCCAGGTCCCTCCCGTGTGCTCACGTTCCCATGGCCCTGCGAGAGGCTCCGCTCGCAGCGCTGGAGCTCCACCCCGCTGCCGGGGGTGCTGGTTTTGTGCGGGGTGGGAGCCGCGGGGAGGTTACCTGCGAGAGCGGAAAGCAATCCCTCCCCGATTAACGATTGACCCAAGCCCGTGGAGGAGCGCCAAGCGCCCTTTCACCTCCGCTATCTCCCCAGGCAGGCTCCAGAAGCAGAGCAGCACTGCCCAGGAAGGATGCCAAAGCCCTCCCCTGCACTGACGCTGCGGGCAGGGATGGAGAGCCAGCTGCTGGTGAGGGGAAAGTGCCCGCTGCCTTCCTCGAGGTCCCTTGTCTTCTGTGACGCCTCGAGCCGAGGAAGCCAAAAAGCTATGGCTGCACCCTCTTATTTGGGACCTGCTGGAGGTGACTTTAGGTGGTGAACCCGAAGGGATGGCACCTCGTCCTCATCTGCATGGGGCTCACCCAGGGCATCTGCAGTCACCCACGACCCACCCTGAGCTGCTGAGGCTCCTTTGGGACAAGGGGACATGGCCACCTGAGATTGAACCGTGGATCTCAGCCTTTCTGTGCTGCTGGGGACAACGATGGAGAGGGATGCACGTGACAGTGACGCTTGCATCCCCAGGACAGCCTGGAGACCCATGAAGGGCAGAATTACATCAGGGCTGGCGTCTCCTTTGGGATGCTTCCTGGAAGCATGCCAGCCAAGCAGGGCGACCTGTCCTGTGCAGGGGTGAGCAGTTCGGGGTGCAGCTCCTGCTGGGGTTTTGTGCCGGTGCCACCTCCCGCCCACAGCCGTGCACACGGGCGGGGGGGTGGGCGTTGGCAGAGGTGGTGGAGAGGGTTGGTTTGTTTTCCCTCTGCTTTGTTTCAAAATTCCTCCTGCTGCGGTGCCTTGCGAAACCGGGCTGAGCCCCGGCACCGCGGGCAGTGGCCTCCCTCACCCTGGGAACGCTCCTGGCTGAGTGTGCGGCCACCACCCAGGGCCTCCCCTCTGCTCCCGTCCCCCCCGCTGCCACCTCAAATGCTTGGCACCGAAGTTTCCCAACTTTCTGTCTCCTCTCCTGTGCGCTAACCAAGACCTCCCACACCGTCTCAGTTGCTGGGAAAGGAACACCTGAAGTGCTCCGGGTGGTGGCAGAAAGGCGCGGGAGGGAGCCCTGTGGTACTTACGGAGGTGGCTGGAGGTGCAGGGTGGGACCCAGGGCGGCTGCAGCCGGGGGTCACCCAGGACTGGAGGCGGCTGCTCGGGGCAGGGGGAGCAGCCAGGGCCCCAGCCCAGGGGATCAGGGGCTGCAGTTGTTCAGTCACGGCTTTGCACAATCCACCTGCAAATCTCTGCCTGGATCAGAGGCTTATTGCAGATCAGAATTAAACCCTTTGGGCGTCGGGAAGGACTGGGGAGCTGGGATGCTTCGCTTTGCTTGTTGTCAATGGATTATCGGGGTAGGTTCACCTAATGGGTTCAGGTTTGAGGCTTGCTGTCACCCTTCTGGACAGCCTTAGTGGCTGGCAGGTGACTGTGCCACCATCCGTGTGTCCACTCGGAGCTGCGCTGCCCGTACTGGGGTTGGAGGGGCAGTGAAACACCAGCAGGTTGAGCTCCCCACTCCTCAGAGCCAGCCTGGGCTTTTGGTTTGCTCCTCCTGGCCCTGCTTGTCCTCCACGGGGTTTGTTGTTGTAAGACTACTGGCCCAAATGAGGAGCAAATGGGGAAGGTAATGAGAGCTGCGCTGGCCCCGTGCCCCCTCCTGCTCACCGGCTGCCACAGATGGAGAGGGACAGGGAGGGCCCCTGGTGACAAATTGTGCTCGGAGCCGAGCAGGGTCCAGCCAGCATTTGGACAGCAGTGTTTGGATGCTGATAGCAGAGCTACAGCAGGGACCATTTGCTATTTTCTTTCCTTGTCCCAAACTGAAACTCTCCCAGGAGCAGGAGGGGACCGGTCTGCCAGTGGCACTTCGCCTTGAGAGCTTGGGCAGGAGCAGTGGGCAGGGGTGGGATGCATGGCAGTGCTGGGGACAGGAGAGGGGGGCATCGGCCTTGCACCCTCACATCGAGAAGCTTTTCTGTACTTCCTGGTGTGGTCCACCTCTCAAAAACTCAGAGAGCGCAGGGAGCACTGGCAAGTGTGTGCTCTCCCATCTGTGGAAATGGGATCTGGCAGCTCCCTGGGGTGCTGGGCCACGGATGCCTGGGCACGACCGTTGCCCTGCTAGTGCCTGGGGTCCATTCCTGCCAAGTGTCTTCCCTCCCTGTCCGCTCTTCAGCCTCTCTTGAGTCATCACCTGCCTCCTGGTCGCTCTGTGCTTGCCACCACCGTAGCCCATCACTGTCCTCATCAAGCCCTTTGTGCTGTCCCCATCGCAAGCCCACCACACTGTCCCCATGGCATGCCCAACATGCAGTCCCATCCCATGCCCGTTGCACTGTCCCAATCCCATGCCCATCACGCCGCCCCACCACTCCCCGTCCCTTTCCCATCTCCCCTCCCTCCCCTTATGCAAATGGCTACAAAGAACACTTAATCATCCTTGTTAATTGTCTCTACCCTCCCCTGTTCCCCCCCGGGGATTTTCTCACAAATGGTGTCCAACTTTTCCCTTTTGTGTTTTGCTTTTCCACCAGAGATCGCAGCCCCTCCGCCCCCAGCCTCCCCCCGGCCCTCTGTTTACACAACTGGGACAAATTTCACACCGCGGGGACCGCTGTCCCCACACCCCCAGCCCCTCGCTCCCCTGCCCCAAAGAATTTGTGAGTCACAGCCGAGGGAGAGCTATAAATGTGTCCCCGCCGAGGGTCTGCAGTGTCAGAAGGGATAGCGTCGCCCGCCACCATGCAAGCTGCTGCCTGCTGCCTGACTGCCCACGGGCTCCGGGTGCCTGCGGCCAGTGCCTGCCCACCCCTGGGGCTGGAGCAAGGGGCAAGGTACTGGGTGCTGCGCAGGCTGGGGGGAGCGGGGCGGGCAGGGGGGTGTGGAAGGTGGGATGGGGGAGCTCCAGCTGCGTTTGGGTGAAGGCTGCGGTGCTGGGGACCGCTCTGATCCCAGCGGCCGTGCGTGGGACAGACGGTGCTGGCGCCCTGGCAGGGCTGCTCGGGCGGGTGAGGCTGCGGGGCTGCGGTGTAAGGCAAAGGTGCAAGGTGCAAGGCAAAGGGGAGCGGGCCAGGGTGAGTGGCTGTGGCGCTGAACCTGCTCTCTCTCCTAGAGCCCTTCCACTCTGGAGACCGTGGCTGCCCCGAGCCCAGGAGGGACCCGGGACGCGGCGGGAGGAGACGGACCCTGTGAGTTTGGCACTCCCTACTGTGTCTGTCCCCATGCCCGTGAGGCTGGGGTCCCTGCTGGCAGAAAACCAGCCTCTCACCCCGGAGTCCGTCACCCCAGAGTCCTTTGCCCCCGGGCTGTGCCGTGCCCACCTCCCCCGGAGCATCACCCCGCGCCCCACGCAGCCTCCTGGGTCAGGGCCAGACTGACCCCTCCGGGGGGACACGGCCACAGCAGCCCCCCCCGGGAGCCTGAAAGGGTCGCCTGTTCCCAGGCCGGGCGGGCATTCCTCAGGGGGTTAGCGGGATGCCTGGGCACCAGCTCTTGAGCACGGGGGAGAGATTACACTGGCAAAAAGCCTGTCAGGAGGGTGTGGGGGTAAATGCCAGCTTCCTTGCGGTGGTGTGAGCGCCTCGGCTCAGGGGCAGGGGAGGGGGGAGATGCTGGCTGTGTGGGGCGCCAGCACAGGGCGCCCTGGTGCCAGCCCGTGCTCCCTGCGGGGAGGGGCAGCGGGGGCCCAGGTCCCACCCGGCTGTGTCTCCTCAGGCTCGGGCTCGGGCAGCGGAGGGGGACGGCGGTCCCAGCAAAGCGCTGGCGTTCTTCCAGCACCCGGTCAGGTACGTGCCGTGGCACCGGGGCCCCGGGCGGGCGCGGCGGGCGGGCGGG
>VZTE01003663.1:239142-249632 GCA_013397775.1 Eulacestoma nigropectus | reverse complement strand
GGGAGCTGGGGGGCCCGGTGGTGGGGTGGCAGGTGAGGTGGGGGACCCCGCTGTGGGGTGACAGATGAGCTTGGGGTCCCTGTTGTGGGGTGACAGGTGAGGAAGGGGACCTCGCTATGAGGTGACAGGTGACATGGGGGGTCCTTGTTTTGGGGTGACAGGTGAGCTGGGGGACCCCGCTGTGGGGTGACAGGTGAGCTGGGGGTCCCTCTTGTAGGGTTACAGGTGAGCTGGGGGTCCCTGTTGTGGGGTGACAGGTGAGCTGGGGGACCCCGCTGTGGGGTGACAGGTGAGCTGGGGGTCTCGGCTGTGGGGTGACAGGTGAGCTGGGGGTCTCGGCTGTGGGGTGACAGGTAGGCTTGAGCGCTCAGCCGTGGGGTTGCACTGAAAGCTGAGGGGGCACTGGAAAGCCCCTGCACACCTGGGCAGGTGGGCTGGGGGTCCCTGCTGCAGGGTGACAGATGAGCTGGGGGGTCCCTGTTGTGGGGGGGCTCTGGAAGCTGAGCGCTGGGTTTGGGCACAGAGGGGCCGGGCTGGGGGCTGCCGGCGCAGCGTGAGGACCAGCCAGGGAGCCGGATGGGGTGTGACGGCTGTTTTGGGAGGGAGAGGCTTCCCTGCCCTGTCAGGCGTAGCCGGTGTAGCCTCTCCTCCTCGCCGTGGATCTTGGCACGGAAAACCCCCAATATTGCTGGGATCCAGCTGAACCGCTGGCACCGCGGCTACGTGATGCTGGCACAGGCAGCATCCTCCCTGCGCGCTGTGGCGCGTCACTGGGGGGCTGTGGATCCCCCCGACCCGCACCTGTGCCCCCCCAGCCTGCCGAGGAGGTGCCACCTCCCAGTGTGGACCCCCAGGTCCCCTCGGGGGCTGCGAGGGGCCGGCTCCACGCGCGCACCGTGTTTTCCCCGGCACGATTTCCTCCTTTGGCATCAGTGACGGGAGCGGGGGCGGAGATGGGGGGAGCCTGGGGGAGACACAAATGTGCGACTGCAGCATCCTCACTCCCATGGCTGCATCCCTCACGCCTCCTCACGGTTGCCTTAGCAACCTCCTATCGATGGGGTATTTATAGAGGATGGGAAGCCGGAGGGGGGGGATCGGGAATGGGTGGGCGTCTGCTAGGTCAGCCTCCAGCTTCAGGCTTCTCTCAGCCTGCGTGGGGGCAGGAGGGATGCTGCTCCCCTTGGTGTCAGCGTGTGCAGTGCTCCAGCTTTTCCTGCTCGCTGGAGCCAGGGGAGGTGGCCAGGAATTTGCATGTGGAAATAAAAATAAGTGTCTGGGGCGTCTGCCCTTCTCACCGGCATTGCTCGTGCTTGGAGGGTCGTGTGCACCTCCCTGATTGTGGCACTGGGTGCATTGACACAGATGCTTGGAAGAAAGTAAAAGACTGTAAATTGAATTAAACAACATTAAATTCGTTGCCTGGTGTGTGACGCGGGAACATCCTTACTTCTGTGTCTTTGTTCTCCTGTCCACCAGAGGGGGAGAGTGCCTGTGACAACGAGGGTTTGTGTGGGAACTGTGGCATGTTCTCTGTGCTGTGCTTTCTTTTATCCTGGGGCTTTGGGTCTCTTTGTGAAAACTGATGACAGCAGAAGTGGGTCAGGCGGTCCCTGCTCAGAGGCTGTGGGGGGATGCAATGATCCAGAGGCCTCTCACATCCCCCAGAAGGGCTCTGAGGAGCAGGGTTGGGCTGTGGGGCACAGGAAGCAGCAGACCCCTCCCGTGTACTTCTGGTGCTCTGCTGCTTTCCCTCGCTCTTGCTTCAACTCCAGGCTGAGGTTTGCAATCTGAGCTTCCCAAACTGTTGGGAAGAAGCTGCTTTCTCCCTCTGGACACAGCTCCAGGCTTGCATGCCCTCTTGCTGCTTATGGTGTAGGAACCTTGGAAAGCACAGCAAACCTGATGTTGGCAGGGAGAGGTGCTCCATTTACTGGAAGGTGGCTCTTGTGAGGTGTGCTGGTGTGCAGCACCAGCCCTTCTGTGTGCCTGCCTTTTATGTGAAAGCAGAACCGTGCTTCCAGCCCTGCTGACCCTGGGAACGGCTCTGTGCTGTCCCTGACCTCACTCCAGCAGAGCAGATCCAAGTGCTTTTGGAATAATTGGGTATCCAAAGTCCTGGACCTGAGACCAGTGTGTGGTTTAGTTCCTGCTGTTTCTAACCATGCTTGCTCCTTCATGCGCAGTAAATCGCTGTAGGAGCTGGGCAGTCCTGTCCCCTCTGTCTCCTGACAGAGTTTTGGCTTTGCCACAGCAAGTGTCACACGCACCAATAGTCAGATCTGATCCCAGGGCAGTCTGATCCCAGGGAGAAGACAAAGCATGGAAAACAAGCAGATATCCTCTGCTTCTGCAGGGCTTTGTTTAACTTCTGTGGGATTTTGTTTAGTTTAGTTTTGCTTTTGAAGGACGAAAGGTGCTTGTCCAGCTGGAGAGCTGTTGCCCTGGGTGCGCAGGGAGCTCTGTCGCTCTTGCTGCTGCCCTTAGCTTGGCCCAACAACCAGATTGTGGGTAGGAGTTGCAGAAGTGGGAGCTGGCACGGCTGTGAAGTTGCTCTAAAATAGGATTGCTTCACCTGTATCCATCAATCTCTTGTGGAAGGGAAGAGCACCAGGCTGTTCCCAGCAGTCTCTGACACGCAGGTCATCTCATCTGCTGCTGAGAAATGAGGGTCTGTCCTTCATCCAGTTTTTCCCTTCCTACTTTGCTGGTCTGCAAGGGCCCTGCTCCTCCCTGGGCCCTTCCCCAGCACTCTGGGAGCTGAGGGTGCCCTGAGCTCAGGCAGGTGAAGAGTGGGGAGGCAGCTGGAATCCTTCTCTCTGCAGGGACACTGCTCGGCTGGGATCTCTTGTGGGTCCACCACTTGGCACCATGCTTTCTGCATGAATCTGACCCTGGGCGATGGAGGTTTGGGGAGTTGGAAATTTAAGCTGTCAGTGACTCTCCTGTTTTCTTCCTTGCAGGTAGGCAGGAGCCCCCCTTGGCCAAGTGAGGCAGCATGGCAAGTAAGTGCTCCCTAGGCGAGACGGAGAGGTGGCGGTGGTGTTGGAGGACGGAAGGGGGATGTTTGACAGCCACTTCTCAAAAAAGGGGTGCCTGTGCGTTTTGGGGGGTGTTATCCTCTGTGGGGAGCAGCTGCCATCGGCTCTTAGGCCTGGGTGAGGTCTGAGGTCCGGCCTGACTTGTGCTTCTCTCTCCCCTCTGCAAGGTGGGAGTCGAGAGGAGGTGCTGAAGGTCTGACCTCTCCGGGACTACCCGGAGGCCACAGGATTTCTGTCTCTGTGTGGTGCTTGCTGTGCAGGACGGGCCTCCCCAGGGCTCTCTGGGCTGCCTGTCTGCGCTGGCATCTCTCATCAGCAGTGCTCCTCATGCCCACGACTGGCACCCTGCCAGCACCCGCTCTGGGGGCCACACTGCCCTGTGTGGCTGGTGGCACCGGGGCTCTGTTGTGTGGCAGCTGCCGAGCTCAGCCCCACCCCGAGCTCGTTGTGGCACACCCAGAGCAGTGCTGGGCCAGCACTAAAGATGGGCTGAGACTGGTGAGGGTGCAGAGGGGTTTGTGGTCTGTCCAGAGCTGGCTCAAGCCTCCCTCCTCGCTCTCCTGGGCAGCCTGCACGGAGGCTGCGTGCCCCCGGTGTGATGGGAGCCTAAGGAGGACGGCAGTGGTGAAGGGGGAGATGGAGAGATCTGTCTGGGATCTCGGGATTTGCTCGGAGTGTCGCCAGAGCCAGCTGTGAAGGTGGAGGCAGTAGCCACGCTGGGGAGGAGGAGGACCCCAGGGATGACAGGTATGCCTTCTTTCCTTATCTGTGCTGTGCTCGGTGCGGGAGGGAGCAGAGATCTTCAGGCAGTGTTTTTAAAAGGCTGCTTTAATCTTCAGTTAATGAGGAGGGTGCCCAGCTGGGTCCCTGCCTTCCTCCACTGCTGCCTTGTCTTCTTCCCAGAGCTCAAGTGCTGGCTCACCAGCATTTCCTGGTGGTGGAAGGTGTCCCCTGTGGTGGCAGTGACCCCTGCCAAGCTGTCCCCTTCATGGTGACCCTAATGTGCAGGAGGGGAATGTGGCCATGGGCAGGTTCTCCACCACACACTCCCTGGCTGTCCCTCTGCAGGCACAGCCACAGTCCTTCCCCAGAGAAGCAGCCCCAGGGTGTCCCCCGCAAGCAGGGCAGCTGAGATGTGGGGTGGTGTCCACCAGGGGCCAGCAGCACCCCAGGAAACCCAGGAGGGATGAGGTGAACCCAGCCCTTGCTCCTGCTTTCCCTGCCTAAAGCTCTGATCTTTCCTGAGCACCGGTTCTCCAGCTGGTGTGGGGAGGCTTGGAGAGGCACAGGGGATCAGCACTGAGGCTGCTGGGCACTGGAAGGTCCCCTCAGCCCTGTGGTTTGGGGACAGGACCTGCTTGGCTGTCTGCTTTTCATGTCAGTTGGGGATCCAGCTGCAGATGAGAGGCTCAGTGGTTTTCCTGCTCTGGTCCCGAGCCATGTGGGAGCTCTTTGCACTTTCAGGGGAGGGAGCAGTGACTTAGTTTCTACTCTCCTGCCATTTCTATGTCCCCGAGGGGAATTGCATGTGGGGAAAGACACATCTCTGTCACAGCATGCTTGCAGTTGGGACAGTGCTTGTGATACCTGCCTGCCTGTGTGTCTGTTTTTATTTCCCACCATAGTGGCCAGCTCAGCATGGCAAAGCAGGGAAGGGGTCGAGTGACTGCTTTCTGCAGGGATGGAAAACCCTGACAGTGAGATCTGCAGCCAAGCTTGTTGTGCTGAGGAAGTTGAAATCTGAGTCTGAGGCTCAAGTGCCAAGGAGGGGAGAGTTTATACCACGGCCTGATCAAGGTGGGAGGCAAAGGAGGTGAGGCCAGACTTCTCCAGCAAAGTATGGGACATTTGCAGGATGAATGTTGTCTTTGTAAAATTTCATCTCCTTCTGGAAAGGCTCAAGAGAAGGTCAGCCTGCCAGCCTGTTCCCTCTCCAGCCGGGATAGCCCTCCTCAACTGTGAAAGCCAAGGCGAGCTGATCCCTGCCCTTCTGCAAGATGCCTTCTGTGCCTCTTGAAAATGCTTTTTCGGTTGTCCTTGTAAAAAAAAAAATGGTTTGCATAATAAAGTCGATTCTGAGGGAAGATCTGTGACTCACATCATTCATGCTGCTCTTCATTCACACCTCAGTGGCTCAGCCCTCTGCAAACTCTCTCACAGAAGCAAGGCATTAAAAAATCACGAGGGGAAAATGCACCTACACAGCACAAAAGGAGCTCAGTCTCCAAGCCCAGGATGGTGTAGCACAGCAGTAGCTGTTTCTTACACCATGATCTTGCCTCTGTTGCTATTTCCAAATACTCTCACAAATACCTTGCTGTATTGTTCCAGCAGCAGGATACATGGAAGGTAAAGCAGAAGGAAACTTGCCTTTCTCCCTGGCAAAAGGCTCCTAAGGAAAGAAGTTGGTGGCTTTTCACTGACTGCTTTGCTTGTGGAACCAGTATTTTGTTAGCGCCGAGCTGGTCAGATGGGAGACTGTCCCCCTGCCTCCTTTGATGCTGCTGCTGTGTGAATGGGTTCACCTTGTTGATCCAGTGGAAGACTGAGCCTGAGGGTGAAGGAGATAAATAGGTTCCTGTGGATCACCCAGCTGAACTGATTCATCTTCCCCAGGGAAGCAGCAGGATTTTGTGGCTTGGTGGGAAGAGCTGGAACCAGCCTCCAGCTGAGTGTGTTGAAGTGCACTGTGGAAACACTCATTCATGAAATGCGTGTTTGGATCCTGGTAGGATCATGTTTTGTGTGAAGTCTCTGCTCTCTGAGCAACAGCTTCTTTGCCTCCTGTGCTGCTGCAGGTCCTGGCAGGTGCTTGCCTCCTGCACCCCATGGAAGTGTCCCTCCTGCAGGATATGGGGGGAGAGGCTTTGACGTCTCTCTTGCAGGCAGGAAGATGCTGTTCCTGCTCCCTCTGGCTTCAGGGCTGCATGTGCTGTGGGAAGACTTGAGGAGTCCCCCAGGCTTTGGGAGCAGAGGAAAGTTTGTGAGGCCTCTGAATCAAAAGACAGGGGGGATGAGAACGTGATGCCATGTGAGGAGAGGTTGCTCAGGCCCCTGCCTCATAACCCCCTGCGCTGTCCCTGTGTTTTGGGGATATTTGCCCTTGTTCTCCTGGGCCTGGGAGAAGACAGTGGTTTCTCTAGGGCTTGAACAGAGTCCTTGATGCCCCCTGAGCTTGCATGATCCCTGAGCAGCTGGCAGCAGGGACACCAGCTTCCAGCAGGCTGGCATGTGTTGAGCTGTGTGCTGAGTCCCCCTCGGTGCTGGCCCTGTGTCCTGGCAGAGCTCTGTGTCCCAGCCCTGTGGGGTCTTGTTCTCCTGGAGGGATCTCCCTTGCCTTGCAGCAAAGGGGCAGAAAGATGAAATCCATCAGGGGCAGAAGGTTGAAAAGAAATATTTTTGGAGCCTTCTGTCTCTTCCTCAGTTGCCCTGTGTGGCTGCAGCTGCCGCTTCTGATGTCTCTAGCACCTCAGCCCTGACAGAAGGGCTCCTGGTGCCATACTCTGGGCAGACCCCAAGAGTTCTGTGCCTCTTTGGCTGTCCTACCTGCTGTCCTACCTGGTTGTAGCCCTGGGTTTTTGGTGTTGGGGATGCATGTAGCACCAGGAAGCTGGGTCGGAAAGCTTGGCTGGGCAGAGGCCAGGTGTGGGGTTGTCTCTGCTCAGCATGTCTCTGCCTTGTGTGTTGCAGTGTTCTTGGGGGCCAGGAATGCCCACTCGCTCCTGAAACGCTTTCCCAGAGCCAATGGCTTCCTGGAGGAGATCCGGCAGGGCACCATCGAGCGGGAGTGCATCGAGGAGGTCTGCAGCTATGAGGAGGTCAAGGAGGTGTTTGAGAACAAGGAGAAGACGGTGCGTTTGTCCTGCCCTGCTCCCCAGTGCGTGTGTGAGGGCTCACACCTCAGCAAGCTGGACACAGAAGGAAAGCACAGGGGGAACAGCTTCTCCTGTTCCCTTTGTCCTCTTCTGTCTGCAGGCAGCATGTTGTGGCCTCACTTCCCAGCATGGCTTTCCCTTCCCAAGCAATGGCCTCACCTTGGTTTTGCCAGGACACCCTGCCCACAGCTGCAGGTTGAGCTGGCACGGCAAATCTGTGCTGTTGTCCTTGATTCTCTAGGCTGGGGTTGGTGGGGAATAAATTTTTCCCTGCTTGGCGTGGCGGCTGTTGAGGGATGTTCCCACAACCTTTTGTGTTTGTTCCCACAGCACCTCAGGTGAAAGGAGTGGGGGACATTCAAAACGCTGCCCCTTTTGTGGGCCTGGGGAGGGCGGTGATTATTGCTGGTGGTGGTCAGGGGGTCCTTCTCCCACCTGCAGCACGTGATGGCTTTCTCTCTGTTCCTGTCGCAGATGGAGTTTTGGAAAGGCTACACCAGCTCTGTGTACTCTGTCAAGGACCCCGGGCACAGCACGGAGCGCTCTGACGCTATGTACGTGGTGGTGCCCCTCTTGGGAGTGGCTCTTCTCATAGTCATCGCCCTCTTCATCATCTGGAGGTGCCAGCTGCAAAAGGCCACCCGCCACCGCCCTTCCTATGCCCAGAACCGTTACCTGGCCAGCCGGACGGGCCGCAGCCTCCCCAGGGTCATGGTGTACCGGGAGCGCTCGCAGAGCCAAGGGGAGACCCAGTACCAGCGGGAAGCCAGCAACCGGGGGGCTGGGGATGGCAGAGCCGGGGGCAGCCCCCAGCCAGACGGCACCCTCTGCCCACCAGAGCATTCCGTCTCTGTCCTCTCCAGACTGTCCAGTGCCACCCCACCGCCTTCCTATGAGGAGGTGACGGGCCACCCGGAGAGCAGCAGCGGCGAGGAGACCAGCGTGTCCTACAGTGACCCTCCGCCCAAGTACGAAGAGATCGTGGCCACGGCCCCTGCCGCGGGCAAATAGCGGCTCTGCCTCCCTCCTGCCTCTTCACACACTCACACTCACACGCCCACCCTCCCTTCGCCATGCCTGGGACCCCCTTCAGGTGTCCGTCGGGCCCCCGTCTCACCTGTACAATCTGGTGCCATCACACAATAGCCTTACCCTCCTAACCAAAAATAGCTGTCCCCAGGTGGGGTGAGGCGGGGCTGGGGGATGGCTCTGGAGCCAGCCAGCCACCTCCTGCCCCTCACTCCCCCCTCACGTAAGTGCTGTAGCAGCCAGAGCAGAGCAGCAGCTTGTTCCTGGCTCAACATGGGGGTCTCCCCATGGTGCATTTGATTTCCTCACTTCCCCCTCAAACAGACATAACATTTCCCATGATTAGAGCAGCCTCGCTGCCTCCCTAGGCCGCTGGTCAGCCTCACCCCGTGCCCTCACTGGGCCCTGTTCTACTGTTCAGGGCTCTGGTTAGGAGCTGGGGATGCAGGATTGGTGTGGCAAATTTTTGTCCATCCCCGCAGTTGGTGGGGCCAGCTCTGTGTTTGGGGAGATGATGCTTCCCCCGTGTGGATTTGTTGCCAAGCGGGAGTGGGGAGCCCGGTCCGCACTGTGGTGACTGTAGGGATATTTGCTGTGTGGAGATCAGGGAGGAGCAGTCAGGAAGGTGCTCTCTGATCTCCTAGATCCCTTTGGAAAGGGAGAAAGGGCTTGCGGTGGTCTTGTACCTGAGGTAAGTGACTTCGGAGTAGCAGGGCCTTTTCCTGATGCTCTCTGCTTTCCCCCTGTGGGTGCTGAGCAGCTGGAGGTCTGGCTGCTGCAGAGCTGGCCAAGGGGGTCGTCTCTGAGCCCGAGCCAAATGTGGTCTCATGGCTTTAAGTGGTGGGGATCCTCCTCCTCCCTCCTGGAGCGTGGCCTATCTGGTGTCTGCCCCAGAGCTGAGAGCCTGCAGACAGGCCAAACCTCCCCTCTCCCTACCCCAAACTTCTCTGCCCTGCCTGGTCCCTCTCCTTGGGGCTCTTTGTCCTCCAGAGCAGGTGAAGTGGAATGCGAGACCCCACTCTCCTCCTGGCCCCACCTGGTTTGGTGTCCAGGGCTGTGGCATGGAAGTCCTGCTGACAGGGGTGGGAGCACAAAACCATGCCTTGACAGTCAGGAGCAGGGCCAAGCCCTGCTTGGGTGGTTGTGCTGCCAGGGCAGGGCAGAGCTGGGTGCTTTGCTATGGGATCAGTGTCCTCTTTTCCTGGGCAGCTGCCTTTAGGGTCCAGGCAACGGGGCTGTCCTTCCCCAGTCATGTCTGATGGATTAAAACAAGGGTTGTGCTCCAGCCCCCCAGAAGCAGCCCAGAAACTCGCAGCACTGCCACCAGCCGGTGTTCACCCAGCACCAGCCTCTCCACCAGCACAGAAAGGCTATTGTCCATCCATCAGTGGCCTGCATCCCGCCCGGCCCCAGCGATGCTCTCGCAGCCGGTGCCCTCAGCCCAGAGCTGAGGCTTGCCCAGCGTGGCTGTTCCTGGGGCAGGACGTGCTGGCACCTTGTCTGTCCTCTCCCCAGCCTTAGCAGATCAGGGTTATGGGGAGAGCTGACAGCGAGCGTCAGGGCCAGAGCCTGGAGAGCACCGGAGGGAGGCACAAGGGTGCTTTGCATCCTCTGTCCTTGATGCTCAGTCATTATCCCTGCAGTTTGTATTCTGTAAAACTTGGTATATTTCTGTGCAAAAAAAAAAAAAAAAAAAGGTATTTATTAAAAAACCCTCACTGTCTGAGTGGCACAGGGTGGCTTTTTCCCACAAAGGGTGTTTGTGGGGGACAATGACACCAATAACCCCTGCCACGGCGGCAGGACCGTCCCCAGTGAGGATGGGAGCGCCTGGGAGTGAACCCCACAGATCCAGCTGGAGCCTTGAACTTTGCCTGGGCATGTGGTGTACCCTCTGTGAGAGCTGAAGGGCGTCTTGTGAGCCCGGAGCAGTCGGCAGGTGAGGTGCAGAAAGGTTTTCCGAGGGTCTTTGAGGGGATTGAGGTGCCCAGGTTGTCCTGCTGGCCTCTATGTGCTCCTAAACCCCTTAGATAATCCCCTTTAAATAGCAAGACTAGGGCAGCGGGGGATTTATTTTAAGTCCTTTCAAACCCAGATTTTACGGTCGGGTCTTGGACCCTGTCCCCATTCAGAAGCGTTTAAAACTGTCGTTAATCCCAAAAGGGATCATTTTATCGCCGCGGAGGGGCAGAGATTAGCCCCGGCACAGGGCGGCCCCGGGGCTGTGCCGGGCCGGGGGCTGTGGGGAGCGGGGTTTGTCCGCCTTCCCCGGGGGCACGGGGAAGGTCCCGGGTTTGGTTCTGCCCCAGCCAAGAGCGATCCCTGTGTTCAAGCACGCGGCTGAGCAGGGCTGGGGGCAGGGGCGCTCCCGGGGGAGGCGGCACCAGGATGAGTCGCAGCGCGTTAATCACCGGCTGCGGCTTTAAGCGAGGAGGGACCGGCTGGATACGGGGGGCCGGGCTGGATTCCGGGGGCCGGGCTGGATTCCGGGGGCCGGGCTCATTACCAGGGGCCGGGCTGGATGCCGGGGGCCGGGCTCATTACC
>VZTE01003663.1:217988-238856 GCA_013397775.1 Eulacestoma nigropectus | reverse complement strand
GGTTGGTTACCGGGGGGCCGGGCTCATTACCGGGGGGCCGGGCTAATTACGGAGGGGCTGGGCTGGTTACCGGGGGGCCGGGCTAATTACCGGCGGCCGGGCTATTTACGGGGGGGCCGGGCTGCCCCCGCCGGCACCGCCCCGTCCCGGCAGCGGGCGCGGCTGTTTACAGGTCCGACAAGTTGCGTCGGTCTGCGAAGAACAGTAAGTGTCCCTCCCCGGCCCCGCAGTGTCCCCCGTGTCCGGCCGCACAGCCGGGCCGGGGCTCTGCGGGCGGCCGGAGCCGCTGCAGCGTCCCCGGGGCAGGGCCGGGATGTCCCCCCCGGGAGGGCGTGGGACCCCCCCCGTGCCTTCCCCGGGATCAGCGCCCGCGGTGCCCGGAGCCATCCCGGCGGCAGCGGCATCACCCCGAGCCGGGTGAGGAGCCCCTTCCCCTCCCGGTGACCCCGCTCCTCCGGGACAAGGCGCATCCCGGAGCCGAAGGGCAGAGCTGGGAGCAAACCCATTGCTCCCTGCAGCTCCCCACCCCGAGAGGCGAACGGGGGGTGCTGGACCAGGCTGGTCCCCCGCCTGCCTTGTTTGGGGTGTCCTGGGCTGGAGAGGGACAGAGAGAGGGAGGTTGTGGAGTTTCCCTCCCCAGGGCAGGTTTTCCTGGCTTGCGGGACTTAAACCTACTCCGGCTTAGTGAGCCGGAAATTCCCCGTCACTGCAAATCCAAGGAGAAGTGCCAAAGCGGAGGCTGAGCCTCTCCAGGCGAGTGGGGGGTGCTTGGCAAGAGCTCGAAAAAGCCCTTAAGAAAGTTAAAGGGGGAAATCCAGCCACTTAAGCATTTTGTTCTTATGGATTTTGACAGCTGATTTTTTTTTCCTTTTTTAATAGCTTGGTCTCAGAGCCTGCTCCTCACCCCCTCCCATCCCTCTTGTTCCTTGGGAGCTGCAGTGGTTTCACAGGTGATTAGAAAATGAACCGATCTGCCCTCTCCAGATTTACTGTTATTAATATATGCTGGTTTCCCGGAGAACAGGCTGGGAATGCAGCACGGGGTGTTTACTCCTCTGAAGCATCAAAAATGTGCAGGAGAAACCTGGTGATCTCCATGGCTGTGTACCGTGGCTGGGGAGGGGTCTGATGCAGGTTTCTCCTGCGGGACTGACACATTTTGAGACCATCCCAGGAATTACTGTCCTGTTTCCGAGTAGGGGGTGCCTTTCTCTGGCAAAATCCACTTCCTTAGGGGTTTTGGGGAGAAGCGGGAGGGGGGTGTGTTATGAGACCCATGGGCTGGGGCTGGGCAGGGTGGTGGGGATGGTGTGGGGCCCCCACTGGGTCCCCAGCAGTGCCTCCAGGACAGACCTGATAAAGGGACAGGGATGCAGTGTCTGCAAGGCTGGAAGCAGGGAATCAGCACTGCTGATGCTGGGCAAATGCCTGTGTAATTAAAAGGGTTTTAATGACAGAGGAGGAGGGAGCAGCACGAGGTGAGTGATCGCTGGAAGTGCTGGTCATGGCAGGTGCAGAGCTGGTTCTGCCACCCTCCTGCACCCGGAGTCTCAGGGCCTGGCAGCTGCAGGGGACAGGTCCTGTGATCCTTCCCCAGGGATTTCCTTCTGCTCCTCTACCCTGGGTGAAATCCTAAAGGGTTGCAGGGGGCTGGGGAAGGTGAGAAGGTCCAAAGAGCCCTGAGGAGCAGCAGTGAGGGGGGTGGTGGGCAGCCCTGGCTGCTTGTGGCCCCTCTTAGGGTGGAGATTTTTTTCTAGAAGCAAAGAAGGACCTTTTTGGGCATGGTGAGCTCAAAAGGTGGCAGCAAGGAGGGTGCAGGGGTGCTTTGCATGCACGTCTGGAGTGCCTGGGCAGCACTGGGGTCAGGCTGGGGTCTGCCAGCCTCAGCACCTCTCGCTTGTTGGGGTTTTCTCCTCAGCTGCGGCTTTTTGGGAAAGAAAGAAGAGTGCATATGCTGGGAGCCAGGAAGGTGTTTTTTGGGGCTCCTCTCCCAAAGTTGTTCATTGATTGCCCTCTGCTTGTATGGCTCAGTGAAAGTCTTGGGACATTGTGGCCCCAGAGCACTCCTCAGAGCCCTGGGACTTGGCAAAGGGGAAACTGAGGCACGGGGCCATTGTGTGTCCTGAGAGCTGCAAAACACCCCAGGTAGGGTCTGTGTCCCATGTCCTGGTCCTGCTGGTGGCTGTTCCCAGGAGCAGTGAGAACTGGGGGCTGTGTCCCTCCTTGGTGCTGGTCCCCTCCTGGAAGAAAGCTGAGCTGGGGGCTCTGCTCCAAGCTGAGGAAGGGGATGTGTGCTTTTCCTTCCCCTCTGGGAGGGTGGTTCAGCACCTGGCAGCTCTGCTCAGGGCAGAGTCCCTCCTCGGCTGGATGTGGGTCACCCGAGGAGTGCTGGATCATGGGGGGAACGGGGTATGGCCCTGGGGATTCTGCAGTGAACGTGTGTGGGGAGAGAAACTGAGCACCAAAGCCTTGCCCGTGGTAAACTGGAAGCCCGTCACCAAAACGTGTGTTCTGCTTTTAGAAAACCTCGCTTTTCCTCAGAGGTGCAGATGAACACAAAAATGTGACCCCAGCCCTCCAAAAAACATTACTTCTGGGTGGAAAAGAACTTTTTTCACTAGTTTTTAGGGTACACTGAACTGTGTGCTGAGCCCTTTCCTTGCTGTCAGTTGAGGCAGTGGGTGCTAAGCTCATACGTGGCTCCCAGGACACCTGCAGCCTTGTCCCTGCCAGCTGGGCACTGTGGGACATCCCATTCTCTCAGACAGCTCCTGCAGTGTCTGCCTTTTGGATTGTTTCTGCCTGAATTTTAGCTGTCTTATAGCGCGTAGTCCCTGTACAGGTGCAAGAAGAGCTGCCCCCGTTGTCCCTTTTCAGCTTTCCTTCCCTCTGCGTGAAACCCCAGGACACCCGAGGACATCTGCAAAGATGTGGCCGCTTTGGGGACTGGACCTGAACCGGGTGCGCTGTGACCTGCTCTTCACAGAAGCCATCAACCAGAGGATGCAGGTTCCCAACAGGCTGAAGGTGGCAGAGAGCTGCAGCCCTGGGGACAGGAAGACGAGGACAGAGGATGTCCCTCCGTCCTTTCGGATGCACATCCCTGATAGGATTTCCCTTGCAGGTAAAGCCCTGGGTTGTCTTTTGGGGTGGCTGAAGGTTGGTGGGGCACTACAGCATCCTAGGGAGTAGGATCCCTGTATAACCCCCCCCAGTCATTTGCTTTGCTAGGGGAGAGGATGGGGGCAGATGATGTAGGCACTTTTCTTCAGGAAAGTAGGGGAGGATGGTGGGTGGCTTGGGAAGAGGTGGGCAAAGGTCACCAACAGAAGTCTGGAGGGGCCTTAGTTCCAACAGGTGAGGAGCAAAATGTGGAGGCATCTCCCTCCATGTCTCTTACAGTTCCCTCTTGGCCTTTGGTAGGGTCCCTGCTTTGGGATGCAGGACATTCGGCCCTGTCTTTGACAGACAGCTCTGAAGCCTTGCTGTCCTGAAGCAGTGGGTCTGCCTCTCTGGGCTGTGCAAAAAACCCAGGCCATGGTGTTTGTCCATCTGGGCACTGGGCACGGGCTTGACTCTCCACATGGGTGCATCTCCCTTCTCTCCTCTCCTGAGGCCATTCAGGTCGGCTTAACTCTTCCCTCTCTCCTTTCTGTAGAGATATCCGACACCAGTTTGAGGCCAGTCCTGTTGACCCAGCCGAGGAAGGTCCCCTCTGTCGTGGTGCACGTGTCCCCAGACCCCTCTGGGG
This sequence comes from Eulacestoma nigropectus, assembly GCA_013397775.1. Classification (NCBI taxonomy): domain Eukaryota; kingdom Metazoa; phylum Chordata; class Aves; order Passeriformes; genus Eulacestoma; species Eulacestoma nigropectus. The sequence goes on along the minus strand of VZTE01003663.1, from coordinate 235,105 downwards.
ACATCCCTTTCCTGCCCTCAGCTGGCAGAGCCAGCGCCCAGCGCCGCAAGCGATCGGTACCGTACGGGCAGGGACGGGGGTGCCCGTGGTGGGGAACGGGAGCAGTCCCAGCTTTGGGGTTCTCCAGATGGCTGTCATAACCCCGAGCCAGGATTCACCTTCGAGGAGGCCCTAGGAGTGAGGGGGTAGGGATGGTGGGATCCCTTTCTTGTCCCAGAACCAGTGCACAGCTGCGTGCTGGGACGTTGATTCAGCCACATCTCCTGATGCATTTTGTGAGCAAGGGGTAGGCTAGGGTAGGTGCAGCTCCACCACAGGCTGCTGCTACTACTTTTAAAGTCTCTTTTCAGCCTGTTTTTCTTCTTGATGAAGTACGAGGCAGAGCTGGTTCATTATTGCAGTGTAAAGGGTGCTGGAGTCAGAGCCAAAAGCAAATTTTAACCTTGTGTGAAACTTTTTCAAAGTGAAGTCCCAGGCATGGGCAGGCAAAGACTCGGTTTGGCTGCTGGAGCTGCCATTCTGCCTCCTCAAGTGCTTTAACCTCCCTGAAATTCAAGATCTGATCCTGGATGGGTTAGGTTCAGGGTTTTTGATCTGGCTGGAGTTCAGATCAGCAGGCTCGTGCTGGGACCCTCTGTCTGCTCTGAGCATGTCTCCCCACCTGCACCAGCATCAGGTCACCAGGCTGGGGCTCCTGTAGTGCTCCCACCGAGTGCTCTCCCTGTGCAGATGGGCCCCTGCAGCCCACCCAGGTCACCAGGCTGGGCGCAGCTCTGTGCTAACGTGGTTGTGTTTGATTCCCACAGGGCCATCACAGCAGCAGGTCACGGCGGGACAGGACCCCGAGTGACTGTGCCCAGCTGGCCTTGCACAGCCCAGGACAGCACCGTGAGGGGTGAGCACGGGCCCGGAGTCACCCGGGGTGGGTGGGGGATCAGCATCTCCTCTCAATGGGCTGTTTGGGAGCTCTGTGGTGTTGGTGTCCTGAGAGGGGCATGGGGGATTCAAGTCAGAGCAATGCAATGCCTGGCGAGTCCTCCTCATCCGTGAGAGGGACATGGCCTTTGGTGTCAGAGGCATTTGTGCTGGGCAGCCTTGAAGGCAGCTGTGTTGTTCCTCAGGCCTCTGCTCATGGCCTTGGGCTCCAGAGTCTGTGCAGTGGGGAAATTGTCTCTGAGCTAATCCTGGAGCAGGGACTACTGTCCCACTAGAAATCCAGAGCTGTCTGGGGTGGCAGGAGAGCAGCATGGCACACAGCCATGCTTGGCTTTGGAGGAGTCAGGGGCTGCCTCTTGAGTCTGGGGGCTGCTGGAGAGGGTTCTCCCAGCTGATGACATCGGAGTCTGGGTGCCAGTGGCATTGCCCAGAGATGCTTGGAGCTGCTGAGGGATGAGGGGCAGTGCCTAAGGCCAGGCTGTGCCCTGTTGTGTGAGGCCAGGGAGTAACAGGCGTGATTCTGTGTGCACCCAGGCCGGACTCGTGTCCCCTGCCCGCTCCCAGTGCCCCACTCCCCCTCCTCACAGAGGCAGGCAGGATCTACTCCATGCAGAACATCTTCCAGACCATGTACCTCCTGGGCCAGGTGCTCTTCCACCGTGTCCAGGACTCTCTGCGAGACCCAGCGCCGTCCAGGTGACTTTGGCTTGTCCTGAGCCAGCTCTCTGTCACTCCGCAAGGACTGGCCAGGCACGAGCTCTGTAAGCTGTGGGCTGCAGGATGGTGCTGCATGGCTGCCTTGGACTTTCTTTCTCTCCTGTCCTGTCTGCCAGCTCTGGGTGCCAGGCCTTGGTGCACCTCGCTAACCCAGCCAGGCTTGAGTCTGCTGCTCATCTTAACACCTGGGCACCCCAAGTGACCCAGCACTGCTGTGACAATGCTGGGGGTTCACTGCTAAGCAAGGAGTAATTTTTCTGTATGCTTTGATAGTTTGGAGAAGGATGTTTGAAGGGAATCAAAATCCAGAGCAGACGGCCTGACCCGGGTGCTATCCCTGAGACGGCCTCTCCTGCAGGCTCCCAGCACCTTTGGCTGTGTCTTGGTCACTCTTAATCAGCCTTTCCATGAGCTGGCTGCACCCATCCCACAGCCAGTGCCCCTGGCCAGGGTGTGCCGTGCCTTTGTGCTCTCTGGAGCAGGTGTGCAGTGGCCTCAATCCCTCCAGATGTGCTGGAGGAACCACCTCCACCCCTCTTTTCTGTGCCACTGCAGTAAATTCTGCTTGTTCTAAGACATCCTTGCAGCCTTAAGGTGTCCCCACTGCTCTAAGGCTGCTGAGCACCTGGAGGAACATCTAAATACTTCTCATTCTCCTTGAGCAAAGCCTCCAGGCAGAAAGGGAGGAGAGCGAGCATCCATCATCGCATCCATCTTCGGAGGCATGTCCTGCCTTCCCTCCCCAGCTGGGTGCTGCTGGCTGATGATGCAAAGGGATGTCTCTGCTCTTAAAAACAGTAGGCTGAGGCCATCTTCAAACATCATTTTAATTTCTTAAAGACCAAGAGATCTGGTTAGTGGCTACATAAGACCTTCTCCTTCCTCCCTCCAGCAGTGGAGGACATTCAGGCCATGGCAGCCTGCAGAGCTGCTCTAATGCAGTGGGATGACTCCGGGGCCTCTCCCCAGGTCTTGATCTCCCTTTGAAACCAGCCACCCTCAAACACCTCTTCTTAGCACTTTGCACCCCTTCAGATGCAGACATCCCTTCAATATGACAGCTTCGTACCCCTACGCAACAATAAAATAAACAAAAAGACTGTGCTGACTTGTTTGTCCTGGAATTTGAGTGAAGTCTGGTCTCAGACAGAGGCTGGAATATCTGGCTGACAGTGACCTCTTGAAGGGTATGAATCATCAGCAGGTAATTTCTAGTCTCCACTCTGAAGGGTGTTCACCTGTATCAGCTGGGATTTTGAGTCAAAAGCTGCAGGATGTGTCCTTTTTCCATGGTTCTCTACCGGGGAGAATTGCATTTTCTTTCTGTTGTGACTGTCATTTTACACTGCAGCTACATTTTGTGGAGGTATTATCTCACAAATGGAGTTTCAGACGGAGATCCAGTGAATCTCCACATGCTCTTCTGGCTTGTCTTCATCGAGATCAGCATCATGTTGCAAACAGGGATAAACACCCTCTCTTCCCCAGGATCTCCAAGGAGCGGGGTTGGGTGCTTGTTAACCCCTATGGGATCAGTGAGTGCCTGTGTGAGTTACTGGTGTGCACAGGGGGGTTTTGGTTAGAGAACAGCTGATTTTGGGCTAGCCTAAGATGACAGGAGTTTTTATTTTTCTCACTGTGGATCTACTTTATTTTGTGACTCAGCGTTGTGGACCCTGTGCCTCCAGGGACTGCCCTGGAGATCAGTGGTCTGTGCTGCCTCTGCCAGTGCAGCAGCTCACCCCAGTGGGGGCCGCTGTGTTTCCAGGGAGGGAAGAAAGTGGTGGACATTTGGGTCGCTTGTTTTATGTTTCAAATTGCAGGTAAAATTTGCTACAAGAGGAAAAAGTGATAGCTCCCTCCAGCTGATGGCAGCTTCCTCACCTGCTGATGTGAAAGGGATCACCCCTAAATGGGATCACCCCTCCATTTCTGCACTGGTCCTGTGATACTTGACTGGCTCTAGAGATGATTTATCCAGCCCTCAGTGAATTCCTGGGACTACAGAGAATGGATGCTTAGTAGATATGTTTTCTCTGTTGGATCTCTAAAGAAATACCAGCATGTGTTTCCCCTGGTAGCTGTCACGGCATGTGCTGTCTGTTTGTCCTGATCACTTTGGGCGCATGCTGGGGGGTACAAATGTGCATGATGGGGTTAAGAAGAGATGAGTGGGTGCTGTGCAGGTGCTGTTTGCTTTCTCCTGGTGCTGCACCCAGCCTGGGGACACGCACTCTGCCTGCACGGCTCGGCTCCCCCTGGCAGTGCTGCCTTTGTGGGGAGTCAGTGGCACCCCGCGAGCAGTGCTTGTCCACCTGCATCTCTCCTTTCCTTTCCCAGCTTCCAGGAGCCCATCCCAGCTGCAGAGAGCGCCTTGGAGGAGGCCGGGGTGACAGAGGTGGCAGCGATGAGGAGGCAGGTGAGGTGGGGGTGAAGGGCTGCAGATGTTTCCTGGGAAAGCCACAGGGGGTGGGTGAGGAGCCTCCAGGGGTCAGTTGGTCAGCCCTGGTGGGCTGGTGCTGTCAGGCTGGTCCTGCCTTAAGGAGAAGCAGGAGAGGACTCACATGTGTGTTGATCCATCGAGCTCCTACCCTGAGGGGCTGAAGGGCTGCAGGACACAGCCAGGCCCCTCTGTCTGGTGGCAGTGAGAGGGGCTCAGATGCTCTTTGATGGGAAGAACCTTTTCCTGAAGCGTCTGCTGCAGACCTGAGGTACTGCTGCCACTCCTCCCACACAAAGGTAGCTGCTGCTTTAGAAAAGGAGGACCTGAAGGAGGCAGCAGCTCCCGTTCTTCCATCCCTTGCTGTCCCATGCTTCTGGGGTGCTGACAGTGCCCCACTGCTTCCCTTGCAGCTGGCGAGGATCTCAGGGAGGCTCCGTGTGCTGGAGGAGCAGTGCCATGCCTGGAGACAGAAGGAGGCCCTGGTGTACTCCGTGATGATCTCTGCTTGCCTCATCAACACGTGGCTCTGGCTGAGAAGATGACGGCCCGAGCCCAACCTCCCCTGCTCGCCCTGGCAGGATGGGTGAGGACAGGGCGAGGAGTACTTGCCAGCAGTGAAACCGTTTCTTCTTGAGTAGGACTGCTTTTTGCACTGTGGGCCCTCAAGGATCTGTGTCCTTTGGGCCTTGGTGACAGTGAAGGTGTGAGAAGCTGCTGTGAAGAGCTGAGGTCTCCTAAGAACTTGGTGGCTGGCACAGGAGGTGTCTGTTCTGTGCCGTTGCCCTCAGGCTGCCAGAGGAGATGCAAACCCAAGGCGTTGGGTGTTCGTGGACGTGGGGTCCTGTTACAGTCACAGCCTGTGGTGGGCCCGGTCCCCTGGCCACATCCCACCTTGGAGAACTCAACTCTGACCCCATAAAAGTTCTCAGCCGACTGCTGTGGTCTATTCCTCCTCTTCTGTGGAGTGACTGAGTGTTTCTAAGCTTCTGGTGGGTTTTCTTTTCCTCTTTGTGCAACTGCTGTCTGGTGGAGGTAATACTGCCAGGTCTCCTGGGCCACAGCCCCCCTTCCAGGAACGGAGCTGGAGGGGCCAGGAGCTCCCATCCCTGCAGCCACAGCCGGTTTGCAGATGTTCAGCTCCAAAGTGACTGTAAGAGCCTCGCTGACATCTGGGCTTATCCAGGGGCTCAGTTCTTTCCCAGAGAGATTCACATGGGAAACCTCCCCATGGTGACTCTCTGGATTATAAAACCTCAGCCCAACAGCGATAGCACCAAACAGGTCAGGGGAAACAGATATTTGTTAGGCTCCCCGTGGCAGAGGGGAGTGTTGCTCCCAGGTCTTGCTGCCAAGCTGTACCTTCAGTGATGGTGCAAGGACATGGGTGAGGGAAATTCCTGACCCAGATGCTCTTTAGCTGTGAACAAGCTCAGTGCAACAGCTTTTCTGTTTGTTTCCTTCTCTAGAGTTTAGTAACGCCTGAATCTGAGGTGACTTTGAGATGTTTTTGGTGGTTCCTCCAGCACATCTGCTGGAGTTGTGCCTGCAGGCCCTGGGGGCAGGTTTTGGCAAGGCTTAACAGGACCTCTCTGTGCCACCTGTACCTAATTATAGCTGGATCTACATGTCACCCAGATGTCCCAGTAGCTTATTTACAGACATCAATGCTTGGGTGTTTTCTGCTTGACACCGCATCAAGCGTCCGTGACTGTAAATCTGGCAGCTGGACAGTGACTAATAAATAACTGTCCCAAAGTAATTGCAGGTGCGAACCTGTGGCTGATTGCTGCGCTGAGGAGAGCGCTGGGATTTATTGCCGGCAGGAGCCAGGATGGTGTGGTGGGCTCGGTGTGCTGTGCTGTGGCAGGGGGGATGTGCAGGACAGGTGGCTCCTGTGGCTTGTGGCTCAGGGATGTGGTCGGGGTCACCAGAGGGCCTTGCACAACTGTTATGTGTGAGGGGGTGTGAGTCGTGCCAGGAGATGAGGCAAACTGTGTGTCTGGTTTCTCTCCTTTGAGAGGTGTTAATGTGTTTTGGAGGAAGCTTGTGCTTGGGGTTTATTTTAAGCTGTATTTTAGGGTGAGAAGGGATGACTTTGGGAGGGCACACCACCTTCAAAGTGTGCCTTGAAGGTGTTTGGAGGAGAAGTGGTCGAACTGGGTGTTTCTCATGGGCTAATTACTGGCAGGTTGTGGAAGATACAATGTGACTTCTATGTAAGGCATCAATTGTGGTGTAAATCGGGAAACACTGAGCACAAAATGCATATTTTAATAAACTCTGTGTGTTCTGGATGTGTTTCTTTTCTGTGGAGTCTGATCCTGATATCCCAGTAGGTGGGAAGGTTTATTCCCTTGGCAGCAGGACTGTGACCTGCTGCTGGATGTCTCAGCCCCAGCTGCCCTGGCTGAGGGGGGATCTGGAGGAGAAAAGCTTCTGGTTAATGCTGGTCCTGTTGGAGTGTGATGCTTTTATTTCCTTTTTCTCTTCCTTGCCTCCTCCTCCTGGCTGCTTTGTCCCAGGGCAGCACACGTGGCAGGGCTGGGTGTCCCCAAGGGCCACTGCCACGACGATGTGCACAGCAAATAAAGCTTCTTGTGCATGATGGAGCTCGAGGGAGCTCCGAGGGAGCAGCTCCTGGAGGTCCCATGTCCCTTTTGGAGGCAGCTGCAGGCAGGGAGCAAAAAGAGAGTTGGAAGTGGGATGTGTTGCTGCTCCTGGTGAGCTGTCACCCGGGGTCTGTGATGTGGGGACAGGAGCAGGGTGACATCCTGTGCTGCTGGGTGCTCGCCCAGGAACCACAGCCCCAGCCAAGGCTGCGAAATTCTGTTTCTTCTTTTGGACTCCCTGCTGCCTGGGTGCTCAGTGAGATCAGAACAAGTGGAATTTAAGGCTTTGAAGGGGAAAGTAAAAGGTAAACCTTTGATAGCAAAGATAAAAGAGGCTCCCGGCGCTGGTGCTTTCAGATCAGCCCTGCACAAGGTGCAGGACTCCAAGTGCCCATCAGGGACGGATCCAGCCTCAGCCACTGCAAGGTTAGACCCTGGAGGAAGAGGGTAAAAACTGACCTCTTCCTTACTGCCTTGGGGATGCAGATTTTCTGCTAACTGGGCATTAGAATGGCTTCCTGAGCAAAAGAAGAGGGCAGAGATTGGTGAAAGGGGCATTTCATGATCACCTTCAGACTCTGCAGCTCTCTTTGATGGGACTCCAGAGCAGCACTTTTGGTCCCCTGCTCTGCCAGCATGAGAAGAGGTAAGTGGATGTGAGGGTGTTAAAACGTGTCTACTTTTTCCAGTTTTCCATCGTCGCAGCAGCTGTGGCACAGCCTCCGAAGCAGGGAAATAATCACCCTCTTTGTTTTCCCCAGGGCAGGAGGCTGGGAGGGAAGTGGGAGCAGAAGCCTGGGGAGCAATCGAGGTGCATCCCCTGGTGTGGCAGGACCTGGGCAGAAGCCTGGGGAGCAATCCAGGTGCATTCCCTGGTGTGGCAGGACCTGGGCCCATCTGGGGGGGATGCTGGCTGTGCTTGTCCCTGGGTGGACAGTGACCCTTCACCGAGGGGACTCAGGGCTCACTGGACACAGAGCTGCTGAGGATGGCTGTGATCTCCAGCTGGGCACTGTCCCAGAGTTGTCTGGGGTCCCTCCAGCCCCCGAGGAGGTGACGGGTGGGGGGAGAAGGGACATGGAACATCCCCGAGCAACACGTTTCCCTCCTCCCTTTCCATCCCCAGACACAACGCTGGCTGCCGTCGGCTCCTCTGGAGTGCTCCTTGCTGCTCAGGGCATCGAGGATGCCCAGGGGATGGGCGTGCGGGGCGGCGACACCCGCGGGTGTGTGCACTGTCCCCGCTGCCACCGCCGGGCTGCTGCCCAGCCACCGCGCTGGCACCACCCTGTGCTGCCCTGGTTTCGTGTTTTAAAAGCCGGAGCGCTCCGGAGGCGGCCCGGGAGGCTCCTGGGGCAGGGGATGCTCTCCGGGCAGCCCTGCCAGCGCGCCTGAGGCAGCAGCACGGTGTCCAAGGCTCCGGGGGACGCCGGGCTCGTAAGTGGACGCTGGTGGCTTCTCGGCAGTGGCACCGCTGGCCTGTGGAAGGGAGGGGCAGGCAGGGCAAGGCAGGAGTGGGGTAGGTAAGGCAAGGAGGGGTAGGTAAGGTAAAGAAAGGGGAGGGAGCGGTGGGGGAGGCAAGGCAGGGGTAGAAAAAGAAAGGCAAGACAAGGCAAGGCACAGAGAGGCCAAGCAAGGCAACCCAAAGCAAGGCAAAGGAGGAGGAGGAGGAGGAGGGAGGCAAGGCACGGGAGGGGCAGGCAGGGCAGGGAAAGGCAGGGAAAAGGAGTACACAAGGCAAAGCTAGGAATGGGAAGGGGAGGGGCAGGCAAGGCCAGGCAACCGAGGGCAAGAAGAGGGAAGAGAAGGAAAGAGATGTTCCTCTGGCAAGGGATGAGGAGCCTGAACAATGAGGAGAGCATCTTTCATGGCCTCGGGCAGCTGCGGGATCTCTTGGAGAGAACGAAATCCCCGCAGGACTCCTCCTGCAGCGTCAGCCGTGGCTGGTGGTGGGAAACACGGGGTGGGCCCATGCCGTGGTATTTGACCCTCTCTTCCCACGCTGTGCTGGATTTCTGTGTTCACACCACGGGATGTGTCCTGCATGTCTTTCCTTGCGGCTGTTCTGTGCTTTTTGCAGGTCCCTGGGGTAGGGTGTGTGCCCGTGGTCTCCCCACGCTGAGGATGCCAGCGAAGAGCAATGGTCTGCACAGCTCCCCAGCCAACCACCAGCCCTGCCCTCCCCAGCCCGAGGGTGACACCGAGGGGACTGGGCTCAGCACCAGCAGGTCAGGCTGCTCCCTGCTTTGCTTGAGGGAGGCAGTGGTGGGGCAGGGGAGGGGAAGGCCTGGCGTGGGCAGGGCTGTGATGCCCAATCTCTGCTGCCAGCTTCCTGCAGTCCTTCTGGCTGTGGCAGTGCCATGGTGGCACAGTGTGGATGAGATCCCCCTTTCTCCCCACTGCAGGACCTGCTCAACCCAGGACGGGACCTCCTCAGAGCTGCAGAGAGGAGCCAGCCCGGATGGGGGGGAGCAGAGAGCTGACCACGCTTTCCAAGGCCAGGGAGCCTTGGCCAGGTACCTGTGTGTGCCACTGGCATGGGGTGAGCCTGAGCCCTTTGTGCCTGGCCTTGGCACTGGGGCCTTCCGTGGGGTCAGGATCCCCTTCTGCTGCATGGAATTCACGGGATGCAGGGATGAGCGTCTGTGGATGCTGCTCTTTGTGCCCCATTGCCTGTGGAGAGGGTTGTGGTAGGGGATGCCTTCACCCCCACTGGGGCCCCAGGAGGGCTCAGGGGCTCCTTTCCCTGCAGGCAGCCTCGCTCTGCCTCAGTCACCCACAGATTCCTCATATTCCTGTGGCAGTGACAGCAGGACTGGGGGAGAAGTTGTGGAACTCTACCAGGGTGGCCTCTCTTGCTCTTGTATTCCCACATCATCACTACAAGGGGTAAGAAAGAAACTTTAGTGCTTGAGAGGGAGCTGCGAGAGTTTTCTCCTCAGCTGTAGCTCCTCTGATGACTCTGAAGGTTCTGCTTTGTCCTTGCTCTGTGAACAACTCCTGAGTGTGCCTCTCTCCCGTGTCCAGGATAGTCCGGCTGGTGCTGGTGCTCAGGGACTGGGCCAACAAGAGCCTGCACGAGGAGCAGCAGGGGCCAGACCCCTTCCTGGAGCGTTTTCAAGGCCCCGAGCTCCTGACAGCGGCTGCAGGAGCTGGCGATGAACTTGAGGATGAGGAGGCTGAGAAGTCAAACAGAAAGTAGGGTCCCTTTCCTGTGGCCGCAGCCGTCCTTGGCTGGGGATCAGCTGTGAGGGGATCTCAGGGGCTCCCGGTGGGGATGGCTGATGGGGATGGGAAAGAAGGAAGTGGGATGAGTGGTGGGAAGGGTCCCTCCTGCCCTCTCCGGCCCCTGCCTTGGCAGCCAGCCTGGCTCTGCTGGGCTGTTTTGCTGACACGCAGGACCTGCTGGTCTGTCCCTGTTGGGAAAGACCTGGCCCGTCCCTCAGCCATGGGGTGGGTGTTCTCTCTCCCAGTCCATGCCCTGGTGGGAAACACATCAGACCTCCCAAATTTCATGCCAGTCCCACACTAGGGTTGTGTTTGGAGCCAGCCCTGGGTCAATAAAAATAATAATAATAATAATAATAATATGCACCTGCAACTTGTGCATATGAGGGGCTGGACACAAGCCAAGGGATGCAGGACTGCACCCAGCAACCACTGCATCCCACCCAGGAGCCACAAACCTGTGGGATTTGCCACTCCCATTCATCATTGCAGGATGAAGGGAGTGTGTTTGCTGCCTGTGCCCCCACAAAGAGCAGCTTTCTGAAAAGGCTCTTTCAAATCCAGTGCTTTCATCTCCTCAGCTCACACTCCTGGTGAGAAGCAATAACCTGGCTTTTTTCTGCTGGCTAATTAGAGGGCAAAGCTCACAGACTAGCCTGGACCTTACCATTATACATGGTAATTAAAACACCAAGAAATAATTGTTTTCTGTAGGAGAAAAATAATCTCAGCCTTGTATCTGGGTCTTTACTAGTAATGGAAGAAAAACTTCTGCCCTGTGAGGTTAAGGAGAGCTTGTCCATGACTAGAAGGAGCTGAAGTGTGCTGCACTGTGAAAGGGCTGCTCAGTGCCAGTGGGTTCTGGGGATACAGTGGGAACTTCTGGGGTTTTCTAGGTCCTCAGCTCCACAGGTAAGAAGGACCCCAAGTCTGGTAACCCCACATGTGAGCTGCTGCTCATGGCCGTGGCAGGCTCCACGGCTCCAGGCCTGAGTGCAAAGCCTTTGGGAAGAGGCAGATGATCATTCCCTCTCCCTGGGTTAACCCAGAGCCCTGGTTTTCCAGCCCTGGCCCCACTGTCAGTGTAATGTCAGTGACTCTGGCCACCAGTCATGGCAGCTCTGGGGATTTAAAGCTGAGATTACCAACATCACTAGAGCATTATTGAGGTACCTGTGGGTGCTGCAGCTGGCTGGGCTGGCTGCAGGTGTCAGTGCTCTCCCTGTAGCAGTGCTGCACGTCCTAGGGAGCAGAGTCCCTTTCTCGAAAAACAAATGTTCAAGCTGCACTTTCTAGTTAAAAAGAAGCCCTTTTAATGGGGAGGCTGGACCACCACTTGTTTGTGGGTGCACAGAGGGTGAACATGAAGGAGTGGGGCTGGCTTTGTGCTGAGTGCCTGTCCCCACGCTCCAGGCACTGCCTGTGCTCCAGGGAAAGGAGACTTCCAGGCAGGGGTTCTGCCTTTGAAGCTGCCAGAAGGAATGGGGTGGGCATGGGGAATCTGTTGGCAAGTGGGTTGTTTTCTTTCCTATCACTGGAGGGAGTTTTGCATGTTCAAAAGCTGGAAGGGAGGGAAGGGAGGAGGGAGAGGGTGTTTTGCCCTACCAGGCTGCAGCAGCTCTAAGCCTATCAGCCCAGCCACAGAGTTCCTCTTCCCCAGCTTCTCCAGTGAATCTGGCAACTGGAGCACACACTTCTTATCTCAGAGTCCCAAGACGAGCAGGATCAAACACTTGGGAGCAGTTCAAAGGCTGGACTCCGGGCATGGCAGACTGCAGGAGGCAGGCTGATGGCAGCCCTGCCATGCCAGCTGCCCCCGGGGCCACTGCTCTGGGGCTTGGGCAGCCCCTCCTGGTGCTGCCACTGATCTGCAGCACACTTTCCTTCCTGCTCCAGTTAATCTTCTCTTCAGATCTCTCTGGCACTGGTCCCTACCTCATCTGGGAGAAGCGATGTCATGTCACGTCATGAGAACTTTTCTGGTCACCCTCTTCCATGCATCTGTTCCTGGCTGTGCCACTGGGGTGCTGTGTCATGGGGGCCACCTGCTTTGCCTTACCATCACACAGTTTCCTCTCCTGCTGCATTCTCAGCTCAGTTTTAGGGATAAAGGGACTTAAACAGTGCTGGGATTCAGCACTGCTGGGATTGGTTTTGGCTCACAGACTGGCTTCGAGGCAGTGCAGTGCAAAGGATGAAGGATGTCCTCAGATGGTTCCTTCCAACCCTGTTTTCCACACACACTGCCAGCTCTCTGGCTCTTCTCTCTGCTTCCAGGAGGAAATGGCAGTTCTTTGTGGTGGACCCTGCGGGGGACTGGTATTACCACTGGCTGGCTGTGATTGCAGTTCCTGTCCTCTACAACTGGTGCCTGCTCGTAGCCAGGTGAGCTGGGAGGCTGTGGGGTCCGTGCCTCCTCTGACCCTCCTGATCACTCGGTTGTTGTGGCTTAACCAGGGTCAAACTGACGCTGATGGTTCTGGGGCTGGTGGGCACCGAAAGGAAAGGGACCCTCCACTATCACTGTGAATTCTGTGGTGCAAAGGCAGAGCATCCATCCTCTGGCCCAGCTGGAAAGGGCCATGGTTTCAGGGTCATTTGGGAGGTGGTTTCAAGACATTGCTTTACCTACATCAAGGGAGGGCAGGTTTTTCAGAGCAGGGAGTTTTGGCTCCTAGAAGAGGAGTGGCCAGTGGCCAAGCTCTGTTGCAGAGTTGGGTGCCTCAGGATCAGCCTATATTCAGCTGTAATAGTTAGAAAAGATGCGGGGATTTGTGGTCTCACACCCTGTTTGATGCCCCTCCTCCAGGGCTTGCTTCACTGACCTGCAAAAGACCTATTTTGTCCTGTGGCTGGTGTTAGATTACATCTCAGATGCTCTCTACCTCGGGGACACAGTGATCCGCCTGCACACAGGTGAGCAGCATCCTGCCTTTCCTTTAATCCCTTAAAAGTGGAGATGAGCTGCAAGGGACAGGCCTAATCCACAGTTCCATTAGAAGGAGGGCTTTGTCTACCTTGGCGTTCACTAGTACGGATCAGTCTCCAGAGAAAGAATCTAATTAGAAGATCTGAGAAATGGAGTAAGTTTCAATATGAAAGATTAATCATCCCAGCTTTCAACTTCGCCTTTGAATAATTGTACAAAATTGCCTCCATTACTATTAGTATTCGGGCACAGTTGAAGGTCTGTATCTCTGATTTTGCATCAGTTCAGCTAATGAATTATCTGCATGGAAAAATGGTAGAATTTAATGTTCTCGGAAGGCAGCACTCGGCTGTACGTTTTCTGTCAGAACTGCAAAAATTCATGATCTGGAGGATGGAAACCTTTGCGTCCCTGTTTCTTCGTGGCATCAGACTAAATCCCTGAGTTATACCTTCGGGTGGCTTTTGCCAGTTGGAGGGCTTGAGTGATAACAGAGTAGAGCAGGAACTGGTGATATTTGGGTGACCCTGTGTATTTATGCCCACAAATCCATGGCATACCATAAACTGTTGCTCAGCTGCTGACAAAACCTGAGGAAAAGTCAAATATAAACCAAGATAATTGGTTTATATTTGCTTCTCTTTAGGATTCTTGGAACAGGGCCTCCTCGTTAAGGACCTGAAGAAGCTACGGGATAACTACATCCACATGCTCCAGTTCAAGCTGGATCTTCTCTCCATCCTGCCCACAGACCTGGCCTATTTTGCGGTGGGATTGCACTGCCCTGAGCTGCGTTTCAACAGGCTCCTGCGCTTCTCCCGCATGTTCGAGTTCTTCGATAGGACCGAGACCAGAACCAGCCACCCCAACCTCTTCCGCATCAGCAACTTGGTTCTTTACATCCTGGTCATCATCCACTGGAATGCCTGCATTTATTATGCCATCTCCAAGGCCATAGGCTTCGGGGAGGACAGCTGGGTCTATCCCAATGTCACAGACCCTGAGTACGGGTATCTGACCCGGGAGTACGTCTACTGTCTTTACTGGTCTACGCTGACTCTGACCACCATCGGGGAGACCCCTCCCCCTGTGCGGGACGAAGAGTTCCTCTTTGTGATCTTTGATTTCCTCATCGGCGTCCTCATCTTCGCCACCATCGTGGGGAACGTGGGATCCATGATATCCAACATGAACGCCACCAGGGCGGAGTTCCAGGCCAAAATCGACGCCATCAAACACTACATGCAGTTCCGCAAGGTGAGCAAAGACTTGGAAACCAAAGTCATCAAGTGGTTCGACTACCTGTGGGCCAACAAGAAGGCAGTAGACGAACGGGAGGTCCTCAAGAATCTCCCTGACAAGTTAAGGGCAGAGATTGCCATCAACGTTCACCTGGAGACACTGAAGAAGGTGAGGATTTTCCAGAATTGCGAGGCGGGGCTGCTGGTGGAGCTGGTGCTGAAGCTTCGCCCTCAGGTGTTCAGCCCAGGGGATTACGTGTGCAGGAAAGGGGACATCGGGAAGGAGATGTACATCATCAAGGAGGGCAAGCTGGCCGTGGTGGCGGATGATGGAATGACACAGTACGCTTTGCTCACTGCAGGGGGCTGCTTTGGGGAGATCAGCATCCTCAACATCAAAGGCAGCAAAATGGGCAACAGGCGCACAGCCAACATCCGCAGCTTGGGCTACTCTGATCTCTTCTGCCTGTCAAAGGAAGATCTCATGGAAGCAGTCACAGAGTATCCTGATGCCAAAAAGATCTTGGAGGAGCGTGGCCGGGAGATCCTAATCAAGGAAGGCCTGCTGGATGAGTCAGCTGCAGAGGAAAGCACAGAGGGGAAGAGCATGGAGGAGAGGCTGGACAGGGTGGCCTCGAACCTGGACACGCTGCACACTCGCTTTGGCCGGCTCCTGACTGAGTACAACGATGCCCAGATGAAGCTCAAGCAGCGCATTACCGCTCTGGAGTCCAAGATGAGGCAGGAGGAACTGGAGGATTTCTTCTCTGATAGCTCAGACAGTCTGTTTGGGGATGAGGAGAAAGCTTCACCTGGTGGGATCCAGTGAGGGGGAACAGAGGTCAGCTGGGTGATGTCTGACCTTGTGCTGAGACGGTGTTTGCTGTTTCACAAGGCAGACCCTGTGGCTGCCTTGCCAGGGCCTTTTCTCAGGTCCTTAGCACTGCTTTGATGGCAGCTCATGGGGGTGGCTCCAAATCAGGGGATTGTCCCGGCTCCCCCTCTGATCGGTCCCTTTTTCCATTGCCTTTTGGGTTCTGCCTTTATAACTCCCTTCAGATAACCAGTCCCCAGTGAGTGTCTGCAAACACTGCCTACTCTGCACCCAGAGACTTTCCCCACGAGATCCCCAAACTCAGCTAAGACAGGCCAGACCGTGCCTCTGACACCTGCAAATGGAGAGGCTTGTCTGGGTCACTGTCACTGCCCAGGTCACCAGCCTTGCTGAGGCTGGGCACTGAGCTGCCAGGGCCTGCAGCCCCTGCCTCCTGCCTGCCTCTGTTTCTGTTGTATTTGCTGCTGTCAGGGGGCACCTGGTGCGGGTGGTTTGGTGCCCTGAGCACTGCACCTTCCTGGGGACAGCGTTCCCAAGCGCTCCCACTGTGGGAGCAGCGTGATTCCCGTTTGTGCTGTGGATGTCTGGGATGACAAGTGCAATTCAGAGGTGCAGTGCTGGCGGTGCTATGAGGAGGAGTGACACAGAGAGTGTCTCTCTCCTCTATCTAATGACAGCCAGATGTGCCAGCAGAGGTTTGACTGAAATGACATGTTTTTAAGGAACAAAGCCATGGCGGGAGCCAACTGTGCCCATATTTGCTTTGCTGTGGGTAGCTCAGAGAGAGTGCAGAACACATTTATTTTCTTAGGCAGGGGGTTTTCTTGTACTCAGTGGGAGTTCTGGGGCTTTGCAGGCTGCAAGGGCCCCTGCCTTCTGGAGGAGAGATGAGTGGCAGAGCCACAGGGACACGTGTGAGGGTGGAAACGTGGCACCACTGCAAGTACCAGCAAAGCTCTGCCAGGCTGTGCTGCAGCCTTGGGGGCTCCACAGTGTGGGCAGCCTGATGGGGATGGGGACAGAGCAGGAACAGCCCCCAAACCCCTGCATGCAGCAGCAACACCAGTGCGAGCAGCAGTGTCACCCATGCCTCAGGGTACAGGGCAGGTGCTGGGACTGGAGGATGACACCTCATGTCTTGGTTCTGGGCCTGTGGGCCCAGTGCACCTGTGGAGTGGGCTTGGGCACTGGTTTCCAAGCAGGAGAGTATTTGGTGGAGAAGGAAATTCATGTTCTGAGTCAAACTGAGGCACGAGTTTGGCTAAAATGATGGGAGGACACACGGGGAAATATCAACCCAGAGAGGTTCAGAGTGGAATTCTGAGGGTATTTCCTTTGTTCTTTCTTTCCCTCCAATGTAAAACTGCCTCTCTGCATTTCATATGAATGTTTTCCATTTAAAAAGAATGCCATTGCTTTTTGGGACTGTGGGGGTAGGAACGGTTACATTAGCAAAATTAAAAATTTGGGGTAAGAATAAAAGCTTTTTCGTCACCTCTAAATTAAATTGTAGATCTTCTGGGTTTGGTTTTTCTTCCTTTTACGATCAAGTTGCTCTTGGCTGAAGTCGGTGTGGTTGCAGTTCTGCCACTCCTTATAATGCCACGAGCCCTGGATCCCAGATTCCCCCTTTCCTGTGAGTATCGCTCCTGGATTTGCTGCTGGCTCTTTGAAGAGCCCGCCCCGCTCCGCCTGTTCCCCCAAGCACTGCCCGTTCCCCGCTCTGCCTGTTCTCCCCTGCTCTGCCCATTCTCTCCCGCTCCGCCCATTCCGCGCTCTCTGCCTGTTCCTCCTGCACCGCCCGTTCCCTGCTCTGCCCGTTCCCCCCTCTGCCCCTTCCCTCCCGCTTCACCCATTCCCTCCTGCACTGCCCGTTCCCCGCTCCACCCATTACCCCGAGCACCGCCCGTTCCCTGCTCTGCCCGTTCCCCCCTCTGCCCCTTCCCTCCCGCTTCACCCATTCCCTCCTGCACTGCCCGTTCCCCGCTCCACCCATTACCCCGAGCACCGCCCGTTCCCTGCTCTGCCCGTTCCCCCCTCTGCCCCTTCCCTCCCGCTTCACCCATTCCCTCCTGCACTGCCCGTTCCCCGCTCCACCCATTACCCCGAGCACCGCCCGTTCCCTGCTCTGCCCCTTCCCCGCTCTCTGCCCGCTACCCCGCGCACCGCCCGTCCCCCC
>VZTE01003663.1:199786-217807 GCA_013397775.1 Eulacestoma nigropectus | reverse complement strand
CCCATGCCCCCGAGCACCGCCCGCCCCCTGCCCTGCCCGTTCCCCCCGAGCACTGCCCGTTCCCCGCTCCCCAGCCCGGCGCTGCGGGGCGGGTGCGGGTGCGGCGGGCGGGCAGCAGAGGGCGCTGTGCCCCGCGGAACCGCCGCGCCCGCGCGGGACCCTCCGGGCCGGACCCTCCGTGCGGGCGGGGGACCCTCAGTGCGAGACCCTTCGGGTGGGTGAGGGACCCTCAGTGCGAGACCCTTCGGGCGGGCGGGGGACCCTCAGTGCGAGACCCTTCGGGTGGGTGAGGGACCCCCTGTGCGAGATCCTCCGTGCGGGGCCTCTCTGTGCGGGGGAGACAGTCTTTGTGCAGGACCCTCCTTGCGGGTGGGACCCTCCGTGCGGGACCCTCCTTGCGGTCCAGGGGACCCTCAGTGCGAGACCCTCTGTGCGGGACCCTCAGTGCGAGACCCTCGGTGCGGGACCCTCCTTGCGAGCGGGTGGGACCTTGCATGCGGGACCCTCGGTGCGGGCTCGCAGCCTGCCGGCGCGGAGAGCCGAGCCTTCGGCAGCGCCACCACGAGTTTCCCGATGCCCCTTCCACCACTCGCCGCTCCGCAGCCGCGCCCCGACCCGCGCCCAGCCCCGTGGGCTCCGCTCCATCTGCGCCCCTGCCCGGCCCCGCACAGGGCAGCTCCTGCCGCGGCTCGGGAGCTGCTGGCGGCTGAGGGAGGTCTGCCTTACTCCCGGGGATGGGGAGAAAAACCAATCAAGCCCCCTCCCTCCCCCAGTTTTAATCCGAGATAATAATGCACTCGGGAAATTTTAAGCCTTCAGACAAATGACCCCAGGGGATGGCTTTGTGAATTCAGAGCAGATCCCGCTTGTTTCCTCAAGGCGGCAAGCCAGGAAATCATGGATTGATGAACCGCTTGACGGGCCTGCTAATGAAATTAGAAGCGGCTCCATGATTTTTTTCAGTGAGCAGGACAGGCAGATGTTGGAGGGAAGCGCACAATGGCACAGCTGCACTTACAGGCTGCCTAAATTCCCGGCAGAGCGGACACGGGGCTCAGCAGATCCAGCTTTGGCTGCTGCCCATTTTACAGGTGGTTTCCCCACTAAGGCTCTCCTGGAGATGGGGAGCAGAGGGCTGCCAGAGGTGTCCAGGAGGAAAACCCCACTGTAAGGGGCTGCTCAGTGCCCTGCAGCGATGTGCCCGTGTGCCACAATGCATTGAACTGCCTTGTCCATATATTATTAATAATTCCCTTCTTTTAGCTCTATCCAAAGATAGCTTCTGTTGTACAGGGGATTTTCTCAGCTGTGTGCTGTGGATGGGAGACATCAGATACGGAGCAAATATATTGACTTTGGGAGAGGTCCTGCCAGGGGGAAACATGTCCTTCACCAGGCAGCCACCCATCGGACCAGGGAAGCCCCCTGACATCTGCAGCAGATGTTTTCTGCTATCAAAGGATGCATCTTCATACCTTGCCTGCCTGTACCAGAGCTGTAGGAGAAGGACTGGGATTGCTCAGGTGGATCAACCATAACTGCGTTGTGTCACACTGGGTTTCCCTCCCCTGTGAGCATCGCTTCCAGGAATGAAATGTTCGTCACTGGATGATACTCAGAAAAAGCTCTCTCATCGACCTCTGGGAAGTGCAAGTACCCATTTCACAGCTGGGGAAAATGGAGAGAGCCTGCCAGGACACAACGGTGATAACTGCTGCCTCCCGGCTGCCTGCTTTTTGTTTTTCTTAAGGTGTTTGTGAAGAGGCCATTTTGGTGGTAGTGAGCGAGCCCCAAAATAACCCCTGCTTAGGCTGTGGACAGCAGGGCTGGACACTGCAGCACAAGAGACCATCTGGCTTTGCCCATTCTCCAGAGCTGAGTTAGGTCAGCAGGCTGCAAACAAGGTTTGTATGAGTTTGGACCAGTGGATTTAGGGACTGCAGAGAGGGCCTGGCTCTGAGCCCGGGGTCTGGCATGAAGCCTGAAGCACAGCAGGCTCAACCTGGTGAGAAGATCTGTGTGCCAGGGGAGTGGTGTGAAGCGCCAGGGGTAAGCTCCAGTCATGCTCTGTCCTCCTGACAACTTTGTGTCTCTCCTATGGGCTGGCTGGACCCAAACCTCTTGAAAATCAGGAAAGTTTGGAGGCAACTCCAAGCTCTCCAGCACGAGCCTCTTTTAGAGCTCCCAAGACAGCTTTTCCTCCCCCAGCTCCTGCCTCCTCTGCACCCGGGGGAACCAGGACTGCTGCTGGTGCTGGTGCTGCTATCCCAGGAGTGAGGCATTGAATGCAGAGGGCTGCTGCAAGTGAGATTCCACCCGTTCCCCAGGGGCTGGCATGTGGAGGTGGTGTAGAAGGTCGCCAGCCTCCCATACAGCTGTTTCCTGGAGGGGGAAATATCTTACTCAGGCTCCTTTGGCTTCAGTGGCTCTGAAATCAAAGCACTGCCTGCTTCTCCTGCAGGTGGGAGTGAGGTTCCAGAGGAAAGGCTCTGCACTCAGCTTGTTCTCACGGTCCAGGGGTGGTGCTGGACGTGCCGTGTCCCGGGGCTGCTCTTGGGAAGTGGCTGGAGAGGGCAGCCAGCACTCCCTGCACAGGAGCCACTGCCAGAGGGGGTTGCTGGTGCTGGGCAATGTGTGTTTTCTCTGCAGCCCCTGGTGAGTGCTAGAGGACCTTTCTGAGGTGTGGTCCCCCCTTTGGAGGGCAAGGTTGGTGCTGAGCGCCCGGCACGTCCTGGTTTTGTCCAGTGCAGCTGAAGCCCTCTGTCACCCCATCTCCATGTGGGGTCCCAGTGTGGTGTGGGACTGTCACCACCCCCACGAGCACATCTCCCAGCCTTGAGGAGCAGAACCAGAGTGGATGAACGCTGCATCTCTCTTGTGGGTGGCAGGAGGCTGCAGCCCTGCACCTCATGCAGGTCTGGGTCAGCCTGTCCGTGAGCTCCCATGCTGACTGCTGGCTCGCTCCCCTCCTTCTCTCCCGTTCAAAATACCAGGATGCTGCCTCCTCCTTGGGTAAACAAGCAGAAGTACCCGTTCCTTCCTGAATCCAAGCATGTGTTGCCATGACAGCAGCTCAGGGTGATGGGTGAGCAGGAGGTGAAGCCATGTCAACCACCTCCTTTGGACGGAAGATCCTGGGTTGCCTTCCCAACAGCCCTTCTCCCCCTAACCCACGGGTTTGGGCTTCTGAGGGTGAAGGCTTCCTTGTCCCATCATGGGGCTCTCCCTGGTGCCCTCCTCAGCCCAGCCCTGCCTGTCCCTAAACGCTGCCTTTTGGTCTTGGCCACACGTCACATTACATCTTCTGGACTAGACAGTGGAGGGGAAATACAGTAGAGGATTTAGGTTTATCCTTCTTGGAGGCAGATAAAGTCTGTCACAGAGTGAATCCCTCTGCCTGCCTGCCTGGATGGATTACCTGCAGTTGTAGTGGGGTATTTGATCTCCTCCTGTGCTGTGATCCCCAGGTGTGGTGTGGGATGGGGGCAGGGGTGCTGTGAAGTGCCCACTGGCCCTCTCTGTGTCTGGCTGTGCTCTGGGAAGAACTGCCCGGGTGCTTGGCAGGGCAGGATGGTCTGCAATGGCTTGGGTGGGGCAGGCTGCTCGCTGGTGAATACAGGAGAGGAGGAGAAGGAGCCTAAGCTATGCCTGCAGTCCCCACAGAGCTCAGGAGAAGCCCTGATAACACCCCAGGCAGAGGATGGAGATCCCCCCAGAGTCCAGGCCCACGATGTGGGTGCAAACCTCGCTGAGGAGGCTGCCAGGGCAGTTTTTAAGATGAGGAGGTACTTTGTCACTTCTCTGAGAAGCTTTTGGAGCGTGTTCAGAGCAGAAGTCTTTTCCTGCAGGTTCCTCTTTGCTTCTGAGTCCTCAGATGGGGAGGATTCACTTGGGGACTCTGTTCCCTTTGTGCTCTAGGCCATGGTGGCATCTGCTTGCTGTGTGAGGTCAGAGGGATGGGGAGCAAGCTTTCCGTGACAGTTTCTGGCTCTTTTATGATCCCATGAGGACAGCTGTCGGTAGCTACGCAACACAGAGGGATGGGGAGATGATGGGATGGGTAAAGCGGAGCAAGAGAGTGGCAGGTTCTTACCTCATGCCTGGCTGTGGATGCTTCTGAGTCTGTTCCCAGCTCTGTCTCTGGCACAGCACTGTCTGGATGCTCCTCACTTGGCTCATCTCTTGAGATGCAAAGTTTTTACCCTTGTGGGAAGTGAGGATTCAGCAGCCGCCTTCCCCTCCAGACAGACCCACACTGGCCAGGCCCAGGCACCCCCAGCTCCTGTCTTGTCATGAGCATCTTCCTCTTCACAGAATCATAGAATGGCTTGGGTTGGAAGGGACCTTAGAGGTTATCCAGTTCCAACTCTGCTGTTGTATACAGGGACACCTTCCCTTAGACCAGGTTGCTCAGAGCTCCATCCAGCCTGGACTTGAGCGCTTCCAGGGATGGGACATCCACAACCTTTCTGGTGCCAGGGCCTCACCACCCTCACAGGAAGAATTTCTTGCTAATAGCTAATCTAAACCTACTGTCAGTTGGAATCCATTCCCATCAACTCTCTGCTAAGAGACACCTGCCCACAGCAGACACCTGAGACCCTGCTGATGGCCCCCATCTTCCCCACTCCCATTCCCATGTGAGTGACAGACACTGACTCTGGTTTCGAAACCCATCTCGTGCAATGGTGTGCAGAGCAGGTGAGCTGGAAGTTGTCTGGATTTGCTGGCCCCAGGCACCCTGCGAGTCCTGCACGTACCCGAGTCACAAAGACAAACATCTCCCGTGTGTTGGCTCCGCCGATGTGAAGGTCAGAGGGTTCTGCGAGCGGTGACCTTTGAGAGCCTCGCTGCAGAAACCCATCCCAGCTGTGTTTCCCCCCCATTTCAGGGTGGTTGTCTGCCTGCTGGCAGCCAGCCTTAAAAATACATGGGGCATGTCAAACGAGGGTTCACACGGAGCTGGGGGAACGGGAATCTTGGAGATTTCTCTGGTAAAGAAACGACCCAGTGTCTTAGGGATGGTGCCTTGTAGGAGAGGGTTCTGAGAGCAGAGGAGTCTTCCTTGTGTAAGAAATCACAGGGAGCAAGGATACACTTGGCTGCAGCACTGCAGTGTTACTGTCCCCTGTTCTCTTCCAGCCTCCTCATCCCCCCTTCCCCACCCTGACTTGGTCCGGGTAGTTTTGAATGCCACGTGGATCGATACTTTTAATTAGCTGCCATTTCTCATTTCTGCTTTATTGCTTGGATAAGCAAATTAAAAGTGAGCATGCTGTGGTGAGCTGTTGCCTTGGGTGGGCTGTGAGCACAGGCTGTTTCTTGCCCCTGGAAGCCCTGAGATGCTGCCAGTCACTGGGACAGGGGCTCAGAGGAGTTGCAAGGGAGGGCGTGCAGAGGAGATGGAGAAATTCCTGGCTTATTTGGGTTGCTGGGGTGATGCCTTAGATTCCAGCTTTTATATTTTTAAATCCTGCACTGCCTGGTGTGGAACTCTGAAGTTCCTTGGAGCCTGTTGGCTGCTGCTCTCTTATGCCAGACAGACACAACAAAGCCTCTCCCAGCTCGTTGTTCAAGGACACTCAGGCTGTCCTAGGCCCAAAAGGTGTAAACCAGGGCCTCTGGAGAGGTGGAGAAATGGAAGAAATTCCATCCTCAGCTAAAGTTTGAATCGGCGAATTTATGCTGATCTGCAAATGGACCAAACCTATCAAAGTGTGAGGAACTTGTGACTCGGGGTCCATCTTGGGGTCCAGCTTGGGTGTGGCCTTTGGCTCCCCAGGGGGCACCTTTGAAGGCCTTTCAAATAAATATCCACCTTTATTCCCTTGTTCCTGTCTAGTCTCTGTTTCTAGGTAGCCTGACAAGGCATCAGGGGAAGCTGGACAATGTCTCTATTTGAGATGAGGGACCTGGGGCTAACCAGCTCTGTGCCAGGTGGCCAAGCTCCTCTGTATCCTCCCTTCATGGTGGGAAAACCCTCTGGACTGAGAGGGTACAGCTGGCATGGGCACGCAGAGGGGCTTTGCCAGGGCTGAGCAGCCGCACGCTGGGGCACAGTCTGGGGGACTGTCAGGCTTGTGCCAGTCTTCAGGAGGGTACCTGTCACATCTGTCCCCAGAAGCAGCCTGGGGAAGGCTGCAGGAGCTGAAGCAGACAGGGATGGACCCTGCATCAGGCTGGTGTGGGGCTGAGCTTTTCCTTGCAGTCAGATACCCTGAACTCATCCACCCAGGGCAGGACAGAGATGTGTTAGCCCAGCTGGGGGCTGTTATCTACCAAAAGCCAAATGCACCTCCTAATGCCAAGCCCAAAATTTATTGTTTGTCTAATTAGAAGTTTTAACAGTATAACCAAAAATGCAATGAACAGTTGTTGTTATTATTAGTCCAGTTAAAATGCTACTAACACTGACAGCCTATTGATTGTGCAATCAATACCTAACAAATGCCATCAGCAGTGCTGCAGTGGGAGCTGCTGTGCGAGTCAGAGCCAGGATTTCCCCTGTGCCCCTGGTGCTGGGCTCCCCCAGGTGCTTTGGGGTCCAGGCAGTGGGGGCAAAGAGCCATCAGCCTCCTCATCTCTTTGCCAGGAGCACTGTGGGGGTTCCCTCCTCCTCTTGGGGCTGGTTTTCTGTGTTTTCCCACAGGCCTCGTGCTCAGCTTGCTCTTCACTGGTCTGCGAGTTCATGGGGCACCTGACTTGACTAAACCTGTTCCCTTGCACATCCACGGGACAGCTCCTGTCCCACGCTCCTGTTACCCCTGAGGGAGATTCTGCTCAGCTCACAAGTTTGCATTGCCGTCCCTGAGATGTGGGGGGGGTCCCACATCATCTCTGCCCACATCTTCCAGATGAGACTCAGGCTCGTAATGCTGCCTCTGCAGCTTATTCTGGGGGCCTTGGGGGGTTCACCCTACCTCAGCTTTTAAATCATTTATTTATATCATGATTAGGAACAACTCTGTGGTGCTGAACTCCACAGTGAGCCTTCTTTGCTCCCTGGCACTCCCTTGTCCCTCCTGCCCAGTGTCTGGCCCCAGGTCCAGGTCGCTGTCCTGAGGTGTCCCAGAGCCACTCCTCACATCCCCAGCGAAATCAGTCTGGGCTGAGGTGAGCCCAGGCTCGGCTCATGCCTGCTTTCCAGCACCTCC
The DNA here is from genome assembly GCA_013397775.1 of Eulacestoma nigropectus. Classification (NCBI taxonomy): domain Eukaryota; kingdom Metazoa; phylum Chordata; class Aves; order Passeriformes; genus Eulacestoma; species Eulacestoma nigropectus. The sequence continues at coordinate 210,653 of VZTE01003663.1, read as the reverse complement.
ACAAAAGGGAAGCGTAAATGATTACTCCTAATGCTGAGTGCTGACACAGCTCTCCTTGGAGCTGATGCTGCCGCGCGCCCGGTTTTTGGTCTGGGTCATCCAGCTGCAGTCCCTGCTCGGGTGCTGCCCTCCAGAAGGGCTGGCAGGAGCAGAATGAGTTTCTTGTGGAGTTTCTTCACCGTTCTGTGCTGGAGGAGGACCCCACGCCCCGTGAGCAGGGTGTCCTGCCAGCTCTGCAGCCAGCAGGTGACACAGTGACACAGAGCCCTGCCGTCTCCAGATGCTTTCCCCTGCCTGCCCACCTGGGACACAGAGAGCGTGACTCCTCTCCCAGCCGCTGTGATCCCCGTGTATCTCACCATTATCTGGATGCTCCTAGATTTGGTTCTGTACCCTCTTACCTGGCTAATGTCTGCTTTGAGCTTTCCTGCTGTGGCTCCCTGCATCTCCCTGGCAGGAACGTGGATTGTAACTCCTGTGCCAAGTTCTGCCTTGTGCTGGTGCTCCCTGGTTTCTGATAGTGTGCTAGCCTTGAAGGGAAAACTCCATTAGGGGAATTAAAAATGTTGAACGTGAAACCTTGAATGTAGCTGGGAGGCAAAATGTGGTCTGACAGATCCTCTGGCTTGTCAGAGCCTCTGACTGATGGGCGCCAGTGGGCTGCTGTCTGTAAGAATGACCTTTAGGGAAAGACAAATTGAGACAAAATATCTCAGGAAAAAGACAACCAAACCAGCAGTTTATGGAAATCTTTCTACTGCAAAGCAATGGCAAAGGTTCCCTGTAAGCTGGCCTTGGCTTGATTGCTTTCTGTCAGACGCAGAGGGCATCCTGGGAGAGCTCAGACTGACAGACCTGTTTGCATGGAGTAGCTGGCTGTTATTCCTTTTCCCTTCTCCAGCCTTGGTTTGGACCAGGAGGATGGTGAGGCTCTGCTGCTGGCAGATCTCAGGCTGAGGTGTTTCCTACCTGCTCACCAGCACAGGTCGTGTTGTCTCCTGGGCCCAGAAAATTTCTCAGCTGCCTCCTCCAAACCCAGCTCTGGCCTGGACTGAGGAGTGCTCCAGTGACCCCCCAGCTGCTGATGGAGTTCTGTGCACTGACCCACTGCACTCACCCTCTGGCTCCAGCACAGGATGTCCAGCACTGCCTTCTGCCGTGGCAGCTCATGGCTTTGCCGTGCAGCAAATGAACTGGATTGATGCTGCTGATGTTCTCTGTAAATTCGGAGGAATTACCAGGTGAATATTTGATGAGGCTAATTAAGGCTGAGTAACTTCCCCTTCCCCTTCCCCTTCCCTTTCCCTTCGTCCCTAAAACATCCTGTCCCCAAGGCTGTCCCTGGTCTCCTGGTGGTCACAAACCAGCTGTGGCCCATGTTGCAGCATCTTTTCAACCAAACAAGTCAGCCTGAGAAATCCCTGCAACCACAGCGTGCTGGAGAGGAGTGTCCGTGCCTCCTTCCTCTGCTCCTGTTCTCATTCCAGCTTTGTCCTGGGGCCTGTTATAAAGCCACAGGTTTCTGTGCCCCTGGTTCTGCATAGGTGAGGTTTTAGGTTGTTTCAGCTGCTGGCTGCTGCAGCAGTTGGGTCAGACAAGAGCTGGCACTTTTGGGAAATCCTGGAAGGATTTCCCCATCCTGTGGGAGCTGCCCTTGTGCAGGAAAGCTGCAGGTGACTTACAACAACATTTAACACAGCAGGAGCTCGGACAGCAGGAGAGGGAAGAGCTGCTGGGGCCATTTCTGCAGGTGAGATGTGTCTGGGACAGTGAGACTCGTGTCCTGAGGCTGTGGAGCTCTTCCACTCCAGCACACGGCAGCACTGGAGGTACCAACACGCTCAGAGTGGGAAAAGTGCAATAAAGAGCTGTGTGCTGGCTGATGAGGGAGGAGGAGAGTCTGCGCAGAGTCAGGCAGGATCTGGCTCCTCTCACCCCGTGCTGCTGCTGGAGATGGGACAAGGGACATGAGAAGAGGGATCTGGTGAGTGCCCAGTGCTGTGTAGCCTGCAGAAGCCTGGCTGGAGCATCCCTGCAGGACAGGAGTTGAGCCCAGGCACCATTACCCATCCTGACTTCAGTTTTCCTGCCTGGGAGCCGGTCAGAGAGCACCAAGCAGGGCTGTGGGGAGGCTCCTGCATGGGAAGTGCAACCATGCACCTTCAGATGTCACCAGCTTGCAAAGAGCAGGGGAGGGATTTGAACCACTGGTTTTGAAGCCCTGGACTGCGGTCTTACACTGGAGTACCCAGAGCCAGAGCATCCCATCCCTTTTTCCTGATCTTCCCAAGAACCCAACAGGACTTCTTAAATAAGGATGTGCCCCCGCAGCCTCACCGTTATTGTCCTTTTTCTGTAAAAACTATTTCCATTTGAATTGCTGGGACTACAGTGTGGAGACAGTTTTTACAGGGGGCATGAATCTTCTTCAGTCTCTGTCTGCCACGAGTGGCTGTTTCCTCATCTCCCTCTTTTGTGGCTTTGTCAGAAGGACAAAAAATGGCTTTTGCATCAGTGTCTTTGCGTGTTGCTTGCCCGAGCAGGGGCAGTGTGGTGGTTCAGGCAGAGAGATGGAGAGAGCAGCTTTTCTGCCCCTGAGCTGCTTTGGGCCATGAGGTTCAGCCCCGAGATTTCTGCTGCACAAGGCTGTTGTGACTCAGGACACATCTGCAGTGCTGTGCCCTCAAGGATAACATCCTACAGGACAGTCTTCAGTGTAAGCCCCTAAGCTTTTCTAGAAACCATTGCCCTGAGGTGTATCTGCTCCCACTGAGAGGGGTGTCAGGTTTGGCAGTTCCCTTGGCCCTATTCTCAGGCAGCTGCACGTTCCCCCCCTCAGCCTTTATCGCTGCTCCACGCTGCACTCCTTGGCGGGTTCAGGATTTGGGGATTCCCTGGGGTTTTCTGAGGCCCCGGTCTCATTCACAAGGGGCACTGGTCTCTCAGCTGGTTTTCCAGGTGGTTCCACACTCTGTGTGTGTACCTGCTTAGCTCTGCCTGGAGGGCAGGGTGCTTTATAGTTGCAAACCATCCTTAGGAAAGGTGGGTTTCCCTTTGGGAGGGTCTCAGCCCAGCCCTGGGGAGGGGTGTCTGGACAGTCTGGCCATCCGTCAGCTTAAACCCTCGGAAAAGTGGCTGTCTGCTGAGTAGGGAGGGACTTTATTTCCCTGCTCTGAGACACAAAATCCTTCTCCTTCACCTTGTTCTGCTTGCCACAGCATGGCACACATTAAGGATAATGAGTTAACCAGCCAGGGGAAGTGACAGGGCTTTGTTCTTGGCCTCTCTTTTCCCCAGTTCACCTTTGGAAACATAAAAGGTGAAAACAAAACAAGAGCAGCTCTGAGGGCACACCTTCATCCTCCCCCTTTTCTCAGCCTTTTTTTTCTTCTCCATTCATCTGCCTTTCCCTGTTCCTTGCTCTGCCGTGATCCAGCAGCCAGCGTGGAGAACTGAGGCCGCTGACACGGATGCCCTTATCTCCGAGGGTGTGGCTGGTGTTTGGGATTCAGAGGCAGCTTTAGGACAGAGTTCTGACTAATCTCCCCAGATAAGGTGTGTCACAGCAGGAGCTGCAGGGCAGAAGGTCAGACACCACAGCTCCGGTGGCTGCTGCCTGGTTTATATTTAACTCCCTCCCAGGAGCAGTGGAGGGGATGTTCCAGCCCTGCCAAAGGGGGTTTCTTCTGGACAGAAAGCAGCTCTGTCTGCCAGGCTGCTCCTCTCCCAGCTGGGTGGGCACTGCAGGCTGCCCAGCAGTTCCCTGCCTCGTGTCCCTCCTCACCGGGGAAGGGGAAACGTGGAAAGAAGGGGCTGACACGAGCTGCACATTGTAAACCAGGACAGGTGTCCTGCAGTGAATCGAGTGACAGGCAGGAATAAGCACAAAAGAGTGAGATGGATAGATAGGAATGAGGGATCAATAAAGCCTAAAGATAGCAAGGGAGATGCACTGAGGGCTGTTGACAGAGAAATAGATGTTGCAGCCAGAAAGATCCTCAAATAAGAGAAACGTCAAATGAGAGACATGAAGCTCAGAGAGGGGTCATTTTAAGTGCACTTCACTGCTGGGCCAGGCTTAGCCCACACAATGTGTTTTAATGCTTCTTTTTTCCTCTCCTTGTTTGAAACGCCCTGAGTGGTGGGATGGGAGCAGCTCCACTCCTGCCAGTGGGCTCAGACCTCCATGGTGGAGTCAGCTCACTGCATGTTTTGGAATAATCCTTTCTAGCCAGGGAGAGGCTGCTTGGAGCCATCTCATGGAGCCAGGCTGCAAAACTGCTGCTCTTACAGTCTCTTGATCAAATCTGTGTGCTCTGTACCCCTATTTCGGATTTAAATCAACTTAGCTGTAATTGAAACCAGCTTTTCTCTGGATCCTGCCACTGTAATCTATAAGGAGCGGCAGTTTTTGAAAAGAAAAAAGGTGTAGAACAAGCAGCATTGGGGTGCTGAGGTACCCAGCCTGACAGAGGGAAGTTAATGGGAAGGGATTTTGGTGGGGTAAGGAGTAACAGCGTCCAGGTGTTGATCCCTGGCAGCTTGACTTGTTGCACTAAGCCTGGATTTGGTTTGTTTTTCACCAATCTGACCAGTGAGCTTGTTACAGAGCCCCTGTGGTGTCCTGTAATCCCTGTCCTTATGGGATCCTGCTCCCCAGGTTCCCAGCACAGCTCTCTGCCCAAAAGCCTGCTGAGTTTGAGAAAGCCTCATACTCTGGAATTGCTTTACTTCTTAAGGGCTGGTCTGAGCAATGAGCAAAAGAGTTCAGCAGCTTCATAGCAGCTGTTGATTTCCTCTTGTTTTATTAATCAGGCAAGCTACTCCCCATCTCCCTCCTTCTTTGCAGGCATTTGATTAAAACCTGTGAAGCCACTCAAGGCAGAGAAGTCCCACCCTTCCCTTCGTGGTCCTGGGAGGCCCAGGCAGAGTGGGCATCCCCCTCTGGGGTCACTGTCCCTGGAGCCCTGCAGCCCAGCTGGCATCTCGGAAAAGCGAGGAGGACTTGGAGGGGTCCATCCTCTCCAAACCTGACCTGAAATCAGAGCGGGCCAGACAAGAATCCAGAGCCTGAGGGGAGCGATTTACCCGAGGGTGGCTCAGATACCAGGAAGGTGTCTCTGCTCAGTGCTAAGAGCAGGGGGTGGGAAGAGCCGCAAGGGGGGAATGAGCCTGCGCTCCCTGGGAGCTGCCTCCCTCTCCAGCCACCTCCAGTTTATCACAGCACAGCCCTTCCCGAGGGACGTGTCCGTGCCCAGGGCACTTTGTTCAACAGCCTCGCAGTGATCAGCGTGCTGGAGCCATTTATCAGCCCCGATGCATATTTAATGCCCGAGTGGTGAGCAGGGCTGGAGTGGTGTTTGCTGACAGGCGAGCTGGGGAGCTCTGCCACGGCCCTTAACGGTCCTGCATTAATTATGACGGGATAAATAATTCACAGGGCTAATAACAAAGGCTTGTTTTTTAATGGTTATGGAAATCCCAGCTTGCTCCTGGAAGCGGGGGGGTGAGAAAGCAATGTCTGGCTCTGCTTCTGAGCCCAGAGGACAGCGGAGCACGGGGCTGTGCTGAGGCTGCTGTGCTGGCTGGTGACATTTCGGGGGAATCTGTACCCCTTGCTGGTCCGTGCACAACCCAGGGACGTAAGGACTCTTCCCAGCACCTGCCAGTGTGTGTGGAAAGCCTGGGGGGATGAGAGGATGAAGCATCAGCTTCCCCTGTGGGCCCAGGCACCCGTTTTCCTGCTGCTCAGGCTGAGGAGCAGTTTGGCAGTCAGCTTCGTCCCCGGTGCTCCCCGCACACCCTGCTCAGGCCCGGGACTGAACATCTCCTCCTCTCCTCCATAACCCTGCTCCTGCTTCCCCTCCCTTCTCTCACTTGGTGCCAAAGCTTGTCTAATCCTGCCTCTCCGTTTTCACCTTGCCAGGCGGGAAGGGTGAGGACCCTGAGCTCTGCAAGGCCATCGATCCTACAGGAACCCTCCTCTGGGGGAGGCAGCCCCCGCTTGGCCCCTGCCTGGATCTCCTCTGCCTACCCTTCAGGCCATTCATTCCTCCCTTCCTTCTCCCCATAACTTGCTCTTTTACTTCCTCAGACATAAATATGGATGTTTTCATGTGCCACTATTGTCCTTCAGCTTAAATAGCTTCCCTTCCCCCCCCCCCGTGTTTGGCCTCCAGGTGTGTTTATAGAGAAAAAAAACCCCCACGTCACTGCCAGTTTGCTTTATCAAGGTTGAGCAAGCTCTGTTCTTCCACAACGCTTTTAGACCATGTGTCCTCCATTCACCAGCTCACTCAGGTGCCCTTCTCTGCTCCTTTTGAACCTTCTTGAATTTCCAGAGTCTTCTGATGAGTGACCCTGGGCAAGTAATTTCACTTTTCCTGCCTTGGCTTCGCTACCTATAGAGAGAAGACAGTGCCCCACCCTGTGGCATGGGGTGAGTTAGGTGCTAGAGGAGGTACAGGAGCTTTCCCCTTCCCAGCCCAGTCCCTTGATGTGGGCTCATTGCAGGACTCTGTGCATTTACATCTCAACAGAAACATAAGCAGCAGAGATGTGGGACCATCAGTCCTGTCCCAGACCACTGCAGGTAGCTCAGAATAGCTGAGCAATCCACGTGAGCATCCAGAGCGGGCTGGATGGTGGTAACTCACCCACACATCACCAAACATATCCTGACTATCCTTTTAGGAGCCTAAAACCAGGGGGAAAAGTCATGATGAAAAATGTTTTCCAGTGAAAACAACAGCAGCTGGGGACTTGTGTGATGCCACCATCTGTAGAGGCCGAAGGGGTTTCTTGAGTGTCTGAGGAGACTTTTAGACCCCACAGACATTTCTCTCTTCAGGTGTCCCGTCACACTCAGAGTTTATCAAAGCTTTCCTGGCCTCACTGACTTGGAGAATTTTCTTCCTTGGCCCTTCCCCATGGATGAGCCCTTGCTGGGCAGTGGAAACAGCTGTTCCTGACCCCTGAGCCTGAGCCCTGCATGTTGTGCTCCTCATTCCCCTCCCAGTGGGCTCCAAGCTGTCCCGGGCTGGCTGTTGGGCTGTGCAGCTCTGTCTGCTCCTGCTGCCTCCTGGCCCCGCTCCAAAGCCACCAGCATGAGGTCACAAACGAGACACTGGGATGGGTCACAAACCTGCCCTGCAGGGAGCTCTGCTGGCACCTTCCCTCCAGCCTCATTCTTCCCATTCCAGGAGTCACTTTTGGCTGCTTTTGGGTCCTCCCACTCCCCACATGTTCCTGCTTTGGTCACCATCTCCCAGAGAGGGGAAACTGCTGTAATCCCTTTGCCTTTCTCTTTCAAGACAGGTACCACATTAGCCTGGGAGGACAAACCCAGTGTGGTTTAGCCCTTTTTCTCCTGTGTCTATGCTGTTGATCGTCCTTTCCTCCTGCTCCTGCCTTGCAGACCCATCGACTGAGATGGCACAAGGAACAGAGTGCATCTAAAAATGGTTAAACAAACGCCCTCGGACTGTTCCCACCCAAGACAAGAGACATTTCAGAGGAGTCCAGGACAGCCTCGAGCACTGACTCTGTTGACACAGGAGAATGCAGCAGATTTCACCGTAGAAAGTGGCTGTTTCAAGAGAAGAGTGCAGCACAGCTCAGAAGTGCTTATGTCTGAGGAGTTGATGTTTACACAGGGGAATAGCACGCTCACCTTGCTGTTAGAGCACAGAACAAATGTTTGCCCAGGTAAGTGCAGATCCCGAGCTCGGGCTCTGCACTGGGTGTGTAGCTGTGGAGCGCACACGCAGGGAGGCACTGTCTGAGCAAGCCTTGCAGGTTAATTGTCCTGCTCTGGATGTCTGAGAGCAAACCAGCAGCTTGAGAGCTGCTCCCAGTCTCTCCCTGGGCACCTGCTGGAGCAGGGTGAGGGACTGGGTCTGGCCAGCTGCATTCACAACCAAAGCTGGGCTGGGGGAGGCAGGACTTAAACTCGTGTCTCAAGAATTAAAAGCCGTTGGGTGTACACTGCTGAAAAACTGCTTTTAATACTCTTCTTGGACAAATTCTCTTTCCCTCTCTTATTCTTGTTCCAAGAGGACTCGGTGAAGAAAAGCCCTGGCGAATTTCCTTTCCACTCCTGTTTAATCAAATGAACACATTTCCACACCAGCAAATTCCCATCATATTTTCCCAAGCCTTTGGAGAAAGTTTTGGGGCTGTCGCCTGGGCTTAATCACCACGGTTCTGTGGGAATGTGGCAGCTCAGTCCTCTTTGTTTTCAGACTGAGAGCTTCTCCCGTGGTACTGGGGGGAGAAAAGAGGAGGAGACTGGAACGTGGGGTGGCTCCTGGTGGGCTGGTGGATGTGTGGGGTAAGGACAGGACCCACAGCAGCGGGGATCTGTCCTGGGGAGATGCCCCACTGCTGGCGAAAGGGCTCGTGCTGGGAGTGCTGTGACAGGGTGGACATTACAGCCACTGGTTGAATTTCAGAGCAAGCATCTCTAGAGATTAGGTATTAGGAACAGTTGTTCCCTGTGAGGGTGGGGAGGCCCTGGCACAGGTTCCCAGAGCAGCTGTGGCTGCCTCTGGATCCCTGGAAGTACCCAAGGCCAGGCTGGATGGTGCTTGGAGCAACCTGGGATAGTGGAAGGTGTCCCTGCCCATGGCAGGGGGTGGGACGAGATGAGCTTTAAGGTCCCTTCCAACCCAACCCACTCTATGATTCTGTGATTTTAGGCTGCTAACAGGAAAAGAATCAGCTCTTTTCTGTCATGGGAGATAACAGGAACAAAAGGTACCAAAGGGCTCCATGAGAACTGGATGGTGTCACAGGGCAGCCTGGCATCTCCTTGGACCTAAATGTGGCACTTGCTGAGGTCCTTTGGGAAGCAGCACCTTGCAGGGACTGAAAGCCTGGCTCCACTCTGCCAGAAGCCTCTCTCCTTCGTGGCAGTGCCTGGGAGGCACGTGGGCAGCCAGGTCAGTGTGTGTGGGCTCCTGTTGCGGCACACATTGGTAACTGTGGGGATCAGCCTCTTGCCAGACGGCTCTGAGGAGGGCTGCTGTTGTGGTTCCTGTGCTGGAGCCCGTGGGCTGGCGAGGAGGAGGCAAACCAAAATATTTATACCATAAAATGTGCACTTTTTTTTTTGAGCTGAAGCTTGGGCAGCATCCCAGCCCCTCCATATGGGCTTGTAGACATTGCTTACCTGATTTCTCTCTCTCTTGGGGACAGACGATGAGGCTGCTTGGTTGCAGAGGGGGAAGCAGGCAGCTCCCGTGGCCTCCACCTGTGGGCACAGGGGCTGCAGTGGCTGTGACTGCTCTTCCCATGTCCCCTCGTGGCCCTGTGTCCCTGGCTGGAGCCTTCCTTGCCCGTGGGAGGTGGCAGTGACCCATCTCCCCAGGCTCGGGGAGTGGCCCCGGGGTCCGCTCTGCTGCTGGCCGAGTTCGCATTCCCCACGTCCTTGCTGTGAAAGCTCAACCCCCTGGGCATTTCTGCTGGTCTGTGAGCTGTGCAAGGACCTGAGGGATGGGACGAAGAGCAGGGCACGTGTGGAGAGCAGGCAGAGCAGCGTGTGTGTGCCCCCAGCCTGGGCTCTGAGCAGTGGGGCCCGTGTGATGCAGACACAGAGCAGCGGCTCAGAGCTGGTTCTGGGAAGGAAAGCAACTTCTCAGCATCTGGGCCTCTCCAGCCCCGGGGTGCTGCTGTGGGGCTGTGTCCTCTTTTCCGTGGCTGGGACAAGGGGCACTGCAGCAGCTGGGCTGGAAATGTGGTGTCATTAATCAAAGCTGGGCGACAATGTGTGTATGGCTCTGCTGGTGTGTGCCACTGGGATCTGAGCCTTTCGGTGCCTCCTGCACCTGGGCTGCAGCAGGCTGTCAGCATCCTTGGGCTTTGGGAGAGATGCTGGGCCTCTTTGCAGCGCCTCTGGTGTTATTTAACCTCCCTCCCTCCTCTCTGAGGCCTGGCTCAGCCCTATCCAGCCCTGGAAGCACAGGCAGTCCCCACGGAGCAGCCGCCAGCGTGGGGGGCTCATTTTGTGATTACACTGCAGAACGGTGGCGTTAAATCTTCCATCCTGTCCACTGGAGACGTCCCTCTCATCCCCTCTCTGACAAGATTTAGGATGGTCACGGATAACTGGCTCTCATTATGGCTGTGCTCATAAATCCTTCTGTTATCCCCTTTTGGATGGGCTCCTGCCATCCCCCACACAGTGGCCACTCTCCAGCTCCAGCACCGGGTGGTCTCGCCCTGCTCCCCTCGTCCCGTGGTCCCGGCACATCCCTGCTGCCCCCCACTTCCATGTGCCATTGGCTGCTGTGCCCTTGGTATCTCGTCCCTCCTGCTTCTCCTGCAACGGGGTCAAATTCCCCGTGCTGGCTGGGCCATTCTCCCTCTTGCTGCTCGCGTGGTTTTCCATTGCTCCCCCACCCTTCCACCTGATGTCCAAAGCCGAGGAATTCCCTGGTCTCACAGCTCCCATCCTGCCGGGGCTGCTCAGCCAGGCAGGGCATGATTCAGCCCTTTGTCACGCCTTGGGGTTTTGAATGACATCTGTTACTTTCTTTGAATTCCCAGCTCACTTTTGACATGTTCTTGGCTCTGGCTGCCCAGCAGTATTGATTGGACTTTTTATGGAGTGAGTGTTCTTTCTGTCTCCAGTTCTCATGCAAGACACATTTCTGTGGTGCAAGAGGCATGCAATTAAAACAAACTGAGAAAGGAAAGAAAGAGAGAGAGAGAGAAAAAAAGAGAGAAAGAGAGAAACAGAGAAAGAGAAAGAAAGAAAGAGAAAGAAAGAAAAAGAAAAAGAAAAAGAAAAAGAAAAAGAAAGAGAAAGAGAAAGAAAAAGAAAGAGAAAGAGAAAGAAAAAGAAAAAGAAAAAGAAAAAGAAAGA
>VZTE01003663.1:173589-198675 GCA_013397775.1 Eulacestoma nigropectus | reverse complement strand
AAAGAAAAAGAAAGAGAAAGAAAAAGAAAGAGAAAGAAAAAGAAAGAGAAAGAGAAAGAAAAAGAAAGAGAAAGAGAAAGAAAAAGAAAGAGAAAGAAAAAGAAAAAGAAAGAAAAAGAAAAAGAAAGAGAAAGAGAAAGAAAGAGAAAGAGAAAGAAAAAGAAAGAGAAAGAAAAAAAGAGAAAGAAAAAGAAAGAGAAAGAGAAAGAAAAAGAAAGAGAAAGAAAAAGAAAGAGAAAGAAAAAGAAAGAGAAAGAAAGAAAGAAAAAGCAAGCAAGCAAAGGAAGGAAAGGCCTCCACATAAAACCAGACCTCATGTCCTGCTCCTCTAATTGCCTGTGAGCAGAGATAGCAAATAAAAATTCTTCAAGGCTTCTTATTTAATTTTTAAGAGCACTGCTTTTTGCAGACCTCTGGCCCCAAACACAGGCTGATAAACGTTTCTTTTGGGTATATAGAGAAGACCACAATGGTTTCATCATCCCTTGAGAGCATGGTAACCCCACTCCTTTCTTTTCTCTAGGAAGGGGAGTAGGATGGATTAGTGATGGGAGTTTTACTGCCACAGGCACTGGCTGTGTGCAAAGAATGTTAGAGATTTGTGTAGGGGAAGACTGGTTTCGGTTTCTAGGCATTGGGAATTGAAGGTAGCAGTAAAATCCCTGCAGCCCTTCCAAAAGCCTGTGTGTGTTCCTCTGTCCACGGACCTGCCAGATTTAAAAGAGGGTGTGAAGGAGGCACTGAAGGGGTCGGATTGAAAGACATCACTGCAGAAAACAGCAGAAAATACCCACAGCTTTATGAAAGCAGCCAGGGGTTGATCAGCACTGGCTGCTCCCTACAGACCACAGCAGGGCCCTGGAGCTCAGGGGTTGCTGCGGGAGGAGCTGAGGTGAAACAGCCACAAATCAAGGAGAATGGTTTCAAAGGGACACCAGTAGGGGAAATGCAGATTTCTGTGGCCAATACTTTGGGATACTGCCCTGGGAGCCAGACCAGCCCTGGCAGGAAGTGTGGATGCCCAAAATGCAACTTTTGGAGGAGCTTGTGAAGGCTCCTGAGCATCAGATTTGGTGTCTCCAGGTGAGGAAATCCCAGGAGCTGCTGTGGGGCAGACCTCCCTCCCTGGCCTCGATGGGAACACAGAGTGTCACCCACTGGGCTCACAGCCACTCCTGCCCAAATATTTGCGTTTGGGGCATGGACACCGGCCAGCCAAATTCGGGTTGGCCTGAGCAGCTCTCTGTAGAGGCCAAACAGCCCCAGGGGATGGAGCTGGGCTCGCTCACCATCTGTCTGAGCCGGTGGCAGGGCTGCGACGCCAGAGCCAAAGGGAGCCGAGCGCTGTGCCTGCGCTGGGGCACCGGGGCTGTGTCCCCCTGCCCAGTCAGCTGTGCCAGGCCACGAGGCAGCAGGGACACCCCGTCCCACCACCTGCAGCACAGGCAGAGAGGCAACAGCCCCTGGCAGTGCTGCTGGCCTGGCCACGGCCAGCTGGGCAGGGGGCTGGTGGGGATGCCAGGCTGAAAACGGAGAGGAGTCCTGCGTTCCGTGGGCGCCAGTTTGGAAGGGAAGCACCGATCCCGGGCCAGTTTTCCAGTCCATTTGGTTTCTCTGCGGCTTGATGGGGACATTAAATGGCAGGTGTCATGTGCCAAGCTTGGGCATCTCATGCCTGTGTGGAGAGGCCAGTGATGAGCAGTTCTCAGGCTGGACGCAGGGATAACCATTAGCAGACCTGACCGTGGCTGTAGAGAGGAGTCTACCTGCAGTGACAAACAGGGCCAGTGTTCCCTGCAGGAGCTCATGGCCCAGTCCTCCCCCAGCCCTGGGCTTGAGACAGAGGGTTTGATTTGTGGACTGCAGCAGTCAGGGAATAAAATGCTTCTGCAGCCAGACTGTGCCTTGCTGAGCTCCAGGTGGGCCATCCCCTGCAGCTGCACGTCCCCAGGGTGATGGGGAGCACCCCAGGGACAGCAGAGCAAGGACTGCAGGTCTCTGCTCTGCCCCAGTCCAGCCCCAGGATCTCTCTGCTCCCAGCAACTGAACTTTAAACAAGGTATGTTTTTGCCTTACACTTGCCTGTTCATTGACTAGATTTCAAATAAGATCACCACAGGTCTTAAGCAGAGTTTCCTAAATTAATCTCCTGAACATAATCATTAGAGAAAGCCTTGTTTCTGCAAGGCTGTACCTTACACTCATTAGGAGGTGAGGGGCAGCAGCTGTCACTGAATAATCATTCTCATTAACTCATCTTTGTACCTTTCCTTTGCCTGATGAAACCTTCCCTCCAAAACACAGCCTTGAGGGCTGCTCAAAAACAAAGCAGACAAACAGGGAGAGACAGGGCCAGGGAGGCTCGAAACTCATCCACCTCCTCCTCCCACAGAGACAATTCAGAGGGAGAACATGCCCCAGTTCCTGTTCCCTGCTGGGCCTGGGAGGAGGGACCGTGCCAGCCGCACAAGCTCCTGGGGCATGGCCAGAGCCACCGCATTTCCCATCCCTTCATCCTTCCCCCTGCTGCCAGTGACTCCAGCAGGGACCTCATTACCAGTGCCCCTGCACTGGCCTTGCTTCCAGCCCCTGGTGAAAAACTGCCTGCACCACCTGGGGTTGCTTTCTTAAGAAAACTCTTGTAAATCTAATGTGAGCTTCATTTGCGGGATATGCTGTTTTGCGGTAATTTTTGCAATCCCAGAACCCAAAGCCCCTGGAAGGGCACTCTCAGACTCTGGTCCCCGCTGTGGGTCAGCAGGTCAGGGTTGTGGCCTTGTCTCTGATACTGGCTTCAGTGGCATAAATGATGCGGGATCCCAAGGCCCCTTCTGCAGACTGCAGAGACCATACTTAGAGGTGCCACCAAGTGAGCAACTGTGAGGAAATAACTTTAAGTCAAGGGTTTCAGGCTCAGATCTCAAAGTTATTTCCCAAATCCAGGTTTTAGCATACTCAGTGTGGCACTGGGGTCTGTCAGGCATCTGGGACCTCTCCCTGCCCCTGTGTCTCCATTCCAGAACAGCCCTTCTTTACCTCCTGCCATCCCCAAACCCTGAGGTCCTCCAACTCCAGCACGCAAAGGAGGGACTTGCACGTGGTCTACTTCCATCTCTGCCTGCGAACAGAGCAATACTCAAAAAAGCAGATGCAGAGGGAGGCCAGGGCAGGAAGGAGGAGTCCTTCCCCTGAGGAAGGCACCAGGGCTCCAGGCAGGGCAGGGAAGGTGAGCCAGTGATGCAAGGCTCAAGGATGAAGGAGATGTGGTCACAAGAGAGCGATGGAGAGAGCGAAGGGCCGCGGGTGCTGGAGGGAGCCCCGTGAGCTCTGTGGGGACAGCGCTGGGACAGAAGTTGAGAGGCGCTGGTGGCCGTCCCCCTCTGCCAGTCCTCAGCTTTCCAGAGAAGCAAGATCCCTGGGAGACTGTCGTGAGATGAAGAGCTCTCTGCCTCCTCCTGCTCTTCCCACAGCATTTCTCCAGGACACTGACCGGTTGTGACTTTTATTTGACCAATGGTCTGGTGCTGACAAGGAGCATACGGCCAGGGCCGGTGCGGCGGCAGGGGCCATAGATCATCCCTAATTGCCTGCAGCAGACGAAGCTGACCTTCAGAGAACACAGCCATGAATCTCCACACGACGGATTGAGTGCCATGTGGATTTACTGTCCGCTGGCTTTAAAGCTCCACCAGCCCCTCTGCTGCTCTTGCAAGAGAAGAAGAAGGGCCAGAAGGATCTGCCGTGCAAAGCCCTGATTTACAGGTGTCTCCCAGCCACAAGGCAGGAGCACACCTGAGCTTTCAGGCCTGTTTTCCCTTGCAAGCTGTTTCCAGCTCATGGACAAGAGGGAGAGCACACAGGTGGACGTGGAACAGCAATGTTTTCTACAGCCTTCTCTGGAGAAAGTAAATCTCTGTTAAACCAGCAACATCATCCAAGAGCTCTAGAGGAACCTGTTTTTTTTTTTTTTTGTCGTGTCGGTGCCTTTAAAACGGAGCTTGGGTGAAGGCAGAACAGCTTCCAAAAAGGGATGAGAAGCTGAACAGGAAGATCTGGGTTGTTGAGGGGAAAGTGCCCATAAAACCTTGCAGTGCTCCATCACTGAGGCAGCAGGGACCAGCTGAGCTGGAAGCAAGTGCCCCCTCGAGAGTGGCATGAAGGATCCCAGATCTTTTGCTGTCTTTGAAACAGGGTGCTGTGCTCCTGCCAGGACAGAAGGAGATGGCGCAGCATCTGCCTTTCCCTAACCTCACCCTCGGTGTGGCTGGGAGTGGTGGGCACAGCTGCTCATCACTGTGGCTCCAGGGCTCAAGCTGTGTGGAGAGGGATGAGAAAACAAATCTGTAGGGCCTTTCTGTGTGGTTTCCACTTCTGCAGTGCCAGCAGTCACCAAGCACACGTTGCTGACTTGGGAGGATTCCTATCAGATGCTTGGTCACTCTGAATCAGCAAGGCTGTGCTGATATGTGCCCACTGCAGCCTGGCCCCTCCTGCAGGCTCTTGGTTGTGCTCAGAACCAGCTAAGAACCAAGGCACAAATAAAATAGAGAAGGAAAAACCAACCAAACGAAAAAGCTTTGCTGCCTGAGAGCAGCTCTGTAGATATCAGCCAATTTCTTCGTGGGCAAAGCCAGAAGCCCAGCCAGGGTTTGTTTGACTAGCTCAGCATCTCCAGGGAACAGCCAGGGTGTTTGTGTCACTTGGAACCTGGGAGGGGCCTCTCACAGGGCTGCCAGGGCCAGGACAGCGGGTGACAAGAGGGGACAGCATGTCCATGAGGGACAAGCCAGTATCTTATCTGCAGTTTGAGTGTGACTCTGTGGGAGCCCTGTGAGCACATGGCTTCCTCACTCCTGCACTGCTGTGCCCTGATGCTCATCTCTCCCCTCTGCTCTTTCTTGGGGCAGGAGCAGATCCCATGGAATAAGAGAGAGAAGCTGTGGCCCCGCTGTGTCAGTGCACTGACAAAACACATCTCCTGAGGAGGGGAGAAGGTTTCCAGAGCACTGCTGGCTTTGCTCGTGGGCAGAGCAAGCTTCTGCCTGGCAGCTCCATCGTTTGCCAGCTGCAGAGGGTTGGGGAGGGAGAGGAGATGGGGGGTGACAGCTCGACCCTCTGGGTGGTATCTGCAGAAAGAAGGCAACCAGAGACAGGCAAGGAAACCGTGGGGTGATGTGCAGTGCTGGAGGGTCTTCTTCTGGCAGGAGGTCACCTCCCCAGTCTCTCTCACCTTGGGCTGCCCCACAAGTTGCCTCAAGACACACGTGGGAATGTTAGGGGGAGATTTTAATGGCCACTGAAGCAGTGTTTCAGCTGATGTGCCCAGACGTGCCCTGTGGACTTGCCTGCTCACTCCTGCATTCCCAGGGCGCCCATCCCCACTGCAGCTCAGCGGGGCCACCCCATTTCCCACGATCTTTGCTGCAGCAGCCTCGCTGCTGGGCTGCCTTCCTGCCCTTCCTGATCCTGCTCCCTGGCTCAGCATCCGCCACGGCCCTTCCCGTCCTGAGCCAGGCTGGTGTAACTCGGCACAGGCAGGGTTGCAGGATCTGCAGGATCCAAGGGCAAAATCTTCCTTGGCTTTTGAAATCCAGCTCCGTGTCACCAGCCCCCTTTCCCACCATCCCTGCTGTGTTGCGCAGTGAATTGTGCACAGAAGAGGATCACAAGCCCCTTTGAGAGGAGGGGGACTGTCGCCTTCAAAAGGCCTGTCCAAGTCTTGCGTTCTTCTGCAAATTACTCCCCTTCCAGAAGTTTCAGCAGTGGCTGCTGCTTAGGTATTTTTTTTCCAGGCTTTCCATGGGTTTATACAAATTTCCTGTTGTAAATATGAATTCAACTGGGGACTTCTGGGTTAAATCCTTCAAGTGGTTGTTATTTTACTTCTTCCACTTGGGACTTCTGGAAGAATGCAGTACTTAGCACACATTTAAATCACAAGGAAGTGCAGGAAACATTGCAATCTTTTCTACCTCTCTTTCATTAACCTCTTTGCTCTCTGAGGGACTGGCAGCCTCATAGGAGAGCAGATTTTTCCAATACAGGGTCCTGTTGTCATGCCTGTCAGGAAGTCCCACCAAAATTCAGAGGCTGACTGCTTTTACATTTAATGTCCTAAATATTTATACATTTTTAAATTAATATTGGTGGGTCTGGCCACCTTTTCATTCATTTCTTCCACTTTCAATTGACCCTTGGTTTTTTCCCTCCTTGATCTTGCTAAAGAGCTCCCGAGTTCAAGACAGACAAGAAACTATTGGAGAGGGTCAAAACTTGCACTTCAGGCTTTCCTGAAGAGTTTCCCTGCTAAGCAAGCACAGCAGAGGAAGGCTGGGAAGGAGG
The DNA here is from genome assembly GCA_013397775.1 of Eulacestoma nigropectus. Classification (NCBI taxonomy): domain Eukaryota; kingdom Metazoa; phylum Chordata; class Aves; order Passeriformes; genus Eulacestoma; species Eulacestoma nigropectus. The sequence continues at coordinate 192,333 of VZTE01003663.1, read as the reverse complement.
GTGCAGCATGTCTAAGTGAGAGGTTTCTATTTTGGTGGGGATGGAAGTCCACTGAAGGTGATGACTGATTGGGAATTACTCTGCATCTTCAATTATCTGCCCACTTTTTCAAAACACACATATGAAATACCAAACTCAGCAGCCCTGGCTGAAACAATTGGTCCTGGAAGCAGTTATTAATTCTTAATCACCTGCAGCATGCCATGAGCCTCACGCCTGCTTCCAGTATTGGAGGGGTGATGCCAGGATGATTTTTTGCCTTTTTTTTATAAATACCCCTTTTACATACCTTTTATATAGTTTTAGGTATTTTTAGTGCTTTTAGCCCACATATTTGTAATTCTTTAAATTTGATAACTCAGCTAGACCCAATATTCCGTTAAGCTGGGAAACCAAACATCCTGGAAGCTTCGCAGTTAAGAGGTCAGAAAGACCCAGACACCAAGGTCCTCTCTAGAACACATTCTGTAAACTAAGATAGGCCCATCCAAGAAGAAGGTTCCTCGAATGAGGGGTTCACTCGAGCCTCTCTCACTGGGAAATCTTTGCTAGATATGCTAATTTTCCAGGCCTATAATTGTGTGTGCATTTTTGGTGTGTGGGGTGACACATTCCACCTGGATGTGGTGCACCTTAAATAAATACCGAGGCAAAAACCCTTTTTCCCCTCTAAAGGTGTTTGGCTTTTAAGACCAGGAAGAGGCAACAGGGGGATGAGACAGCCCCAGCCACAGCTGCTGTGCCCTGATGGATTTGGGGAGATTGGGCTTCACAGCAGAGTTAAAAGGGAAATATTGATAACCCAAACTATCCCGGGAGCAGCAAAATGGGTGCAGCCACTCCCTCCTCGTGCCGTGGGGCTTCTCCAGGGTTGGCAAGGGGGGTGATGCCCAGGCCCTGAGATCACTCTGGGCTGGGAAAGTGCAAAGTTTGGCTTCTCCTACTTCTGCCCACCGCTCTGTTCCTCACACATGTGGGATGGCTCTGCCGCTGCCTCTCCCAGGGGTTCACCCACGCGCAGCTTGGCACGTACTCTCCGAGACAGAGGAAAGGATGGAGGAGCAGGGGGAGGTGAGAGGAGGGGAGGTTGAGAAGTTTTCCAATTGGGAAGATTATTCTAAAGCTAAAAAATGGAAAGCTAAAATCCCCCACTGGGAAACCCCTTGGAGGATATCAGAAAGCGAGGCTGAGTAGTTTCTTTGGATCCTGTGGAACTTAACACAGATTTGTCATCTAGCTGTCAAACCCACTAGAAGTGGCTCACTCTCTATTAATAGTTTCATAGATTTTAGAGATTTTTCCAGCTCAAAAGACCATTCTGTTCATCTCTTCTTGCATAAAATTGGCTTTTCCTGTATTAAGCCTGTCCGCCCTGGTCAAACACACCAAAAGATCTCCACTGGGGTTTAAACACTTCCAGGCACGGAGAATCCGTTGTGTACCTGGTGAATTCTTGCAGAGGCTAATTGCTCCCACAATTAACCATGTCTTCCTGAACATATCCAGCCTTCCAGCCACTGCCTTTGATCCTGCAGGGTTTCAGTTGGGTTGAAGAGCTCTTCATCAAGAGGTTCCCCCTCCAGGGACTTGTTCTCCTCAGCAGCTCTTAGTCTGTGGCCTGCTGACCTGTGGGACTTTCCTCAAGGTTGCAGCACGGAACTTGGGAGCAGCTGGCGCGTCAGGAGGCTTCAGTCAATCGTACACGGGTCACCACCAGAAAAATAGCAGAGTAAAGAGCCAAAACTGTTGATTTCTGGGTCTTTGGAGAATTAGAAGTGGGCTGCAGTTGTTGCAGTGTCTGCACTCATGTGTGGCAAGGTGTGGGAGCAGTGGGGAGCTGCTGGTGGAGGTGACGCAGAGCTGGAGTGCTCCTCCTTGCTGTTTTGCAGAGAACAAGATGCAGAGAGATGTGCCAAAGCTCATAATTAAGGGCCAATAAAACCTTCCCTTTGCTGCCACGGCTTCTCCAGGGGGCTTGTTACAGCTGCATCCCAGGAAGCTGATTTAGAAGTGTTATTGGGACTGGGATGTTTTTATGAGGCGCTGCTTTTGCACCTCACTGCTTGGGAAGCCCAAGCTGCCTTAATGAAAGACCTGGAGGGACACAGCTACGGCCACCGGGCTAACCAACATCCATGACCCAGCTCCCACAGTGGGATGGACGCTGGTCTGGGAGCCCCTGTGTGCCCAGCTCTGCCCTGAGGGGCCCCAGGGCAGGGCTGGTGCCTGTGGAGGGGAAGAAGAACACATTTGTAGTGCAGAATTATTTTTCAGGCCTCATCTTCTCCAAGGCCCTGGAGCGTTGCGCTGGTTCTCCCTGGGGATGATCTGTCAGGAGACAAATCTCTCTCCTGCACTGGCCTGCGTGGCACAGCAATCGTCCTTGGAGAAAAAGTGGTTTGGATGGATGACTCCAGCAGAAGTGAGACCCAACAGTAAATGAATTCAGCTATGGGCTGGCGTGGAGCTGCTCAGCCTCCTGGTTTGATGTACCAGCTGCGTTGCCTCCAAATTAAAACATATTCCACTCTCGGCCGTACCCCTATCTGTTCTGCCAGTGGAATGCTGGACTCACAGAAAGCTGGGCATGGCCTGTAATTAATACATGATAACTAAATCTGTTAATTTAGTTAAATTTCTTGAGACAAGCAGCCCAGACAGACATGTCCAATGAAGAGCTGATGACAGAAATTTATATTTTTCAAAAGGAGAAGCAAACCTAATCGGTCCTTTCTGATGGAGGACTTCACAAACTGCACAATTTCCAAATGCCCTTCAGTCATTAACCCTAATTACTGGAGCTAGTTACACACAAATTTACATTTGCAACTGGGAAAGTGAGAAATCTCGATATTTAAATAAATATATAGACATGCCAATTTTACCAGCTCTTCTTCTCCCCACTGAAAGCCGTGTGATCTGAAAGGCAGAAAGTCCAAGAGGCCTGGTGCATGGGACACGATGGTTTCTAACAGCCAAGCAGGTATGAGCTGCAGAGCTTGGCTTCAGTAAGGAAGATCTTTTAGTTTATTAAGAGCAGGTTAGAGGTGATGTGATAACAGTCTGGAAGTGCCTGCATCCAGGGGCAGCTTCAGAGAGGCTCTTGAATCTCTCAGACAAGAGCATCGTGAGGCTGAAGAGTTAGCCAGGAGAAAAGGTTAACGTGCAGTGCGAGATTAATTACCCAGAGGAGCAGCTCCCCAAGGGTGCTGTCTGCTGCTTTCAGCCAGGTTATTTTGGGGGAGCGACGCAGAACCAGGGTTGGGATCCTGCAGGCAGCCCCAGGAAGCAGCTCCCGGTGCTCGCCCCCAGTGAGCCATCAGGGCAGAGCAGCGTGTTTGTCTGGGAGCTCATCTCCATTCCCAGGCTTCCAGGTGGCACTGGCACGCTGCATGTTTGCCCCAGGGTTCTGGACAACGTCTTTATTTCCAGCTTGCCGGGTGATGTGTGGTTCACAACGGTTCCCAGGAATTTATGACAGCCCGGGAAGAGCTGGTGAGTCAGGAGGCAGGCAGTCATTAATTCCCAGTAATGCCACAGACTGAGTTCATTACTGTTATCAGGAGATGAAATGATGTGAAAAGTAGATTTATTTCTTTTTCTGAGGCTGATGCAGTTTGCTTTTGGAGGACACTGCGCTCTGGGGAAAAGCAGCACCAGTGCATTGGCAAGAGAGGAGCCTGAATCCTCTTGCAGCAGTTTGTTCAACACAGAAATGTTTGCTGTGTGTTTGAAACAAGAGGTTGTATCAAGGTCACTCCGCTGAGACTCAGCTTTGCAATCCCTGTGAAGGGAGAGCTCTTGCTCTCGCTGTCCTCCGAGATCTTTTTTTACTCCCCTCCTCACAGAAAGGGCAGGGCTCGCAAGCTCTGGCAGGAGGAATAAAAGGTTTTCAGAATGGGCACTCTTACAAAGTGTCCTGCTATAGAGAACTGCTATAAAGAAAAGGAATCTATTCCAGAAGGTATCTCTGCCTTTCTCGCACGCTCCCTCCAGGTCCAGCCTTTGCCTCTGCTCTGTGGCTGCAGAGGTGGTTCAGGTCTGTTCTTCCAGCACCAGACCCTCAGGGTGCCAAGGAGGAAATGGAGAACTAATCCATTTGAAAATCTTTTAGCAGCTCACATTAACATTAATCTGGCAGTTGCCATAAATCCTTCAGGAGCTGTCCTCACTGAGTGCTTCCCTTCTCTTTTTTAACCTCACCTGGAGGATGCATGGACGGTGAGACCAGCGCTGTGTCCCACTGCCCTCCCAACCCAAGCAGGACTGGCAGCACTGTTTAATTCCTCTGCTCCCTGTGCTGTCACACTGGGCTCAAGAGGTCAATCTCGGGTTGAATTTCATCCCATTCCAGCAACCTAATACAGGCAGAGTATGTCATGGTCACCCTGCAGTTCCCAGTTAGTGCTCTGCTGATGCCACAAGCAGGGAAGCAGCCCGGGATGGACTGAGCTCGGGATAGCAGTGGTGTTGTTCTTACGGTGACAGGGGCCCTGGATTAATTCAAACACTGCCAGCACTGAAGGAGACACAGAAGCACCCATCCATGCTGCAGGCTGAGCAAATAAAGAAACTGATTGCTGGAAAGTTTTATGAGGATAATAAACAACATCATAATAAATGGCCATGAATATTTCATGGCGGGTGTAGTGCTGATGTGATGTGCCATAGAGGAGTGATGGGGTTTTTCAACATTTGGATGCAAATGGGGAACGTGTTCTATATTTTGCAGGTTTCTCCCCAGACACGCTGTGTTTTCTAAAAATCAGATTGACTGGGAGCGTTTGATATGAGAAACAACTTCAGGGCTCTGGTTAGAGTCAAAGAAAAGCACAGGCAGTATCAGAGGATTGTCAGTGCTGGAGATGAAAAAATCCCACGCAGATCAAGCAGCCCCTAAACACTGGGGGAAGGTAGGTGGGAGTTACCAAAGGCAAATCATGCTCTGTGCTATCCCTGGAGCTGAGAGCTGAGCTCCCCACCCAGTAAGAGCAGCCCCTCTGCACTGGGGACAGCGCAGCCCCTGGGAGAGGAGATCAAGGTGAGGGCCAAATCCTCCTTCCTCACTTGCTGCTTGGGGGCAGAGGTTTGAGCTGGCCTGGGGCAGACAGTGAAAGGATCCCCTTTCTGGAGGGGACCAGGGATTTTTGAGTTCCACTCAAACTTGCATACGAGTTGGGTTTTTTTTGATAGAACCCTTTGTTCAAAGGCATGGAAAGACACCTGGACTGACGCCTCCACCTGAACAGGTTCCTCTGCAGGGACACTCGGCCCAAGGGCACTGGGCAGGACCCGCTGTGTCGGCCCCACGCTTTGTCCCACACAGAGGAAACCGGGTTCCTTGGGGTTTGTTTGCTGCTCTCTGCTGGCATATGCTCCTGCCTGAGCACGGGCACGGCCCAGGGCACAGGGCTGACACACAGCCCCTCGTTAGCCGAACATCTGTGTGCCATCACACACAGGAACACGCACAGAGGAGCGCACGCAAGTGCTGGCAGCTGCCAAGGCCAAGTGCCAGTCTGTGCCCGGATAAGACAGCAATGGGAGCACTGATAGCCCCCTGCTTTCTTCCTGCAGCTCTCTCAACCTTTGCTGATACACCCCGGCCTGCTGCTCTTCACAAGTACCTTTCATACTCGTCCTGCCTCCTTCTCTTTTAATTAATTCTGTCAGGTCCCCAGACATCTATCAAAATGCAGAGCACGTTGCATATTCACAAGGTTGGATGGTGCAGGGACAGTTTCTAACAAGCCACCTGCCTCCTGTCCTGCTTGGCACAGGTGGCAAAGGCAGGGTGTGAAAGGAGAGCTGGGACTAGGGGAAAGCAGCCTTTGCAGGTGCCTGGCTGGGCAGAGGAACAGGTATGGAGCTGAAGGAGACAGCCTGCAGGCTCGGGCTCTGATCCATCAGCCATGGGATGAACTTGGCTGTTTTCACCCATAGCTGCAGCTCTCTGCTTCTGTTTTCCCTTTTCCAAGGCAGACTGAGGAGCACACCCATCCTCCTGTGTGAAACATTGCTGAGGAGGACCTGCACCTCCAAACAGTAAGATCCAACAAATCACCATCTACTGCCACTTCCAAAGCTGCTTTGTCACCCAGCGTGGGCTGGGAGCCATCCCTCCTGCCTCCTGTGTCATCCTTCTGGGGACATCAGTACAGAGACCCCCCCAGGGACTATTTCTCCTGTCTGCTTCCCAAGCTGCCAGGGAACCCACAGTGTTTCCTTTGGATTTCTCACTTAGCTCCTCCTCGAGGTGCTGCTGAACTGGTGGCACCAGTGACACTTACCCTGGTTCCTTGTTCCCAGAATGGTTGCTCTATGTTTTTACCCTCCTTGCTGCATTGCTGCGCCTGGGTGACCCAGGGCCTTTTTACTTCCAGGCTTTTCAAGGGCTTGTTCCAATTTCCTGACCCCTGCAACCAAGATCGCTCCCAACCCCCCTGGTCAGGACTCAGCACCCACACACAGATGTGGAAGCTGCTCTGCAGAGCCCTGTTTTCATGGACACGTTGATGAATAAACAGGCCACAGCCCCCATATCTGTTTGGCCAGCTGGCATCTCAGTGGAGGTGGGCCCATCAAATGGAAAGTGCCTTTCCAGAAAATTAAAAAAAAAAAAGGGAAAAAATAGAAAATAGAAAAAAAACCCCTTGTTTTAAAGTCTGCACCTGAGTGATGCTGTGAGCTAATTTTTCCCAAAATGGGTGTTGTCAGTTGATGAAAACTCTTCCACAAAGATGTTAAGCTCACTTTCTGGATCAGAAGTATTTCTTCTTGGAGAGTGCTGATGAGATTGTGCCTTGATCAGCCAAAGTGGGGCTGATTTGAATGTGCTTTACTACAAAGCAGTCGTTACATCTCTCCTTAGGATTCAAATGAACATTTCCTCCATATTTCAGCTGTGCTGAACTGGCTTTGCAAGGACCCCTCCAGGCATTTGCTTAGGAACTGGTGAAATTACCCTGCCTAATGGCCTCCAGAAGTTGAGTTACCCAAGCGTAAACGGTGCCACGGAGCTCCCAGGAGCTGTGTGAAGTGAACGGCACATTGGCTTCTGTGCCAGTCTCAAGGTAGCAGCTGAAGCATAAACTGGGGGTGGAAAAGGACTTAATATGCTCACACACTTCGTTGTTTTGTTTTGGGCTCTTTTTTGTCCGTTAATTTGACGCTGCTTCTCCTGGAAGGTGCGTGGATGGGAGAAGCAGCACTCACCCGTTTGTTCCATCCGCTCTGCTGACACCTCGGGCAGGAAGGCTGGGGCTGCCTCCAGCAAGTGCCATCCTGAGTGACCAAGGGCAGTGACCAGCAGCGCGTGCAAGCGTGGAGACCCTCCTGCCACCTCTTGGACTGCGGCACCCTGCAGCAGAAGAGCCTCAGGCTCCTTGCTTGCCGCAGACAGGAGCAGGCATCGGCATCGCAGCCAGGGAGGATGAATCCCACTTTGTTGGGTTACACTATGTGGTGACAGAGAGATAAGCCCGGAAGGCCGCAGAGACAGCCTCTTTCCTGGGCCCGGAGGTGACCCTGGGACTGTATCCAGGTCACCAGGGATGGGCAGAGAGAGGTTTGTGGCTTGTGGACAAAGCTGGACCAGTGAGAAGTGAAGATTGCAGTTTGTGACCTTACAGGGTATTGTTTACCTGTTACCATAATAGGCAATGTCTGTGCACTGCCTCAGGTGATAGGGAGACACTGTGGGGAACATCTTTCCTGTTTCCATGATGTTATATCCTGTTCTGTGGGGGTATTTAGGGAATTGGGACTGCACAATAAAGGGGATTTTGTCTTTGACTTTGCCCCTGAGTTATTGCCCATGCGTGATTATTGCAGCACTTAACTGCTCTGAATCCCACTTAACACCTCTGTGAGGTGTTTCCTTCTTGGGAAAACAGGTGGGATTAAACCCACAGATATTGCCCATACAAATGCCTGTCAGCTGGACTGGCAATGTCGGGCTGTGACCCTCCTCCAAGCAAGGGGAAGAGCTGCCTTCGGGTTGGGTGTGTGCTCAGCTTTCCTCTGTCAAGGTTGGGTTTAGCTGCCATAAAGCGTAGCGGTGATGCCAGTGGGCAACGTCAGAGCTCTCGGGGAGGAGGTGGGTATCAGTCTCGGTGCTGAGAGCTTTTCTGTTTGTCAGACTGTCAGCTACCTGAGTGGATCCGGCACGTGCTGTCACGCACGTGAAAGGGGAAGCGTGATGAAGAGTCATTAGAACAAGGTCTGGCAGACTGGGAGCTCCATCACCAAACATCTGTATCTTGCATTGGTTTACTCAAACCACCCTGAGTTATTGCAGACCTCTGAGATTTACCCCCTGTACGTTCACCATGACCAGCTGTAAAAGCACACATTTTTTACGTGTCCTGTGTTAAGCACTAATGAAGTTTTTCTCTTCTAAAAACGTTTTAAGATAAAATAAACAGGCAGGGAAACCACCACCGCCAGTTTGGAACCTTGTGGAGCTGTTTCCACTTCTCCTGGACCCTTCCTCCGCCTCATCCCATTTCTCCTGCTTTCCTTGCAGTTCATGAGCTGGTAAATCAGGTTCAAGTCCATGATTTTCTCTGCACACAAGTAGTGGTGTGATCCCGTGGAATAAATATGTGTAACAAGAATGCCTTTAGCAAAGCACACCCTGTGTCCCCCCCAGCCTTGGGAGCACTCAGCTCATGGGTCTGTTATTTATCCTGGTGAGCTGTCCTCGAAGCTGAGAGCCTGGCTTCATGCATGTCCCTGAATTACTGCACCAAAGCTGTGAAAGGACCTGAGTTTCAGCACTGACTGATATGAATAGGTCTGCCTGCAGCTAAAAATAGAAAGCACGGGGCAGGCTTCCAGGCAGAGCTGTAGTAAATTCTAATATAAGGTGGCTCGACAGGAGTTCCTGTGGCAAAGCTTCCTCCTGGGCAGTGGGGAAGGCTGTGCCATGTGCTCAAGCCAATATTAGACAACAGAGTTTCCTTATGGGAATGAACTTGTGAGGTGCAAAGACCAATACTGGGTTTTAAAGCTTTCTTTTCCCTAGTGTGGGGGTGCCCAGCTCTGCAGGAATGACTCCTTGGCTCTGTGCCTCAGTTTCCCCTCTGCAGGGGGTTCAGGGTGCTGCAGGAGTTGCGTTTTAGCTGCATGGTTTCCTGGCTCTCTCTGCAGCAGGAGAAGCTGCAGCACCAGGGCAGATGTGCAGCCTCCAGCCCTGTGAGCCTGTTCTGCTGCACTGCCACCCCTTGTGCTCTTACTCCTCCTCCTCCACCGAAGTGTTGGCTCATTCCCTGCTCCCAAGGCCAGCAGGAAGATGCATTTTCTCAGCTCTGCTGCCCGGGTAGCAGAGCTCCGTGGCCTTGCTGGCAGTCGAGCGTTTCCTTCCTCGCAGGACCGTGGCCTTTGGAACTCTGTACATCTCCCTCATCACGGGAAGTTATTTCTCTGTTCATTAGGGCTTATGTGCTGTGAAAATCTGCTCCCCCAGAGTCCTCGTGCCATCAGTCACGACAATGGCTCATCACGGCCGCGCTGTCTCAGTGAGCGGCTCATTGTCCCCCGTGCTGGAGCATATGGTCTCCTGCCTTGCTGCCGCCCCACACACGAGCTCCTGCACGAGGAGCAGCTGTGGAAAGGCTTAGTGGAGCTCCCGAGGGTCAGCCAAGTGTAGTAGCCATACGGAAGAGCACGAGGCTCTGCGTGGCAGGGGGAGGCAGCGGGAGCGCAGGGCCGGCTCTCCGGAGCATGGCCCAGGAGCAGCGGTGCAGAAATGCCCCTGGGGTGGAGGGCAGCAGCAGGACAGCAGGACAGGGCTCAGGGAGGGCTCAGCTGTGGGTTTGTACGAAATGGAAGTGCTGTGATCCTTTCATCCCGGGCAGAACGCTGCTCCTGTATCCACCTGGGCGACCCCTTGGTGCAGGACTTGGCTGCTCGGGAGCTGGAGGCCCCTTTCAGGGTGGGAGGTTTCTTGGGGCTGTTGCACTGAGCACAGAGTGACCCCCAGGGCTGGGACCTTCACCTGCAAAGGTGCTGAGCTGTTCCAGGGGGTGAGAAATCCACGCTGGAGAGGGAAAGCTTGGGATGGGGCTGTGCGGGGCTCTTTGAGATCCTGGATCCTTCCCTCTGGAACAGCAGGAATGGAGCTTTGGGAGCAGGCATCCACCCCTGGAGACCTGGGTCCCACAGAGGTTGGGCGGATCAAGTCCTGGATTTCCAGGGCCATTCCTGATGTTGGGATGGGGAATGGGGCTGTGGGAAGCAGAAACATCCCCTCCCATCCCCCTGGATCCCTCTGGATGCAGGAACATCCCCTCCCATCCCCCTGGATACCTCTGCATGCAGGAACATCCCCTCCCATCCGTCTGGATCCCTCTGGAGCCCCCCCCGAGCAGCCCCATCCCCCTGGATAAAACATTCCAGGGCAGCCTCAGGATGTTCCAGGCTGGGAGCTGCTCCATTCCTGCGGAAATCATGGAGAGGCCTGGAGAGGTTTCCCGTGTCCCATCATTTATTCACCATCCCTAAAAACATCCGGAAACGATGCCGGGACATCGGGATGGTGCCAGACGGGGATGTGGGAATGTGGGAGGGACATTATGGATGCTGCAGGAGACAGCAGGGCCTGAGGCAGGAATTCCCATCAGGAATTCGAGCTGGGCCAGAGCTTGGCTCATCCCCTACAAGTGACTGGAGTGGGTCCCCCCATCCCACAGATCCTGGAAGAGGGAGGAAAATGCTCCAGCCCCGTTTCCCGGTGAAAAACCCCACCATGAATAAATCCCGAGGCTAAAATCCCTCCCAGCTCGCGCATCCCTATGGATGAGGAGTGGGAATTCTTCGGGAATGCCCGCAGGGCATGGGGACGCCCTGGCTGGGCTGTGCCACCCCCCTGAGTGTCCCCAGCCCCTCCCGCAGCTGCGCAGGGCCATTGTCACCCTCCTGTGCCCACCAGCGGCGGTGCCCACCAGCGCAATTAACACCCGCGGGCTAATTAATCTCTGGATTCCGCCTGCCACTCCCTGACCAGCTCTACCCCTCTGCTCTCTATGCAAATGAGCTCGTTATGGTGCCCTCGTTAGCCAGGCGCAATTCCCCGGAGCGCATTCCCGGGAAATCGGGCACGGGGGGATCCCAAAGCGCCCGGGTGGGCTTGGCACATCCCCAGTTCTGAATGCACCGCCTGGATTTTGGGGAATTCCCGGGAAGATCAGGTGGGGGAAATGTCCGGGAGAGCCTCGCTGGCCAAAATCGGCTCCGGCTCAGGGAGCGAGGGGAGCACGGGTGGCACCGATGCCACCGCAGCCAGGCCGGACATGGGACAAACGGGATAATTCCCGGCTGCAGGGGGAGGGAATCACCCTCGGGAGGGATGGGCCCAGCTGGATCCCGTCATCCCGGCTGGGATCCCCAGCTGGATCCCGTTATCCCGAGTGGGATCCCCAGCTGGATCCCGTTATCCCGAGTGGGATCCCCCAGCTAGATCTCGTTATCCCGCCTGGGATTCCCCGGGAACGCTCCCATAAAAGGCTCCCGAGCAGCCCCCTTTCCTATGCGCTGCTTTTCCTGGGGTCAGGATGGGGTCTGGGAGCTGCTTTGGGGTCGCTCTGCTCTGCTGGATGTTGGCCGCGGCCGCATCCTCCGATCCCTGGGGTTTTCCCCGGAGGAATTCCGGGACGTGGCGGCTGCGGGGTGACTCCTCTCGGGGCCGTGTCCCGGCCGTGCCGCAGCCCTGGGCGCGGGTGGATCTGTCGCAGCTGCGGGCGCTGTCCCCGCGCCCCGCGGTGGCCGTGCGGTGCCAGGAGGGGCAGCTGGCGGTCACCGTGCGCAGGGACCTCTTTGGCACCGGGCGCCCGGTGCGGGCGGCGGAGCTGAGCCTGGGCACGGCCGCCTGCCCGCCCCTGTCCCCAAACCCCGCCCAGGCGTTTGTCACCTTCGTGGCCGCGCTGCACGAGTGTGGCAGTGCCCTGCAGGTGAGGGGCAGTGGGGTTATGTTGGGTTACGCTATGTGGTGACAGAGAGATAAGGCCGGAGAGACAGCCTCTTTCCTGGGCCCGGAGGTGTCCCTGGGACTGCATCCAGGTCACCGGGGATGGGCAGAGAGAGGTTTGTGGCTTGTGGACAAAGCTGGACCTGTGAGAAGTGAAGATTGCAGTTTGTGACCTTACAGGGTATTGTTTACCTGTTCCCATAATAGGCAATGTCTGTGCACTGCCCCAGGTGATAGGGAGACACTGTGGGGAACATCTTTCCTGTTTCCATGATGTTATATCCTGTTCTGTGGGGGTGTTTAGGGAATTGGGACTGTGCAATAAATGGGGATTTTGGCTTTGACTTTGCACCTGAAGGAGGGCAGAGTTTGCCCATGTGTGATTACTGCAGGGGTGGGGGTCCCCGGGGTGAAGGTGTCACCCCTAGAGGTGCCCTGGTGCGGGTGCTGGTGGGTTTAGGGTGAGGTGTGCCTGGAGCAGGGGTGGATTTTTGGGGTATAGATACTGTGGGTGAGGCACACACTCAGCAGTGGGTTTTGGCCTTGGATGCAGGAATTTACAGGATAACGGGTCCCGAGGTGCTGTGCCCACGTCCTGGAGGCTCCCTGACCTCCTTCAAGCTGGTGCCTTGTCGGGGTGCCAGCACAGAGCTCCGTGGTGCCCTGTAGGATCGGGAACGTGGCCTCTGTGTCCCAGCACAGTCCCTGCTGGTGCCGAGTTCATTTTCCTGATTTTTCCCCTCTCCCAAATCCTCCTTCCAGGTGACCCCGGACTCCCTGATCTACAGAACGACCCTGTTCTACAAACCTACCCCTTCTGGCAACCCCCTCATCGTGAGGGCCACCCCGGCCGAGGTCCTCATTGAGTGTCACTACCCCAGGTGAGTGGTAGGGGCTGTCCCGGTGCTGCCCCTGCCCTGAGGAGGCAGTGCCATCCCTGGCACTTCCCTTTGCTTCCCTTTAGGAAGAGCAACGTGAGCAGCGGTGCCGTGCACCCCACGTGGGCCCCGTTCCGCTCCACGGTGGCGGCCCAGGAGCGGCTCCGGTTCTCTCTGCGCCTCATGGACGGTGGGTGCAGCCCTGGTGGCCTCATGTCCCCCAGCTCCCCCCTCCTGGGGACATCCTGGGAGCCCCAATGGAGCCGAAATCCCCCCCCCCAAATCCACCCCAGGGGGGTTGCCGCACATTTAAGAGGTCCCCAAAGTGACCCCATCCATCCCCTGGGATCTGCATTCCAGATGACTGGAGCAGGGAGAGGCTCTCCAATGGCTTCCAGCTTGGGGACAGCCTCCGCTTCCAGGCCGACGTCACCTCGGAGGGCCACGTGCCCCTGCGGCTCTTCGTGGATCAGTGCGTGGCCACCGCGACCCCCGACAGGAGCTCGTCCCCCCGCTACGCCTTCATCGACCTGGGCGGGTAAGGGCGGGCTCTGGGGCTGGCTGGAGAATCCCAGATTCCTGGGGAGAAACCCCAATTCCCGTGGAAAATCCCGTGTTCCCGGCCCTTCTCCAGGTGCCTGGTGGACGGCAGGGCAGAGGACACCGGCTCAGCCTTTGTGTCCCCTCGGCCCCGGCCGGAGTCGCTGCGGTTCCGGGTGGATGCCTTCAAATTCTCCGGAGATGCCGGCAATCTGGTGAGGTGTTGTTCCCACCCCTCCTCCTCCTTTCCTGGTTTCTCCATGGAAAAAAGCCTTAAAAATCTCCAAGATTAATGAATTTTCCTTGCCTTCCCCTGCCAGCTCTACATCAGCTGCCACCTGCGGGTGTCCCCGGCGGCCCAAGCCCCGAATCCCTGGAATAAAGCCTGTTCCTTCAGCAAAGCCAGCGGCCTGTGAGTGTCCCTGGCACGGGGAGGGGACCCGCCTGTAGCAGGGAGGTCACAGGTGACTCTGTTCCAGGTGGGCACCTCTGGAGGGCACCGCGGCCATCTGCAGCTGCTGTGACACCGGCAGCTGTCCCTCTCCTGGAGGAGATTCCCGGGAATTCCGCGCTCCGGCTGCACGGATGGGCAGGCGTGTGAGGAGGGACGGCCCCGGCCAGCGAGGTGTGTCCCAAAGGTGTCCCCAGGGGCCCCTCGGGCTGGGGTGGCTGAGATGTTGCAACAGCTTCAGGACAACTCCGGCTCCTCTCTGGTGTCCTTAGGGAAGGGGTTTGAAAAGGGAAGAGGGGGATATTGGAAAACATTCCATGCGGGCGGGGAGGTCCTGGCACCATTGGCCATCCCTGGAAGTGTCCCAGGCCAGGCTGGAGCCACCTGGGGTAGTGGGAAGTGTTCCTGCCCCTGGCTGGACTTTGAGGTCTCTTCCATCCCAAACCCCATTCCTTCCATGCTTCTATCCCAATTGTCCTTGCATTTGAAACTGTTGGAATTCTGCCCTTCCAGGGTCCAGGTTCCTGTAATTCCTGAATTCCAGCCCGAGCAGGGATTCCCTCTCCTGGGAACTCATTCCCATCTTTTTCCAGGTGGGCCCTCAGGGCCGACTGAGGCCGACGTGTCCGTGGGACCCCTGCTCATCCTGGAGCCGGCTCAGGGATTAATGAGCCCCTCTGGAAGTCCAGGATCGGCTGGGAACACCACCCAGGGTAGGAGTCATTGTGGGGTCTTTGTGGGATCGTATTTGCAGACCTCACCTGGGGGCTCATCCCGCTGTGAATTCCCACTGATTTCACAAAGGGACTTCCTGGAACAAACCCCCCAGAGCTGCTCTGGGGGCTCCTACCCAAAGATTCCCAAGGATTGGATGGAGGCTGGGAAGCCAATAAATGAGTGCTGAGTGGGTTTTATCCCTTCCAGGTGCCACTGGTGGAATTCCCGTGGTGATCCAGGGGCTCCTGCTGACGGCAGCCGCTCTGCTGAGCCTGACTGCCCTGGGAATGCTCCTGGGAATGTGCCAGAAAAGGCTCTGCCCTCCAGGAATGTCCCCGTGATCCCAATCCCAATAAAGAGAAGCATTTGTCACCTCCTGGTGTCCTCTGTGGGGTGGGAGGGGACCCAGGTGACTTTGGACGGGAATCCATCCTCCAGGAAGGAGTGGGATTGGGGGATGTGGAGCAGCTGTCACCTGGAAGCGATTCCCAAGCCCCCCAGCACTTGGATTTGGGAGGTGGATTTTCCAAAGGTTGTATCCATGGAAGGGAATCCTAAACAAATGAGGTGTGGCTCCTGTTTTCGGGAATTAGTGGTGTTCTGAGGTTCTAAATGGTTTCATGATTCTGGAATTCCTGTTTTCCCTTCCTTATCCAGTGGGGTGCAAGAATTAGGCTCCACGATCCCTTAGAGAAAGCAAGGGCAGCTAGGATTCTGGGATTTTGGTTGGTTTTAGGGCTGAGTTTGGCTCCTCTGCAGGGGAAAACCTTGGTGTTGGGGGTGGCAAAGGGCTGGAGGTGCTTCTGTTTTGCAGGGGCTGGATGTGAATGAATTCCACTGTTTTTATGGAGTGTGGGAGCCCTGGGATGAGCACAGCAATGGGAGGCTGTCTCTGCTGCATACAGGTGGAAGGCAGGACTGGGATTTGCATGCCTAAATCTGCTGATTAGAACTCCATAAACCAACTCCCAGCTCAGACCCACCTGAGTGATCTCTGGCTCCTCTCCAGTGACAAAATTGGCACAGTCAGTAGGGTGGCAGATTCAATTACTGGCTGTTTAGGGAGGTAAGGAATTAGACCTTCTCCAAGACTTTTTGAGGATTGAGTGTTCAAAAATTGGTGTAATTGGGGTAAAGATAGAGGAACAGTTAAAGTGCGTGAGAGGGAAACTGAAAAATGGTGAAGAAAAGGGAATAATATGCAAGATGTTGTAAATGTGTTTGGAAGCAGCGTGTCTTTGTAAGGAATACAAAGAAAAGGAAATGAGAATGTTACAAGATGAGTTTGAACAAAGAAAGTGACAAGAAATGCTGTTATCTCTGTGAACAGAACAATTGCAGGAACAACTGGGGTGGGGGGAAGGAAAAAAAGTAGAGGACAAACTAGAATTTATAATTATATTGGGTCCCCAATCCCACAGGCCCCATAAAGATCCATTAGTTAATTGCATCCCCAGAAGATTGGGATGGAGATACAGGGAGGGACCCTGACTGGGAATTCAGGGATGAGAGGAGTGAATTAGGTGAATTGCAGTTTAAGGTGGCCCCTCTTATTAAAACTGAAGCGTCCCTTGGCCCCCAAGGGGATA
Source organism: Eulacestoma nigropectus (assembly GCA_013397775.1). Lineage (NCBI taxonomy): Eukaryota > Metazoa > Chordata > Aves > Passeriformes > Eulacestoma > Eulacestoma nigropectus. Next base: position 176,190 of record VZTE01003663.1, on the reverse strand, counting down.
ACCAAAGAAATACCCCCCAGAGCCATTATGTGGGACCCTCCTCAACTGGATAATTTGCAAGAAAAGAATGGCCAGAAGCCTGGCAAGAGTTGGAAGTGGGTGTTTGTGGTGTGTCTCTTTAAGAGACTAGGGGAGATCATATTAAACCCAAGGTGAAGCAGAGGGCTTTTGGGGACCAGGGGTGTTTTTAACAGGGGAACCAGGTTCTAACAATGAATCACATTCCACCCCACACTGAACAGCTTACTGTGCAAGGGAATGGACCCTGGGCAATGAGACAAACCCCTGCTATCCCTACATATTCATTAAACTACTTTGTACCCTCTCTCAGCTCCCACAGACCCCCAGGCCTTGAAGCCACTAATAGCTCTGCTCTTTTAAAAATCTATCCCATTATGAAAAGAGATCAACCAAAAGACAACAGTGGAGCTAAACATCACATTAGGGTTGGGTGGATACTCCCTGGCCACTCAGAAAGGGTAACCAGTTCAGAGTCTCCCTACTTGAGACTCATCTTATTTCCCTCTCCAGGAACCACAGAGGGTTTTACCAAAATCCAGCAATGTGACCCCAGATCTAGTTTATCCATCAACAAGCCTGATGGGTGGCGTGAAAACCCCCCAGGTCTTTTATTTGTATGAATCAATCTGGTAATGGTTGTAATCGTGTCTAAGCCTGAGTGCATTGCAGTGACAATCATTAAAAAGCAAGCTGTAATTGTACAAATTTAGGAGTCCCACCCATTAATGTGGATTTGGTGGAGGAAAAGGTAAGCACAATATGTGAATGACAACCCCCCAAAAATGAAGTGGAAATGTACTTGCTTAGTTTTCAATGTGGTTCCTTTGAAAAGGGGTTTAGATCTAATCAGGCTGGTGGCTGTTCAATGAGTGTTACATCAGAGGAATACATGGGAAGAGAAATAGTATCAGGCATAATTTATCTGTTTCTCTTGGAGAGATAATTTAATTGAAACTGGGATTGTTTTATACCAGCACAGCAAAAATTAACTTACCCCCCACAATGTGTCCTACTACCTCTTGGACCCTGTTGGAACCTTAACTGCACAGATTTCTGAAATTGAGCCCTGTGGTATTAAATAGACAGGCCAGCAACAAGTGATACTTAATCCATCCTGGAGCCTCAGGCAAGTGGAGCTGTCACTGCAGGTTAATATCTCTGCACTTAAACCTCCCTGCTTATCGTTCCTAAATACATCTGTACAGGCTGCTCACAGGATTGGACAGGTGAGCCCCCACCTCTCCGAAACGAGCCAGGAGGGGTGTGACTGACATCCCAGGAACAGGATTAGGAGCATTAAATAAACAGCACAGGCGCTGAAGTTTTGGCAAATAAATTAAGCTTGTCAACAAGTGATTTGTTTAAGTAAGAACAGCCGTTAAAATCTTCTTTGTTGGTGTTAGGCACTAGTCAATGGCTCTTGGCTGCTATATTGTCTAAATGGCAAAGAATTAAGGAAAAGGACGCCCACCTAATAGTAGGTGCACTTGGCATCACCCAGAATAATGTTTCCATAACTCTCAGCTGTATCCAAGCTCAGTTGCAGGTGCAATCCAACTACAGCAATAACTATAAGGGAAGGTGATGAGGGCGCCTTACCCACTGACATTCAAAAGGTAATTTGGGAAAATAATTTCAATTATAAAATTAAAAAAAAAAATTTAATTCAAAAAGTATTTCCAGTCTTGGTGGTTTTTAGTAAACGTCACTTATGACCCCACCAGCAGTAGGGCCACAGCTTTTGTCTTAACCATATGCAATGTTTAATGGTTGGACTTGATGGTTTTAGAGGCATTTTCCAGCCTAAATGATTCTATAAACCAAATCATTGTGCTGCGATTGAATCAGCATGGAACTGTACTCTGTTAGAACCTGGAGTATGGGCCCAGCAAAATGGGAACAAATGGCAAACTGTCACTGCTGCCACATGTGTTGTGCAGAAACAACAAGGATTTATTTGGGAATGTAATGCTGTTGAGACCCAAGACATTTGTCTTGACACTGAACAAAATGTTTGTTATTTTGAAATACATCCCAGAGAGACCTCCGAGACTGTACTTGTATGTGTTTGCATGAGAGCCCTTTGTGATTCTCTATTTATAGAGGATGTGCACAATCCCTCAAATATCTGTATCTGTAATTTTATTAAAAACATGGGATGCAGCTTTAATTATTCAGCTCCTGTCACAGCCCACCATGTCCCAGCCAGAGTGAAGAAAGATGGAAAACATCACTGGTGAGAAAATCTGCTCAGGTGGTCACCAACAGCCACTGGAGCCATGAATTAGATGTTCCACGTAATTGTAGTCTTGCTAATCACTGTAGTTTTGTGTTCATTGCTGTACTTTTGTTTATATGTCAAATTATAGCTTATATCAAAGTATAATAGCTATGAGTGAACGTGTGGGTATTAAGGGATCAGCAAATCCTACAAATTATCTTATTTACCAGCCTATTACCCACTCAGCAAATTAACTTCTAGCTCAGATCTGCCTGAGTGATCCCTGACTCTTCTCCTGCAACATGGTGGGTGACATTCACTGAGCTGAAGGTGCACTGTGGAATTTTAAATCATCTTTT
>VZTE01003663.1:116030-163075 GCA_013397775.1 Eulacestoma nigropectus | reverse complement strand
CCCTTGTGTTAAAAAAAAAAAAAAAAAAAAAAAAAAAAAAAAAAAAAAAAAGGTAAAAAGCTAAGAGGAGGAGAAAAAGACAGAATGATGTATTTTTGTTCACTCTCCCTCTCCTTCTTCATTCCTTTGAGCCATTTTTAACCCAAGCTAATTCAGCTGGAAATATTAATAACCCTATAAGGACGCCACCTCCTTGTAATGAAGTGTAAAGGTCGCTTCTGCTCAAATCACACAACTCTTTCATTTTGTTCTCTGCAAGGAACAGCTCCTCTCTTTAATTATTCAGTTTGCTTTCATATTGCAGCCGCTGCTCTCGCCTCTAATCTCTGACACTTCCCCATTACGCAAGTCCCCAGGAGGCTGGGTTGGGTCACCTGGTGGGTCAGCACCAGGGCCTGGATGCTGTGAGCAGCAGTTGGGATCCGCCTGGTGGCGGGAAGGAGAGGCTGGATGTGGAGAAGAAGAGCTGACTCTTGGGTTTCAGCGTTATTTCTTCGATGGTGTGAGTCGGCTGGTGTTTCTTCAGGGTGTGGGCATTGCAAAATATGTTAATTTTTGGTTGAGTTGAATCCTCATGGATGAGGTGGCAGTTGATGAGATGGATAGGAGAAGGGCTGGAGGGGAGTTGGGGCATTCCTGTCCTCCTGATTCACCCGAGGGGTGGATGGAGGTGGGAGGTGGGATGGGAAGTGACCTCTGTGTGATCACTCCTCACTGAGGAAGGTAATTGCTCGCAAGGCCCTAAGATGAAGCAAAACCTCTCAGATCAATGCACTGTCCTCCACTCTCAGATGTCTCTTGGCCCATGATGTCCAGGGAGATATCACAGCATCCTGCTGCAAATGTGAGCACTCCTGGGACAGGCCATGGGAGTCACCAGCACAGAAAGGGGCGATGGATTTGGGGAAAGCCATTCTCTAGAGATGAATTTGGGATCACATGGAAGCTCCTCCTGGACAGATGTCCAAGAGAGGGCTGGGGAACAGGGCGGTAGGACCATGCTGTTCAGCCTGGAGAAGGGAAGGCTCAAGGGAGACCTGAAGGGGCTTCACAAGAGCTGGAGAGGGACTTTGGACAAGGATATTTAGTGATGGGACAAAGGGTAGTGGCTTTAAACTGACAGAGGGCAGGTTTAGATTAGATCTTAAGAAGAAATGCTTCCCTGTGAGGGTGGGGAGGCCCTGGCACAGGTTGTCCAGAGAAGCTGTGGCTGCCCCATTCCTGGAATTGTTCAAGGCCAGGTTGGACGGGGCTTGGAGCAACCTGGTCTAGTGGAAGGTGTCCCTGCCTATGACAGGAGGGTTGGACTAGATCATCTTTAAGGTCCCTCCCAACCCAAATAATTCTGTGATTCTATGGTTTCAGTGGCTGAGGTGATTATTGCACTAATTATTGCCATATCATCCTAAATAATTAATAACCATAATTAATTGTATGGACCCAAGAGAGCAGAACCAACTTTTGTGGTGGCTGTAACCCCTCCCTCCCTTGAGCACTGCTCACTCCAGAACCTCTCTGCAGTGTTTTAGCTCCCTGAATGTTTAAATGACTTGAGCAATTTGGGGTTTCCTCTGTCTCCCCACGGGACTCCTCACTCTCTGCTCTAATTATAACACCACAGCAGCTGTTAATGCCCACAAACACAGGTCCTCAGTCGCTGCAATGAGTTAAGGTTTATATAATCATGTGAAGGTTTGAGAGCTGAAAAGCCTTTCTCTTTGCACTGCATTAATCATTTAAAAGGAGCCTGACTGACGATTTTTGCATGTGTGTGTGTGTGGTTGTTTTCTTTTTCCCCCTCTCCCTGTGAAGTCCAGCTGTTGCTGGCTATACGTGGTGTGCTCAGCACCAACCAAACCCCAAAGGACTTCTTTGTCAAAGATGCCAAAGCCACAAGGACTTCTGAAAACCCCTGTCCACATTAATCTGGTGATTCTTTCATGCAGGACGTGGGCTGTGCTGGTAGTGAAGAAACACACCAGGACCTCTGACGAGGATATGGAGAAGTTTTGCTTGTTAATGGCAAGATGTGTTCCATGGTAGAAGAAGTCTCACACTGAAAGGACAGAACTGACACGGTCATTTCCAAATTATAGCTGGCAAATGAAGCACAGAGACACGGGAAGTCTAATCAAGAGCAGAGCACTGATCAGCTCTTTGGCCAAGCATGTGATGCCTGAGGGGGCCACCTAAAAAACAGAGACTAGACAGGAGTAAGGGAATAAAGGTGGGTATTTATTTGAAGGGCCTTCAAAGGTGCACCCTGGGGAGGAGCCAAAGGCTACACCCAAGATGGACCCCGAGTCACGGTTCTTCACACTTTTATAGGTTTGGTTCATTTGCATATCAGGGTTAATTCTCCAAGTAAACTTCAGTTAATGATGTAATTTCCCCAAGCTTACCCCCCCACCTTCTAAGATGTTGGTTTACAGGTTTTTGGGCCTAGGACAGTCTGGGTGTCCTTGGAGAGCAGGCTTGGAGAGGCTTTGTTATGTCTTGCGGGCATGAGAGAGCAGAAGTTAGCAGGCTACAAGACACCTCAGAGTTACACACTAAGCACTACAGGATTTGAAAAATATGAAAGTTAAAACCTAAGGCATCACATGGAGACATCCTTTTCCAAGCTGTGCTAGTGCCAGGGGTTTTCCCTCTCATTGCCCCTCTTGGACATGCTTTGGGAGCAATGACATCTTGGTTAAGTCAAGCTACCAATTTAAACTTTGAAGCTGTTTTCTCTGATGTTGCCTGAACACTGGGCAGCCATCCCTCACACAACTGACACCGGAAGGAAACTGCTGTCCCTAAGTCATGTACCAGCATCATCCCTCACTCCTTTCCCTTCTGTGACCATTCCAGTAGATCTCTGACAGCAGTGCAATATGCAGGAGCACAGACCAGACTGGGGCCCAGTTTGCTCTGTGTGCAGCCACAGTTGTAGCTTGGTTCCAGCTGACAGGCTTATACGACCTCATATCTATAAAACCTGATCTTAAATCCATTTGAAAACCTCACATGGACGTAAAACCCAGAGTTCAAAAGCTACAACTTTTCAGACACGGGGGAGGGAAAAAACAGCTGTGAGGTTTTAGGTTAAAATGCAGAAACATTGGACTGTGGTTTTGCAGATGTGATTTCCGTGCTGCCACCATCAGTGGCGGGTACAGTTCATCACCTCTGCTGCCACCATCCTCCTTCCAAGCTCCTGAGAATGGCTCGAGGTAATGAGATTTAAGGCTGTGAAAAAGTCCTGGAAGAGCTAAGGAAAGATAATCAGGGCTGGTGTGCTGGCAATGGGGGAAGAGGCTGAAAGTGGCCGGGTGGGGCTATGGACTGGGTGGCTGAAATTCCACTTCCCAGAGTCAACATTAAGGCAAATCGAGTTTTCTGGCTGAAGATGTGGCTGCTTTAATAATGCAGACGTTTGAATTAGAAAGAGGAGCCAAGACAAGGGGACTTGCTGGGGTCTGTAGGCAGCAAAGCTGTGGGTGGTCCACGTCCCAGACCTGTTTATTCGAAAGCTCTGCAGATGCCAGCAGGTATTCACCGGTAACCGCACGTGCTGGAGCCTTCTGGCCCCAGCCAAAGGTGCTGCAATTAAGGAAAAAAGTGCCAGCTTTTTCTCCTGGCCTTCCTTAATCCCCCAGATGCCTGGAGCAGTGCTGTCCTGCCCCGTGGTGGATGACCTGTGCTGCACAGGGACAGCCCTCACCTGGGTGCAAGCACTGAGCTCTGCCTTAGCTGCCTGTAAGCCGGGGAGCAGACGGCACCGCCTGACAAATGCACCCTTTCCCGCACTCCCCTGCTCCTTTCCGCTGCAAATTGAGGCCTTAAAAAGGATTGATGGTGCTAACAACAACCTCATCTAGGAGGGCTTTTGGAGGGATTAACGACGAGTCGCTGGGGAAGGGTTTAATGGTCCAAAGAGATCAGCAGTCTCAAGCCAGTTTATTAATCAGCTGGGGCTAAGGCCATTACCACTTAAAGGCTCAGCCTGGGGGGGAAGAGGAGTCGAGAGGTGGCAGTGATCCATCTCTGCAGAGAAACAAGCCAGAGAAGTGAGGAGATCCTTGGAATCCAGTACACAAACTCACTGATCTTCATCTGGCGTGGACTAGCAAGGAAATGCACAGAGAAAAGGGAGTGATGGGCTTGTTTTGTTTAGATCTGATGCACTGCAACCCATCTCATGCTCTCCTGGCTGCAGCAGCTCCTGAACGAGCCCATGGGTTTCCAGCCAGCTGTGTCTCTAGCAGTGGCTACTCGACATCCCTAGACCCTGTGCTGTGGCCTGGGCAGTTGAGGACTACTGTTGTGAGAGAAAATTTATTTCTAACACCTTGTTCAGAGATCAGTTTGCTGCCCTGGAGCCTGAAAACTGAGGTTCTTATTATTTTCATCAGAGCAAGTCAAAGTGCAGAAGCTATTCTTATTCATATAAATGCCTAATCCTACTCTGATTCCTTCTGAGCTGTTGCATTTGCTTTGATTACTTTTTACCAGTTATAGCTAAAATAAAATTTGTGGTATAATAATCTGCCCATACAATGAGCAGCCCCTGAGATCAGGAGATGAGGCAGGGAGCAGGTCCTGCTAGGGACCCTCTCCCATTTCAGGGTGCAGGAAAAGCTTGGCTGTGTCCTGGCTGCCCTGGATTGTATGGAGGAAAGGGGAGTGCTGTTCTAATGCAGGGTCTCAGTGCCTCAGTCTATTTAATTCCTCTTCACTTGAGACCTTTTAGGGTCATCTGTAGCAGGATATCTGAATGAACATAGGTGTAATGTCATTTCCTAGGGCCCAGTGAGGGAGAACAGGAGGATTGCTGGGGAAGGAGACCTGCTCCCAGGTACTGGAGGTTTCTGGGGCAATTTTCAACTCTCTCCATGCAGTGGGGCTGTGTAGGGCCAGGCCTGGGTCTGGGAAATGTTACAGCAAGCTGCTATGGGTGGCTTGGGGTCAGGAGGCTTTTTAATTGCTTGAAAGTGAGGTCCTTGTGCTTTATCCTCACAGAGGTTGTTTTAGGCCACCAACAAAGAATCTGCTCTTCTGAGGAAAGCTCTGGCTTTGCTCTAGAATCTGATCACAGTGAGAAGTTGTTTCTGTTCTGATACATTTTTAGGTGGCCAAAAATCTATATTATTTTTGGAATTTTTTTAATTTTTTTTTTTTTTTTTCCCTTCTGTGCTTGTTCCATCCAAAGTCATGAACTCCATGTGAGGGCAGGTGGCTTATTTGCATTCATCAGCTGCCTTTTGGAGTAAAACCTCTTCTCGCTTGTCTTCCTTCTTCCTGTAAACGCAGGTATCAGCCAAATGAATTTCTGCTCCCTTGGGACACTGTTCCTGGAGAGCCTGGACCTCTGGCTGGCCCAAGATGGTAAAAGCATTGGTAAAAGCAGCATGGTCCATACACTCCAGAGCTCCAGCACTCCAGGTCTCTCCTCCTGACTTGGTATTTTCAAGAGTCACTGAGACAAACTCTTCCCTGGAGAGGAGCTGGGACAATCAGCAGGTGGAAGCTGTCAGTGCAAGAGGTACTTGGTGTCAAAAAGCGTTTTTTGTATGTGAGGGAACAAACAGGGTGAGCAACCTCCCTTGTCTTTGGATGGTTTTTGCACATCACTTAATATAGATTTTCCAGTTTGCAAGGGCAGTAGCCTCAGTACAAGGAGTCACAGAGCAGAAAGGAGGTGGCAGACACCAGGGACGAGCTGAGATCACGGCGTTCCCTTTCTAGAGTGCCATGCCAAGACCTCACTGCTTTTTGTCCCTCTTTTCACAAGTGGGATGGTGGATGTGGACTCAGTTTTCCGCACTTTCAGATCCCAGGAGTTCCAGACTAGATATTCCTGGTGCTTTAGCTAATGAAAGACAGAGATGGTTTCAACCTGCCAAGTTTTCCCCTAATATATACATATACACTGGTCCTGAATTTGAATTCAGGTCCTAAACACTGTAGGTGTGTTGGCTACCTATAGGTCCACATGGAATGGTGACCCTATAACCCCTAAACCCAGGAACATTTATTAATGGCTTATCTGAAGTCTCTGTAGCAAACTTTTCAGTCTCTTTAGCCAGGGAGAAGTGGGTTACTTTGTGAATATCAATGCAGATCAAATAAAACGTACCTCAAGGACAAATGTATTTGTTCTGAAAATTTGGCCGAAGAAATCAGAAATGGGTCTTTAAAATATGGCAGCCTAGAGCAAGTTTTTATCTTCCTTTCTGAGCAGTGAAAGTTGATGATCAAGCCATAATTTGAAATATGTGGTAGGATTCAGCAAAACCAATGCCACTGAAATTGCCTCGCAGTTTGAGCACACGGATCTGAAGATTTGACAAAAACATTCTCTTTGTTCTACAGACACGAGACCATTTCCCTTCCTTTCATATGTAGCACCCCTGGATTGTTTTGCACTGGTCACAACTGCTCTGGTGTTCTCTTTGATGAATCCACTTGTTTGGTTTATTTTGTTTGGGGTTTTTTTTGTTGGTTTGGTGTTCCTTTTTTGGGGGTGATGGGTGGGTAGGATCTTACTGGGCACGATGGAAAAGGGATAGTTAATTTATGTCATGGATTTGGCATAACTGGGCCATCAATCTCAGCAGAGCCTGTACAAGGTGCCTGAAGTAGAGGGACACAAAGATCCAGTTGCTGCTTTCTTCCTTTACTTATGTGAAATGAAAGCAAAAAAAGGCAGGAACAGGTACCTTCTGGTTCCAGGCTTCATGGAACAATCCTGGGGCTATCAGCAGTGCTGCAAAGGGAGAGGGGAAGGAGGGAAGAGGATGACTCACAAGAAGTTTCCCTGTCTGTTATGATTTTGCTTCGTCGCTTTGTGTTCTCTGGATGACTTAGGGAGAGACGCTTTTCCCTTGTCTCTAATTTGCTGCCAGATGAATATATTGAGTAGCAGGATATTGAGAAATCATGGGAAACTAATGAGAAATGCCTGAATGAGCTCAGCATGTTCCTCCACTCAGCTGTTAGGCTTTAATATCCCAGTGGTGCTGGGCAGAGGGGGTACAGGAGTTGTGCGGTTCCTTTTGCTCTTTGGTTCAGTGCCAAAATGGGACAATGGATAACGATTTTAAACTAAAAGATGGTAAGTTCAGACTAGATAAAAGGACAATTTTTTTTCATATTGAGAGTGGTGAAAACCTGCCACAGGTTGCTCAGGTAGAAGCCCCATCCCTGAAAACATCCAAGGTCAGGTTCTGAGGCTCTGAGCAACCTGATCTAGATGAACATTTCCCTGCTCATTACAGGGAGGTTGGACTAGATGGAATTTAAAGACTCCTCCTAACCCAAACTGCTCTTCAATTCTATGATCCTACCTGGTTGGCCAATGTGTGGTCTTACTCGGAAATTCAGTCACCTGGAATTGTTATTGTACCTGTTATATTGAGGTGTGACAGTTCTGGCTGACTAAAAATCCTTACTACAGCTTTTCCTTCTCACACATCGTCTTGACTTCCTTCCCTGAGCTCCTGATCTCTGCTGGATGCTGGGGGGCCTGGCTGTGCCAGAAGGGCTGGTTGGTGAAGGATTTTGCTCATGGAATGTCCTCGTGGCAAGGACCACAGCAGGTGCTGGGCATTTTCAAGATGCTAACTGTAAACATTTGGGCAGGGATTTCTGTGTTTCTGACCTGGTGAGTTTCTGCTGCTATAAAAATACTTTGGGGCTACTGGGAGTTTCTGTGGCTAAAATGGGAGGAGAGTATAGGCCCCTTTCTCCCTTAAAATGTGTTTCAGAGCTGCCTGAACCCGGTCCAGCTGCCAATATGGCAAAGGACTTTTTCCTTTGTGATGGGCACAGCTGAGAGCATGGCTGCCAGCAGCCCTGGACTGCATGATCTTGAAAAACAGATTGCAGTGTGAAGGACTGAATTGCTGCCATGGGTATTTTTTGACCAGACCTAATGTTATTTCTCCAGGAATAGCGATGTATTTCTTCAGGAAAGTGGTACTCCAGTCCCAGATGGGAAGCTTTGCCTTCATCTCATCTCTGATTCAGGTAGTGTTTTACCCTGAGGAGGTGAAAACACCCAGAGAAGCAGAATAATGTGAGGGAGACATCTGTGTTTCACCACACATTTGGCAAGGGGAGGTGTCAGCAAAGGCTCCTGAGGAGGTTTGTCAGGGTCAGCAACACTCGAGAGATGCAAATCAGCCCAGTGGCAGCCTGGCAATGACTCAACCTTTCCCTGCAGCCTGGTTTTGCCCATGTGTGTGATAAAGGCTGCTGCAAAGATGGGTTTCACTTTTACAGACTTATCACCTTCCGTGGGCCTTTCATGCAGCAGACTGATGAAAGGCAGGAACCTTATGGCACCCGAATAAAAGTCATATCCCAGCAGCTGTGAAAATGCCCCTGCCTAGTTTTTCCAAGGAGCCCATGTCTGGCCTTGAAAGAGCATGGTGACACCCATGGCTGCCACCTCCTGTCCACAGTGGCTGCTTTCTCTTGGAGCTCTTCAGACATTCATGGTGGTGCCTTAGGATTTTAGCTTTTGTGTTTCTCATATCCTGTAATTCTTTCGTGTATAATTCTAAACTCCATACAGCCTGTTAGCTACTGTTCTCCCATTTTGGTCAGTCAAAACAATTCCCCTCGAGGCCTGAAACTCAAGGACACCTTGCTGTCTCAGGCCCCAAGAGATGTAAACAATAGTGAGTTCGGGGGGACCAAACCTGGGGTAAATGACTTCATTACCTGAAGCTGTAATTGGAGAATTAACCCTGATATGCAAATGGACCAAACTTATAGAAGTATGAAAACCCGTGACCCGGGCGTCCACTTTGGGTGTAGCCCCTGGGGCTCTGACTGCCCAAAGTGTACCTGAAGGCCCTTCAATAAATATACCCGCTCTTTATTCTCTTAAGTTTGTCTAGCCTCTGTTTTTAGGTAGCCCCATCAAGGCACCAATGGAATGGTCACCCCAAAACCTCACCCAGGGGCACCCAGCACGTGCCCCGTGGGTTTCACACCACGCAACTTGGCGTTGGTAAGACGGGACTGTGCCTCCTGAGCCCAGCAAAGGGTGGTGTGAGCACAGGAGAGGGGCTGCAGTGCCATTCAGCAGCCAGGGTAGGACCCTTCCCTCATGGACAGCTCTGATTTCAAAGTTGCCTTGACACGTGGTATCCTGTGCCTCGTTCAGGAGGTGGTCAAGAGCCTTGAGTTCTCTCAGATAAATGGCTCAGCTCAGAGCACTGTGGCTTGATGCTCCTGAAGCTGCTAATCCTAATTAGCAGGCTTTCCCAGTCCCTTTTGCACCACTCCAGCAGCCCAAGTGGGCTCTAAAGCAAATGGAAATTACCCCATGGAGCGCTCTCCCTGGAGATGTTGCTATGCCGACCTGCTCAGAGCAACTCCTGAGGCTTCCCAGCTCCCCTCCATCCTGCATTGTTCCTACTGCCACAGAGGCTCAGAGAGTGCCAGAAGTGTGGCTGGGACAGATAGGGCCCAGACTCTATTATTTACTTTTTTGGAAGATGTGGGGAGAAGGGGAGAAAGCAAGGAGAGAGGGTTAAAATCGTGTCAAGCGTCAACAACAACAAAAAACCAACCTGAAAGACCCGAGAGTCCTTCAGACAGGCAACTGAGTCAATTTTCTCATGCACAATCCTTTAAAACAAATAAAAAATAAAATAAATAATTTTTTTCCCCCTTTTATTTTTTTTTTTTTTAATTGAAGGTCTGCAGGCCATAGGGCATTTCCCCAGGGTTCCTGGGTTTCCTCACCCAGTCTGATGGGAACACTGGGAGCCAAGACTTGTTCTACCCCAGCCCTTCACAGCAGGTGCCTCCTGCCCCTCATGGGCTGCCAGAGGTTGTGTGGTGCTGTTGGGTGATGGAGCCATTTCTCCACCAGGGCAGGCAGCTCCCATCCCATGCAGGCAGGAGTGTTTGTGTCTCCCCCCTTGCCCTGGGGCACACAGCTCGAGACATTTTTGGCCACTCTCCTTCTCCTTAAATCCAGTCTTCCCGAAGCCTACAAATCTGAGGCATTAAGAGGAAGACAAATTATAATGAATGTATATTAGGAATATAAAAAGTAACGACTTAATATAACTTTCTCTTCTCCCCCCTCCCTTCCCCTTAATGACCTCATGTTTTTAACATTTTGGGAGCTGTTAAATCTTGGAGGGATACACAGTGTGCCAGGGAGAGGCGGAGGTGCCTTCTCCAGAGCTGGGGTTGTCCTTTGGGTTATGATCACTCCAAGAGTCACCAGCCTGAGTGGGAGTATAGAAAGGGAACAGAAAGGCTGAAATGAAGTCCACCAAATATTACTGCCAAACCCCCTCCACCCCAAAACACTGGGGGAAACATCACTTATTTTATTTACAACGGCAACAGACTGAGGGGAACAAGAAAGGGCTTCTCTTGCCTTACAAATAATGACTTTAAATGGCTGAGACTGCTTCTGAGCAGTGCTGATTTGAAGCAACTTCTGTCTTTCTTAAAGGAAAACCACAAAGCCAAAAATATCCACCACCCATCAAAAATACCGGTGTGACATTTCCCCCTTCTTTCCAACCAGACAGTTTTCTCTGGGGGAATAAATAGATTTACCAGCTCCAGTAACCCCCATCAGGAGGGGGACAGGGGACAATTTTCACCCTTCTTACAAGGTGTATTCAGCCAGTGGTGAGGATGGGCAGTGTATAATGTTGTTTATTATGTATAATAAGTAGCATCCAGAAATCTCAGTTAAGGACCAAGCCCCGGAGTGCCAGTCCCTGTACAAACACACAGTAACAGTGTCCCTGCCCTGAAGAGCACACAGGCTAAAAATGGTTCCTTATACAGTCTAAAAATGGTTCCTTAGGCATAATTTGGAGGGGAAGAACAGGAATTGGAGGCAGAGAAATGAAAAATCAACCTTTTTTCCTAACTTCCTTTTATATTCCAAACAAAGGCCATAAGATGTAAACGCTGAGATCGTAATTTCCAGTCCCCATCATTAGATACCAAGATAGTAGAGTGACAGAATCATAGAATCATTTAGGTTGGAAAAGACCTTTTATGATCATTGAGTCCAAACATAAATCCAACACTGCCAAGCACTCCACTAAACCATCTCCCCAAGTGCCACACCTCCAAGTCTCTTACACACCTCCTGGGATGGTGGCTCCACCACTTCCCTGGGCAGCCTGTTCCACAGCCTGACCACTCTTCCAGTGAAGAAATTTTTCCCCAATATCCAACCAAAACCTGCCCTGGCATGACTTGAGCATGTTTTCTCTTGTCCTGTTTCTTGTTGTCTGGGAGAAGAGACTGACACACCCCTCACCACACCCTCCTGTCAGGGAGTTGTAGGGAGGGATAAGGTCTCCCCTGAGCCTCCTTCTCTCCAGGCTGAGCCCCCCAAGCTCCCTCAGCTTCCCCTCATGGGGCTTGTGCTCCAGACTCTTCCCCAGCTCTGTTGCAAAACTGACCCCAGGAGTTCAGGTGTGGCCTCACCAGTGCTCAGCACAGATGGACAGGTCACTGCCCTGGTCCTGCTGGCCTTGGATGTGTTTGTCTCCACCACGGCAGGGGGACGTGCAGGGGTGGGAATGTGACTTGCTGGTCCCTGGGAAGGGGAGGCAGGAGGTGAGGGAAGCCCAGTGCCCACTCGGCTGGTGAGGCTGACAGGATGAAGCTCCTCCACCAAATTCCTGGGAGGGGGAGAACCTCCACGAGAGGAGGAGGCAGCACAGCCACCCAGGGGTTTGAAGCAACCCAAGTGCCTTGCAGCAGCCCCGGTGCCTCTGTCCTCCCTGCCCAGAGCAGCACAGCTCAGCCCCATGGCTTTGCTCTGTGTCTAATGCCAGCCTAGGAGGGCACAGAGGGGCTGCTGAGCTGGGCAGCTCACGGCTGCTGGATGTCTCTGTGCCCTGGGTTACCTCCTGATAGCTGGAAAACCTTTTCATGAGGAAACTGGAGCCTTGCAAAGTAATTCCAAAAGAATGGCAGATTTTTCTCTTTGGCTTTTCTTGGCTTTCCGCTTTGGTTGGTTTTTTTTTGGGGTTTTTTTTTTTGTTTTTTTTTGTTTTCTTTTTTTTTTTTTTTTTTTAAGATACTGTAGAAACTTAAAAGCATGATTGAATTTGTGCATGCCTTTATTTATTGTGCTATGGATGATGGGCACAGATTTCCCTAAGCCAAAAAGCCCCCTCCCTCCTCCTTCCCCAGCCTTAGTAATCAGCTTCCTTGTGCTCCAGCCCACGCTAGACTATTTTCCTCTGTCAAATCCTCCATCATTGGTTAAATTACCTGGGTGTGTGTTGGCTTTATCTTTTTTTGGTGAAATCTTATAATCTTTCGAGTCTACTTTGTCCGAGTCCCTGTCATCCTCTTAGGTTTTTGTGCACCCACTTTCTCTCCTGGCTGATTTTGTAAAAGGTCTAATTTCAACAAGTTGCTGCTCTCAGGGCTGAAGTCTGTTCTCCAGTGCCCATGGTAATCATATGTGTTCACCAAGAGCTTCGAAGCTCCAGGAAATTGCAGCTGTTCAGGCTCCTCTGCACAGGGCTGTTAAATTTTCCCTTCCACCCTCCCTTTCTCAGCTGCTCCCCTTCCACATTTTGCTCCCTGTGTTCAGTGCAGCCTCCACTGCCCGCACACCTTTCAAGCCACCATCCTGTTGAGGAGATATTTGGCACAGACCCCGGTTTGCCACCGGGGCGTCCCCTCCCACACACCCCCCGACAGCTGCCTTCCCGAATGTGCGGACGTGCTTCACTCAGAGCCTGTCGTGTGAGCCAGATTTAATCTAGGATGCTCTTTCCTTTTGGCTCCCCACAGAGATCACAGGACCCTGTTTAATCCAGCTCCCTGTCGGTGTAGGGCTGAGTCATAGGAGGTTTTTCTGTTGCTACATCTAATAACGCTTTGCTACCGGGAGCAGAACATCAACCAGCTTGGCTGGGAGTTGGCACTGTCACCCAGCAGCTTCCCTTGTCTGCAAGTTGTTTTGATTCTTTTCTTAGACTTCTCCCTCTCTGTGTCTTTCTCTCTAAAACACTAATTTCCT
The DNA here is from genome assembly GCA_013397775.1 of Eulacestoma nigropectus. Lineage (NCBI taxonomy): Eukaryota > Metazoa > Chordata > Aves > Passeriformes > Eulacestoma > Eulacestoma nigropectus. Next base: position 150,048 of record VZTE01003663.1, on the reverse strand, counting down.
CTAATTAGAGCCTCCTTAACAATTCTTTTTCTCCCCCCCTCTCCTCAGTTAATTTCCTCTAATTAGAACCTCCTTAATAATTCTTTTGCTAAATCAATTTCCTCAGTTAGAACCGCCCGCCACAATTTCTTTCCACCCTTTCAAAAGCTGTCGGAGTAGCTAAGCAAATTATGCTTCTGAGTAACCTTTATCTCTTACTTGGTATTTTAAAAGAAGAACTGTAACAGGTTAGACAGGCACAATTTCCCCTTTCAGAGCTCTGCTGGTCTGACCCCATTAGGTTATACTTAGCTGAGTGTTGTACTATTGTATACTTAATAAGATGCTCTAGCTGTTCATCTGGAACCCAGGTAAGGCTGTATTTGTGAATGAATTAAACATGACACTTCATTATTCAGATCAGATTTAACAGTGTCAAAATCCGTCTTTAAACCAGATCAAATTGCTCTCCAAGAATATGTAAAACCTCCTGCCCCTGCTAGCTGTCCTGGGAGCCAGCTTTTCCTAACTTTTCCTCTGCAGCCATGCCGGCTTTCTTCTCCTGACAAGCCTTTTAAGTTCTAATTTTTTCTAAAACATGCTGTTTTTAAAAAAAGATCTTTTTTGTTTCTAATTTACACAGTGAGTAACTATTAACGGCCCACTGCTTTCCACAATCATGCTGTGGGCCACGTCAGCGCTTGGTGTAAATGGGGAGGCAGCCAGTTGACACATTATGGACCTTGGGCCCGAGTTTCCTCTCCTAAGTTAAGCAGTTTCTCCCCATTTGAAACTGTGTTTTGCATTTCTCTGTCCCTTTGAGATGGAACCATCTCGCTACGTTTGTCCTTCTGGAAACCCATCAAAGACAACTCACTCCATTTCCTGATTTTATGAGGAAACAGGCCAAGTACTGATGGCAACTGGGAGGGGTCATCCAGTGAGAGGGAAAACTCTTTGTTTTATGCAACTCTGAAAGAAATAAAGAAGGGGAACACATCTGAGCTGCGGGAACGCACCGGTAGCTGCGTGTTCCCTTTCCCATACCTGCTGCTCAGGTTGGCACCTACTGCCCAGCACAGATCTGAGGGCATCAACGAGTGTCACTGCGTGGGACAATGCTGCCCCTCTGTGATCCACAGCCCATGTGAGACAGGCCGAAGAAAACTGCCTCACAACAGGCTCAGGAGGCTTCTTCTTGCCTTTCTCACAAGGACTTCCTCCCTCTCTCGGCTATGCCCAACTGCAGAGCCTGCTCCGAGTCCCGGTCACACCGCAGAAATGTCACCGTGGGCCCTGGAGAGTCTGCTCCAAGTAAGGCAGGTGGGCCCTTCCAACTCGTGAAGTGCTTTTCACCACCGTCGGATGGGAATCAGCAGCGCCTCAGTGGGTGGGTGTCCTGGAGTGATCCGTGAGGAATGCTTCATAGAGACTCTGCGGGGAGCTGGGGGAGGCTTGCGGCAACTCCATCCTCGTCAGTGCCACCATCTGATGTCTGGGCAGGACCAAAACATTTTAGCCAAGCCCAGCTGCTGCGGGAAAGCTGCACTGCTGTCCTTTTCCACACTATCTCCTTCTGACCTTTCCGAGCTTCTAGCACCCCACAAAGTCTGTTCTGGTGGAAGTGGTGCAGAAGTCATAAGATGTATTTTATTTCCTTTGCAGTCTTAATAACTGTGCAGAAAACTCCATTTGCCATCACTTCCCTTGAAATTTCAGAGTAGGATTGGATGGAAAAATGAAATGCACCACGGTTTTTGTTTTTGACAAAATCCCTAATGCTTGAGATGGCAATAGGATGTTTTTGGGTAATCTTACAAGGAGTACAATGCTGGTGGTGTTGGAGAGAGGGTTGTCTGGGGAAGGGTAGATTCTCTAAAAAGATATGTTAGAAGGCTAAAAAAAAAGCTGTTTGGTTCTTCTCAGAAGAGATGAGAGAGCAGGAAGAGGGAATCACCAGGTTGGGTTGTTCAGACTGACAGCTGACTACAACAGAAGAGACGCTGTTCTCTATGCTCCTCGAGAAGCCCCTCTCGCTGGTGTCCAGTCCGTTCCAGCCGAGGACAAAGAAGGGCTAGAGATAGAGATAGGCAATCCAGTAGACGATGTTGAAGAGCAGGAAGGCGGTGGGGAAGAAGACGCGGGAGTAGGAGTCCAGGCGGGATATGTGGATGCGGACCCTCCCCTCCCGCCACATTCCCGTCTGACAGTCCTCGATGCAGCAAAAGAACCTCTCGCATTCCTTTCCCTCCAGGCACGGGGAGCCGGGGTCGTCATCCTCATCCTCCTCGATCTCCGGGGGCCAGTGCATGATGTGGTTGATGTTGATGGTGGTGAAGGTTGGCATCACCTGTGCACCGGCAGGTGGCTGGAAGGGGGAGAGGTGGGCGGGTTAAAGGGGAGGAAAAGGCAACAAAACTTGTTCTAGACACCGACCCCCACCCCGCTGGCAACAGATCAGATCATCATGGGTGCAGTTCGATGGAGAGGGATGACTGATCATCCCCAGTCTCTGCACCTGGCTGTGAATCACCACGTTTGCATACTGGGGGAACTGGCAGCTCCCTGCATGGCTGAGAGCATCCTTCCTGGCACCCCAGGGCACAGCCCTACTCAGCAAAGGTCTGATTGCTCTGATTCCCCATCTGTGCCAATAACAGTCAGTGCAGAAACACAACCTGTTTGATCTGTTCTAGCCTCTTCCCTCATTCTCCTGAGCTCAGCTGCCTCTGAAGACACAGCACACAGCCCAGATATGTCTGCTGGTTGCTGCCAGTTACTGGAGAAAAGCTGAGGAAAGGCTGTGTGTGGCTCCTTTTGGCCCATCATGAGCCTCATGGAAGAGCTCTGTCCACCCTGGGATATGAGGGTGGGGGGATACGAGGGATATGGGGGATGTGCTGGGAAATGAGCCTGGCCCAGAAGAGATAGGTCTTTTTCTGTTTCAGTTCTGTCCCAGTTCAGAGGCCTCTTTCAGTTCATGTGTCAGAAGTACCATGAGCTTGGGCAGATCTCATGGTAGAGGATGAGGATGAGGACGAAGAGAATGATGACCACCATGGGTTCACCATCCCCACACTCACTAGGTCTTCTGATGGAAGACCACAAAAGAAAGTAGGTTTCTGCATCTCTGTGAACCAAGATATCCTTGTAATCCAGAGATCAAACGGATACAGGTGTCTTAAAGTGGCATTTACGTTCAGTCATGTGAGTCATTCTAAACTGTTCTGATGAGCTCTCCAGCAGTTCTGAAGAGAGCACAAGGTGCCTGGCTCTTCCTTGTTTTCAGGGAGCCTCAGCTACTTTTTCTGGTTGTGTCTCACCTCTCAGACCCAGCACACAGAGTGGTCTGAGGACTGGACGAACACAGTGTGGGCCAGGCACTGAACCACACCAGCGGTTTCCAATGCAGGCTCAGGAAGGATATTTTTAAATAGCTTGGGGTTGTAACAGCATCCACCTCTGCTGGCCCCTCTGACCTACCAGCCTGGCTTTCCTGTGGCTGTGCTCCAGTGGTTTCTTGTTTCCCACCAGGTAGTTGAGCGTGGCGTACTCCATGAGAGCGGCGAAGACGAAGATGAAGCACACAGAGACAAAGAGGTCCATGGCTGTGATGTAGGAGACACGGGGGAGGTGCTTGCGGGAGATGGTGCTCAGGGTGGTCATGGTGAGCACAGTTGTGATACCTAAGAGAGAAAAGAGCTGGCTTAAGTGCTGACAGGGAGCACTTCTGTCTTCTACACACATCCAGCCCCCAAAACACCCCCATTTTCCCTCTGCTCTGGTTGTCTGATCCCGTTTTTGCTCTGCTCAGCCAGGCTCTGCTCTTGAGGAACCCTCTGACAATGCTCTATGAAAAAGAGGGATGTTCAAACTCGGGTGTCACACAGGCCATCAATGTGGACTGGTAAAGGAATGGGAAACTCAGAATTTGCATGAGGCTGGGTTGGTCAGGCAGGGCTTGCCCTTGGTGCAGACGTGCTGGCTGTGTTGGCACCTCCTGTCCTCCATGTGCCTCAGCACAGCTTTGAGAAGGATCTGTTCCGTGATCCTCCCAGGCTCAGAGGGGAGGCTGACAGGTCTGTAGTCCCTGGGGTCCTCCTTTCTACCCTTTGAAAAAATGGGTGCAACACTTCCCTTTTTCTGGTCACTACCATGACTTTTCAAGTATCATGGACAGTGGCTTGGAAACCACATCAGCCATGCTCTGGGATGCATCTTGTCAGGTCCCACAGACTTATGGATGTTCAGGTTCTTCAGGTGGTCTCAAACCTGATCTTCTCTTGCAGTGAGAGGGACTTCGCTGCCCCAGCCCCTGTCTTGCAGTCCATCCACTGTGGAATGTGGGGAGAGAGGCTGCCAGTGAAGACTGAGCCAAAAAAATTACCTCAGCCTCCTTCTCATCCATTTTTACCAGTTTGCCAGTTGTATTCAACTTTATTTGAGCTTCCCTGTCTGGCTGACAAACCTGGAGAAGCCCCTGTTAGCATCCTCTGCATCCCTAACCCCATCCCTACATAACTGGGCACTGTCCCTATGCTCCTCCCAGGATACCTGTCCCTGCTTCCACTGCCTGTGCATTTCCTTCTCACCCTTTAGTCTGACCAGAAGCTCTTGACTCATCCATGCTGGTCTCTTGCCTTCCCTTCCCAATTTCTTACACCTGGGGGAGTGAGAGCCCTTGTGCTCTTTGGAAAATGTCCTGAAAGGTCTGCCAGTGCTGTTTTGCTCCCTGGTCAACAGGCTTCTCTGTTGTAGACACCAATCTCAAGGCTCCCTTTATTTCTTTGGTCTGATTCCTACCCACAAATTTTCAATCTGCTCGTGGCTATTCTTCAGAGACAGCTCTTCGCAATCTATCCATTCCTTGATGCAGAGGGCAAGTGCGTGGGAGGTGATACGGAATTTCTTTTGACTTGAGTGAGGCTTGGAGTTGTTTTTGCAGAAGCAGCAATGCTCACGTTTCTGCTTCCAGAGATGAAGTGTCAGGAGCCAAAAAGGATCAGCTGCAGGAGTTGGTATCGTGATCTCATCCACTGATTTTTAGGATATGGGGAAGAAGCAGGAAGTCCACCTGTTTCTCCTTCTCTAGCATCCATCTAAATCCACCTGGCACCCTTTCCTGGGGTCACCCCAGTGACTCTGGGGGTGAGCATGGCAGAAGATTTTCATGTTTTCCTGCTGTACTTGCGTTAGCAGATGTGATGTGACTTCCCATATTTCTGAAGTACCAGTGGAACTGGTCCAGTTTACATCTCCCTAACGAAGGCTGGCAGGCTCGAAATGTGCTGGGGATCATTTGTATTGAGCACAACAGGGGCTGTGGAGAGAATACATCATTCTTCATGTGCTGAGGTCCCTTCCCATGGAGAGGGGCCCCTCTCCTGAGGGAACTTGCCTTTGTTTTTTGAGACAGTCACTAGAGCCGTGCACAACATTTTCCTCTTGCTGTTCATTCCTTTACCAGCCACAGACTATGGCACACCCTCACCTTCATCGGAAATGACACCCTCCTCCTCCTCCTCTCCCCACGGGCACCAAACAAATTAATTTTGATAGGGAGGTGGGGAGACATGGCCATCATGGATGGGCTGTGAATAGCTGATGGGCCCTCCTCTCCTCTCCATCCCCACAGAGACCTGCAGGCAGGGCTGGGAATGCTACCTCCAATTAAAGGCAAAGTCAGCGGGGCTGATAGGAAGGACAGCGCTGGGAATCACAGCTTGCTGCAAAATGCAGATACAGCCAAAGCCTGTTAAAGGCTCGCAGAGATCTCCCCAGCACCTATCAGAGCAGCATTCAATCAACAGGAGCTTTTCTCCTGCCTCAAGGAGCCACTGCAGTTTGCTGAGAAAATCTAAACAATAGGCAGAGCTGTTGTCACTCTCTGGGTCCTGTGGGGTGACCGAGAGAAAAAGGTTGTACCTACAGGGCTTCCAGCTCCTGCCAGAGCCTGGGGCTCTGTGCATGCAGCCAAGCAACTCTGCCCATTAACCCTAAAACCTTCCTGTCACAGAGGCCTTGAAAAGTCGTGAGGCAATGTGGAAAACGTGGATGTGACAGGAGCCCTTTGGGCAGCACTGCAGTGCCACAGCTCAGCCCCTCCCTCTCCCTTGTGGTGCATGAGAATACCCCATTGTCAGCTTGGAAAAGGCTGTGCTTGGGTTTCAGATCAAGACATGAGGGCAAGATGCTCTCCTGAGATAATCCAGCAGCCCAAGCCAGCACAGCTGGGGATTTGGTTGAGCTGTGGAGCATTACACACAGGAAGCTGAAGGGGTGGAATATTCTCTGGTAAGCTCAAAAATGCCAGAAAATGGCAAAGTGCTTCAGGAGATTTTGTACTCCAACACTGCCAGTCTGCTTGCCTGGCAGAGTTTGACAAGCATCAGACATGCATCATCCTGTCTCTTACCCAGAGATGTCCTGGCTGGCGTAGAGTCTCTCTTGATCCAGAAGGAAACCCAGGAAAGAACAACAGTCAGGATGCAGGGAATGTAGGTCTGAATGGCAAAGTAACCCATACGTCTACTTAGGTCAAAAGAAACTGTCATCACCATGTACTCCCCTAGGAAAGAGCAACAGAGACATTGGAATCATAACACAGGGCTTCCTAAAGCAGAAAAATCAGCAAAGTTTCAGAATTTGGAGCTTCTGACGAGGTTTTCTCATTGTTTTAAGTGCCTGTCCATCTGGTTTTGTAGCTGCCCAGATTGTTAACTTCACGTGGCTGGCTGAGTAGGTTGGGTGACTCGCTGGTTTTGTGGCTAGTGGGCTCTGTGGCTACCTGGCTGGCTCTGTAGCTGTCCTGCTGGATGTCTTTGTGACTAATTGAAGAGCTGGCTTTGTGCTTGGCCAGCTGGCTGTTCGCCTGGCTGTCCATATGGCCAGCAGGCTGCGTTTGTGCTGGCCTGGCTAAGGACACTGAAAAGCACACGGTTCGGAAAAGTTTCAGGGAAGAAACTGCAGAGAGCATTTATCTTCAGCTGATTGCTGCAAGGGTTTCTTTTCTGTAGAAGCTCTTAGGCTGTGACAGGCTGCATGGCCTGGCTTGCTAACGAACTACCTGAGCTGTGACAAAGGAGGTGTCCTTCAATCGCTTCCACTGAGAGGCTGGTTCTGCCTCTGGAAAAGGCGTGTGGTGCTGCACACCCTAATTGCTCATTTGGCAACTTACAGTGGAGGTTCTTTCTTTTTTCGGAGGCTCACAGTGACTATTGGAAGAAAGCCACCTGACAGCTCTGGGGTTAAGACGGGGAGCTTGCAAGCAATTACCAAAAAAAGAGAATTACAAACATCAGAGGGCCACTGGTGCATTCAAGACACTTTCACTTCTTGTCCCACTTTGTGCTGCCTTTTTACCCTGGCTGCCACTGTTGAGAGCAGCAGCTTCCTGCAGAGTGGGAGAAACACTGCTCCTTGCTGTTTCAGAGGGCTTAAAAGTATGAGCTCACCCCACCTTCAGGAATCCAGAGGCTTTCCTCAGTTGTCTGTGGGAAGGAAAGGGGATGTGAGCTATTATGAGGAGGAGGAGGAGCTGAGGAGCTTCCATTACTTGGTTTCTTCACACATGCAGCCTTGTCCCTGTCACAGCACAGTTCAGGGGTTCATCAGCCTGACAGGAGCTTACAGAAGGAAAGATCGAGACCTGCAAGTTCTGATTTCTCCACCCCCGTTCCAATCATAAGCATCACCCAGAGATCACACAGCGTGCACACACTGCAGCAAGAGGGGATCTAAGCTCCCTCTCCTCTCCCTCCTGACCCTTCAGTTAGGGATATTTTCATTCACATCAGCATTGTCACCCCACAGTTCACAGGTGTCAGTGCTTCTGGCCTCTCCCTGCTTTGTCTTCTCCTCAGCCTTCATCTCCATCATTTCTGCTCCCTCTAGCCAACCTTCATTTTTAGGTTTCTCTGACTGTGCTGTTGTGACCTTCCTTCCCCACCCCTGTGGAGCAGTCTGACGACTCCTTTGCCTCCCCCCAGCCCTCCAGCACAGCGCTGCTCCTGTGGGCTTCCTCCCTTTGCCTCACCTGCCCCAGTCCTGAGCACTTCCGAGGTGTTCCTCAGCCCCGTGAAGTCGAACTGGTAGAGCCTCCAGGTGCGCTGGTCAGAGACCTCGATGGAGTAGCGTCTCCAGCGATAGACGATCTCCTCCCGAGGGTATCCATCTGGGAAAAGGGGCACGGACATCAGTGGAAGACTGTGCCATGTACCCCCACCTCGGCCACCAGCCTGACTGCAAAAGCACTGGCGTCTCAGCAGAGCTGTTCTGTGAGCAGGAACCCTTCAGGCAGGTGTTTCTGGTGCCTTTTGTTTAGATTCCCCGAGGCATTCCCACACGGAATGGGAGCAGGGACTGCATCTCCCCTCGTGGGCTGTTTCGGATCCTGGGGATGGGGAAAGCACTGCCAGAAACAAAGCACTGCCAGAAACAGAGCTTTTCTAAGGACTGCACTGCTGGGAATGAAATGTGGGTTGGTCTGAGAGGACTCTGCTGGTTTGAGGAAGAACTTCTTTGAGGGTGGCAGAGCAATGGAACAGTCGGTCCAGGGAGGTTGTGGAGTCTCCCTCCCACGATTCTGGAGTCAGAACTCTGGATTCCAAACCCAACCTGGCTGCATTCCTGTGTAACCTGCTGTAGGTGACCCTGCCTTGTCAGTGGGGCTGTCCAAAGGCCCCTTCCAACCCCGACTGTTCTGCAATTCTGTGACTCCACCAGCCTGAAATCTTTAAGGGTTTTAGCTCCCTGGGGCAGCTGGCACCTCACGAGTGCCATCCCAGGCATGAGTACACCGGGAATACAAAGCTGCCAGCATGGTTCTGGCTGCTCTGTGTGCTCCCTGTACCTGGGAGCTGATCCATGGAAAACAAGGGGTGCACTACCCATGGAGAAGCAGAGCTGGCCCTGCAGGCTGCAGCACGGCTTCTCCTGCCTCTGGCTTTCTTGACAAAGAGACAAGCCCTGTGAAGCAGGGACCTAGGAGAAAGTCCCTCAGAGGAGGATGGAGTAAGAGCTTGGCAGCAGACTAACAGTGTGTTTCTAATTATCAAGCGTGTATGGCATGCACCGTTAATTAGCAAAGAATGAGGGGTGGTGGGAGATGGAGGGATGAGATCTCCTCAGCATGCTGCCTCCCTCTGAAGCACCTCAGAGCTCTGAGCTGCAGCTCTTCAGTGGCAGGGGAGGCAGGAGAACCCGAGCTCAGATGATTAAATCAGATTTCCCACCCACACATGAGGACAGGGATCTCTTGGTGCAGAAAGGCTCCCTGCAAAATTACCAGACGATGTGTGATAACATCAGCAGCCCTCTCTGCTGAAGACTCTGGACGAGGAGTGACTGAAGAGAGGAGGTCTGAGTAACCCTCCTCTGGAGCAGAAAGTTTCCAGACCTCACTCAGAGAGTGGGAGAAGAGGGAAGATTCAAGGCAGGACGGGTGACATTTGTCCACCAGAATATATCCATGTTCTGTCTGGAGTGACCAGAAGGTCAATGAAATAATCTCCCCCAACCACCCACCCAAATTAAGGAGAAACTCAGAGATGCTGTGAATCTGTCCCTGATGACCTCTGCTAGCCCAGGAGTGGGAGGATGCTTCAGGCCATGAAGGGTAATGGCTCAGGAAGGGTGCCATGGAAATTAGGTGAAAAAATGTAGCTAAAAGGGAGGATGGTTTCCCCAGAAAAGTATTACTCCACTGAGGTTTCTCTGCTTCCCTTCTAAAGCTATTTTCAAAATATGTATACTCACAACTGGAAAAAACCAAAGGGCAGGAGTGAGTGTCCATCGGGAAATTCTGCAGCTGGAGCAGACATTCAGCCTCAATTGTCAGCCTGAGACAGGAAGAGAGAAAAAGAGATTTTGAGCTGGTGAAGATGGTTTGATTTCCAACACCTAAATGTGACAGAGGCATTCTCACTTCCTTGAGAACTAATTTGCTGAAGATCAGTCTGTTTGCAGGAACATTCCAAACCAAAAATATATGTTTGGATATTTTTCAAGGTGAGGAAAAACATCTAAGTTTCACCTTCAAAAAGCCCTTCTGTTTAGTCAACTTTTCAGATTCATTTATGGAAGTGACGAGTTTCGGGAACAAAATGTTTATTAGCAGAATAAAACAGCTGGGCTGATCAAGACAACATTTTAAAAGATTTTGGTTTAGGAAACCACTTGACCATCTCCTTGTTCCCTCCCCTCAGCAGAGCTAAGAGCCTGCTGGACGTACCTGAGAGTGTAGAGCACTTTTCCGTCATTCCAGATGCGGAGGAGCTGATTGGGAGTGGTTATCCAGTGGGAATCGGCCCGCTTGGAGTTCCTAAAGAAGGTGTCGGGGATCCAGATGCGGCTCACCATGTTGGTGTTCAGCGTGAGTGCCTTCAAGGTGCTGTTGAACCGCAGGCGCCGGTCGTACCACGTCTGAGCAAAGAAGATGTCAATGGTGTATTCCTGGGAAAGACAAGGAAGAATGGGATGTTCTGAGAGGGAATCAGGCCAAGCAGAGGCTGCTCCTCTGGTCTGCAGGCAGTCAGAGCCAGAACATTTATTTTCTCAGTCCGAGAGCAGGTGTTGGTGACCACTGACGCCTTTCCAGGCTCACCATTAGCTCACAGCCAGGACATCCACGGCACACTTGGAAAGAGCCAAAGACTCCGTGTTCACCGGTGGGCTGAGCCTGAAAAACCAGGACCATACAAACAAGACCTTGGGCTTCCTCTTGGCAGACAACTCAATACTCCTTTTAAGCACAGGCATGGAGGGGCAGTGTGGATGTTGCTGAATCCAGCCCTAAGTTCAGCTTCACCTTTCAATCACGGGCAGGGAAAGCTGCTCACCAGCTTAGCAGAGAAGGCAGGCAGACAGCTCTGTTATTTATTTGGATACAGCCCAGCCCTGTTTCCACACACCTAATTCGTACATAGAGCAATAGCAGTGCTGTGCATAAATCTAGTGAGAATCCATCCCTTGCTACAGGACTTACACTGCAAGTGGTTCATATGAAAACCAAGAGCACTCGGGGTCCTTGGGCAGACACCCCTTGCTGGAGATCAGAGAAGAAAGCTGGGGCTGCATGGTCCCAGCTCTGGGTGCAACCAGTTAAAAATCCTGAGCCTTTTGCTGACAGGAAAGAGATTTTCCACCATAATAAGGACCTCCAGTTTTGGTAAGAGAGTGTGTCCTAGCTCACGGATAACTGGCAGTTCTGGGAGGCAGCTCCTGCCTGGATTGGACTGGCAGTAGCCCACGCCGTTAGCCCACCACTCTGCTGCTCGCTGCTGCAAGTCAATTTGCTCCTTAAACTCTTTTTCAGCCTGCCTGAGAAGGTGCTAATTAATGCCATGCAGGAACAAGTCTGGCACTCAGCAGCTGTCTGAACCAGACCCCAAATCCAGTTCCACCAGTCCATGCTGCAGCCAGTCACCCGCTCCTGATAGCTCCTGACGTGACCTTTGGTCCCTTTCACTCCTGTTGAACCTGCACGACTCCCATTGTCTCCATCTCTTTTGTCTGCAGAGATGAAGAAAGTCTGACTTTGCCATCCCTCCCTCTCACTCTCCTCCTCCCTCTATCGATTTATCTCGGTGGAATTTTTATGACTGCAGCACATCCTCCCCGCGCTGCCCTCGCCGCTGGTTCCGAGCCGGCTCCTCCAGCCCTGCAGCTGAAATAGCTGCAGCTCCCGGTGCGCTCCCTCGGACAGCGTGTCCTGCCAGGGGCGGGCAGGCCAGGGCAGAGCACGGGCCCCACTTCATCTTCCTCGCCCTCGCTCCCCTGGCAGCCCACAGTGAGGAGTGATGGGTCCCGAACACGTCCCTTGCATAGGAATGAGATCACAAGGGAAGAGCTTTTGCCATCGGGCGGCCGAGTCACTCTCCGGGCTGATGCTTCACCCTGGTTAGACACGGGGGTGAGCAAAGGTGACAGGGTCCTAATGGATCTCTGAGTGGGGAAAATGGGGACAGGTGCAGCACGTTCAAGGGGGTGGCTTTGCCTCTACAGTTCATTCAGAACAGACACGAGCAGACACGGAGCGAGGACGGCAGCAGCCCTCACAGCCAAGTGCACAGGCATGGCCACTTCCCAAACCCAGGGGGTTGGGGGGGCCCATCCCAGCACCTGAATGTTCTGGATCTCACTGGGTTCTGCTTGGATAGAGGGTATGTGGTGATGGAGACATGTAAAAATGTGAAATAAAAGAAGCACTGGCACAGCGTTGGGGCCAAAATAGCACAATATTTGACATATTCTCCCCCATCACTGCACACCCCGTTTGAGTTCATGTGAGTTTACATTGCTCCTCCTAAGCAATATCTCTGGTGTAGGAGAAAGCAGCCAAAAATGCAGTGATAAATCCACGTTAGATGCCACTGTCAGTGTTTAACTCCCAACTGGAGTCACTGGTGACATCTCACTTCTGGGCTGGCTGCTCAGTTACGTCCTGCTGTAAAGTTCAGCACTCAAGTCTGGGATAATCAATGCTAATGCTCTGGAAGAGTGGAGGGTCAGCTTTCCCAGGGGCTTGGCATTTGTTGTCAAGCCCAGATTTTCAGGAGGGATCAGCTTTAAAGAGCTCCTCTTGTGCCGTTCATAGCCAGCCTTTGCAAAAGGTGTGGTGCACGAGTCATTCAGCTCTTCTGAAAAATCTGAGCTCTTATTGTCACTGTCCTGTGGTTTGATCTAATTTAAGTGGCTATTATTAGCACAGCTATTCACGAGGCAGATCTTAGTAGCTGAGCTGGCTCCCTTGCCTCTCCGTAGGGAGCCCATTGGGAAATTCTGGCATTTACAAATGTATTTTCTTTCAGAATTATCTGAGGCAAGATTTATACAAAAGTGCTCTGCCCTTTGGGAGGACTTTTACCCTTCCAATTTCCTTCCCCACCCTGCTGAGTGAGTGAGCAGCTGTGCGTGGCTGAGCTGCTGAGTGGGGTTAAACCACAACAGCTCCTGAAGACTTCAGCACCCTTTCCCATCAGGAATCTCCACTCTGATGCTGAGGAACCTTGCATGGCTGGAGCTGTGCACTGGGACAGAGCTCAGACCCTTCCCTGGGCATTACTGAGATCCCACTTAGCTGGAGGCATCTGCCAAGGTGATTAAAACATGAGGTGTTTGACCTTGGGTTTCCTACAGCCCTTAGAGAGGGGTAGGGGCTTCTGGAGGGAGATCTCAGTACAAAGCAGTCCAGGTTGTCTTCTGGAAATACCTCTTACTCTTCCTGACCTTGGAAGAGTCCCCTGATCAAAGCTGAGAAGCTGAAGTTTGGCAGGACGAGCTCAGCCCCTAAAACTCAGGGCACTGTTTCTCGACCTCCCTGCACTCTTGTAGTTTTTCTCTGCCCCTGACTCGTTCTCAGCCATCAGAAAGAGACTTCTCAGTGCCTCGATTTCCCCATGTGGAAAAGGGTTATTGTAAAATACGCCTCCACCATTACTGTGCCATCTGCTGTGCGGCACATGGAGGTTGTTAACTTCTCTGTGAAAGCACAGGCATTTTTAGTGTTTTTAACAGAAGGAGCTACCGAAGTAAGGAGGAATTGCTTTAACAGTTTGGCCACACCATTTGGATCACACGTGGGGTAGCACACACATGTTGGCATGCATGCAATATGACATCAAATTTCAGTCACAAAATAATAAATCAAACTCCCCATAAGGCAAAGCCTGAGGGCTGCCTACCCTAAAGACTGCCACGTGAGTTTATCCCATGCTAAGGGATGCCCTGCAGCGTTGTCTCTACTGGCTGAGCGTGCTCATGCCCAGCCCAGCCTTTCAGCAAGTCCCTGCTGGCCCTTGGTCACTGTCATCACCTGGCATTGCAGCACATCCCTGATCAGCCCTGGTTTTCCTCATGCGGGCAGCACAGATGCTGGTGGAAACACAGAATGGCGTAACCTGAAAACATTTAATGGAAGGAGTGGTGTTCGGTGGAAGAACATTTGTGAGAAATAAAAGGATGGGGAGCTGACAGGGGTATTTCATACAGGAAGAAAAAAAATAACAACAAAAAGATTTTACTGCACTCTCAAACCCTTTCATTTTTCAAAAGCTATCAGTTTGCTGTGTGAAAAGTCATTTCAAAGAAAACCCCAAACATTTTCAATCCAAAAGAAAAGAGACTTTTTCAGAAATCAGCCTGTCCCTAGCACAGGAGATCTGGGAGCTGGCCTTGTGTGCTACCCTGAGGCCTGCTCCTTGGGTTATCTCTGCTGCTCTGCCCTCGCAGATGGGGCATCAGCCCGTATTTCCAGTCAGATTTGGCTCTAGGAACTCTGCTCTGGACCAAGTTCCACCCTGGGTTCAGAGCAGATACGAGTTAGGGCTACTGGGTTTCAGACTAGCAGCTTGAACTCCCAGGGTTTGCATGACAAGAGTAGAAATTACCAGTGTGTGTTTTCAGGTTACCTTACACACCAAATAGACACAGCTGGGCCAGGCCAAAACATCCTTTTCACATGGCTTTAATCAAGTTTGTGTGTTCAGTTCAGCTGGCCCCTCTCAAGTGTGCAATAAGTGGGATTCAGAGGGGCTGGGACCCCGTGGTTCCTCTGTTCCATCTCTGGGTTTCTTTTTCCGAGTTAAGAGCTGCTGTGTGCAGCTTTCTGCCAAATGCCAGAGAGAGGAGCAAAACCATGAGATGAACGTGTCTTAGATGGCCTCCTAAATTTGGATAAAATTAAGGATTTAAATGTGGTTTTTGCAACTTCACTTGTATTCAACAGCAACAAGAAAACCTCTGAACAGAGGGCTCAGAGACCTGGAAACATGTTCCTCAATTTTCCTCTGCTGGAGAGAGAGTTTAGTCTCTTCCAACTCAGAATACTCTGTGAAAAATCCTAAATAATGGTGTGGCTGAGAGATTAACATCCTAGACAGTCACTTTCTAGCTTTCGTTGTTCTGATATTTGTTTTTACTCATAGAGCTCCCTTCTCTCTTTACCTCCAAGCAAATCCCTCACTGCAGTCCAATAAAGCAGGCTGCTTTCCTGGGAAGCAGGGACAGCATTTCGGGTGGTCTGACGTGAATATGATGTGTCCATGCAGCCAAGCAAAGCAAATATCACAGGCAAACTCTTAGAGATTCTGCAGTTCAGGAAATTCTCAGAAGTTCTTTCTTGGAGGAGACCCAGGAACGGGGTGTTTTTCTCTCAAGGGCTGGTAGGACACTGTGTGCAGGTCAAGGCAAGCCAGGAAGCCTCTCCTCCAGCCTCCCTCTTCTGCAAAACCGGGTCCCCCCTTCAGACAGCTGTGCTCAGAATGTCCACATCCTCACAGCCCTGCCCAGGTGAGCATTTTCCTGTCCATGACACCCCGCTCACCCTCCCAGCCTGCAAACATCTCAGACAAATCCTGGGTTGCACCCCCCTGGCTCCACGTCCCAGGGAACACACTCAACAGTAGTGAAAAGTCTTCAAGGCTAAATAAACAAGCTAAATAAAATAAACTGTACTTTAGAATAATCTTGACATCTGAATGCATGACTCCTTGTCCCCACAGGCTTCTAAGCATGACATGTGCGAGCACTCTCCAAGGGCACCAACAGCACGTGCTGTGCCCGACACCGACCGCTTCAGGGGCTGGCTGGGCAGTGTCAGGCTTCTCCCAGTTCTCCCATTAGCAGTGTGGGACACCTCATTTGTGGCCACCTCCATGTCCCTGCTCTGGGCGAGTTCTGTCTCTCCAACACAAAGACCAAAAGAATGCGAACCTAAGTTTAATTCTGTTTCCAAGGTCCTCCTCCCTCCAAATCAGACCCTGGAGAGATTTCTGGACATGGTGCTGGAGTGACTCGGGGAGCCCTCAAGGACAGCAGGAGCAGAGCTGTGATGATCTGTGTTTTCAAGGTGACACACTGAACTTCCCATCTGTTTCACTTCTGCAGCAACACCGGCAGCGCTGTCCTTGCCTGAATGTCTTTCGCCTCTGTCCAGGGAATCTCAGCTGAAACAGTGTTCTTTTTATAATACAAACGTGCTATTAAAAGCCATCTCCATGTCCTGTGCTCGTGCCAGGAGCTGTCAAACAAGTCATGCTATAAATGCTGCTCTGTCGATCGCAGACTCTCCCAGTCACGGCTTGCTCACCCCTGGAGCCGGCAGATGGGAACTGGACAGGGCTTTCAAAATGGTGCTGGCTTCTGACATCCCTACCTGCCTGTTCCCCCACACCTCTGCTCATTCCTGCTGCCACGGATGTGCAGGTGGGGACCTCTAAAAGGCAGGTTTTACACTCCTGACAGCCAACCACCCCAGACTGTTTCTTTCTCCCCAAACCCCTTCTTCAGAGATGTTCTCTTGTATCATCACTTCCTGCCCTGCAGCGACGTTATCTCCTCCCATGCAGCCCCAGGGTGCCTGTTCCTCCTTCCATGGGAACACAGGCTGGCACAGGGAGCCTCTCCCTGTGAGCCCGAGGGGCACACGACCTACACGTGTGTGCTTTAGCATCTGTTAACAGCCATTACCCAGAGGACCGAGGAAAAGTCCTTGAGGCGAGACATGACATCAGCCAGACTCTGCTTTGCAGAAGCACAAGTCTGTCTGTGCTGTCCCTGATGAGGTTATTACTGAAAAGGCAGAGCTGTGGACACGGGATGCTCTGTGCAGATGGGGCAGAATTGATTAAAGGGGAAGGTACTGAACACTTCACCGAAGTATTATGCAAAGCACCTCAGGGAAGGAGCCACCCCCTTTTAGCTTGATTTTTTTTCCTCCACTCTCAGGACAGGACAAGCCCTGGGTGCAAAGTCACATGGAAGCACCTTCTGATGCAAACAAAAGTGCAGCCCAGTTCCCACAATCTCTGGAAAATACCTGGGCAGACCAAAGCCACGTTTTGCCCAAAGTCTTGTCTTCATGACATACCTAAAGATAAATGGTTAACTGCTCCCTACAATGTTTGGGATTGAAGGAACTTTGTGCTGGAAGAAGAAAGCAGGTGGGGAAAGAGAGGAGGTGAGGATGGAAGCACAGAGGATAATTGGAGGAGAATATTTAGCACTTTGGGCAGGTGCTCTTGTTCGTTTGTCCTTACGGCTCATGGGGTGTTTGAGGAGACAAAAGGAAATTTCCTTTGGAAGGGCTGGAAGACAGACCTTCTCACTGCATACCATTAACTCCCCGGGATCGCTCCTCCACAACAGCTTGACTAGATTCAGACGAGAAGCTGGAATTTCTTTAACTGCATTTCCCATTCCCGTGCCCACTTTTCAGCCACCCACTGTGACTAAAATGAAACGCTGGGATGGGCTGGATGGAAGTCCAGTACTGCCCAGGACTGGGGAAGCAGCTGCTGCAGCCCTGCTCTGTGAGAACCACTCACTACCAACAGGCTCTGAGCTCTGTCAAAGCACCTTTGTTGGCAGCACGTTGAGAGGGTGGAGGAGCCAGCAGAGCCCAGAACTGGGTCTGAGAAAGCACAGAGCACCCAAGTCCCTGGGACGCCACCCATTGTATGGAAATGCCTGCACTGGCCAGGAGAAAAACCACCTCTGTAAATCCCTTTCTAATTCTCACCCTCAAGGTAAAAAAAAAGACATTCCATACATCTGAGAAACTTCTGGTTTCATAAAAGGGGAGCAGTTTGTGCCCTCTGCAGAGATCCTCACTCCTGACCCTGTTCTCTCCTGGCCCCAGATGAAGGAGATGGGAACAGTGTACTCTGCTTCACCAACTCTTTCAAGGAAATCTGTTTCATGCTGTCTCTCATGCCCCCTTGCTGTGCTTACCACCTCTTTCTTCCTGCCCTGCCAGTTCCTTGATGTTCCTTCTCCTTGCCTCATTTTGTTTTTCCTTTCACGGTTCTTCTTTTTGAGCCACCACACAATCACAGCCCAGCCCTGATGAGATTCCAAGGGCGCACCAGGCTGTGGAAAGCAGCTGGGAGAAACCAATCAGGTTACAGAAAAAGAACAATTTCTCTCTGCCTCCCTGTTGGGTACTGGGAGGGTAAAGCAGCTGGAGTGCAGTTGCAGAAGGGTTACCAGGCCAGGTGATTCTCCTCTCCAGGCAGACATCCACACTTCAGGCCAAGTGTGGAGGTCATTTGGCAGTCAGGTCACCAGCCCCTGGGCAAGCAGAGCCTGCTGAGCTCTGCTCCTGTGGGCTGCTCACTTCCCACGGCACCTGCTGGGTGCAAAGGACTCTCCTCAGAAACCAGGGGTGGATATTCCCAGTCCTTTTTTTCCAGCTCCCAACTGTTTTGTACAGTCTCTGCCTACTGTAGGTGCCTCCTTTGAGACTCAACCACTTGACCTTCCCCAGCTCCCCTCGATGACTTTGGAACATCTTTGGGAAGTGGTGAAGAAGATAAAGGCTCAGTTTTCTACACAGTGGTGTAAGAAATACGCTGGCAGATCTTGTATATCTCAGAATCATACACTGAAAGAAACCAAACAATTTTGGCTCTTCGGCTTAGTCCAAAGTTTCCAGGAGCTGGACAGCACATCTTTAACTGCTCCTTACCAAATTCCAGCACTTGGATTTGGCCTTGGCTTTTTGTGAGAGCAGCAATGCCGAGGTGTTTTCATCCCTCCTCTTGCTGATCCAGAGAGAGGAAGCAGGGTCCATTGTGCGCTCTCACAAGGTGCAGTTTCATGTGACAAACTAAGGCTGCAAGCCCTGGACATGCCAGATCATGGAAGGAAATGGTTTATCTTGAATGTTACAGCTCTCTCTGCCTTCAGCTTTTCTTTTCAAGAGCCAAATGAAGAGAAGATCAGCCAGTTGTCATCGTAACTTCCCCTCCTGTGGCTGTAGGAACAACCAACCTAACTCCCTCAAGTTTTTACCACCCTCTACCCTACTGCTCTGCTTCCTCTCCTTGCCTTTATAACACTCCTAAGGTGGCTTTGGGTGTCTGTGGAGGAGAACGACAGACTAAGGGCCGCAGTCTGGTGTGGGAGGCACCACAGGTGGCAAAGCTGGAGGGAGAGAGAAGCTGACTGAGGGGAACTGTCAGAAACAAAGCTCCCGGCATTTGGAGGATCCCTGCTCTGACCTCCCCTGTTCCCCAGCCGCATGGAGGCAAGGTGTTCCCCCGCCCACGCTCCCGAGTGTTTTGGTTCACACCTCCCACGTGCATCTGCCTGGGGGGAGCCGCTGCCACCACCTGCAATTCCCCTGCTGAGCAAAGCTGATCAGATGGTTGGAGCCATTCCTGGCCAGCTGCAGGTCAGGGAACAAACACACAAATCCTCGCCACGGAGCGCTCTGGACGTGGAGATGGACATACAAGGCTTGTGCCAGGGTCCCCAGCATCATGCCCCCTTCTTCCCCCACCCAGTGTGCCCCAAGCAGCCAGCATGATCCCTCTGGGGCTTTGAAGAGCCAGGAATTGGGAACTGGGAGTTGGTGGGGCGGTCAGCAGCGCTGGTGTGAAATGGCTGCAGTGTCCATCTGCCCACTCACTGACCATATCTCCTACAAAGGACACCAAGCTGGAGCCACAGAGGCACCAAGGCAGTGTGTGGAGGCTTGGAGGAGACGTGAGGAGAGGCAAAGCCACAGGAAGGCTCACGCTGGCTGCTCGCTTCCAATTTGTACCACGGGCAATTAAATCCTTCCTGTGCACGGAGATGGGATGCAGTAATCTGAATATTCTGCCTTTAGCACCGAGGCATGAAGAGGGCCTTGAAGCATATTGATTGTGGTCACCCACAAGCACTGAATTCCGAGAAATGGTCTCCATTTTCTAGCACATTTATAGCAGGCAGATTTCACAACAACCTTTTAAGGGAAATGGTAGGATGGCTTCATCTGGGAATGCAGGAAATAAATAGAACTGATTTCGACTGGAAAAAAAAAAAAAAGAAGTTTTGCTCAAAATAAATTAAAATTGTCAAACCCTAAAATGAATTACCTCAACCTTATAATTTCATTCAAAAACTTCTTTTTCTTCAGTAAGCTAACAAAATATTTCGTTTTACCCTTATCTAGTTGATGCACTTCATTTTGACGTTTATTTTCAAATACTCATTTTCTTGCTCTACTTATACAGGACAGAATTTATCACCATATGAAGAGCAAATCAAAACAATCTGATGAAACGAAATGTAAATGTTTTGATTGTCCCTGAACCCATTTCTCCTCGGAAATGCTGAAGAATTCTGGCTATTTGTCCCAAGTGGGAGGGGAGAACGAGCCTGCCTCCCCTATGATGCCGCTGTTTGCCCTAGACCAGAAACCTCGGCCTCAAACCCTGGCCTCTGACCAGCTCTTTGACTTGGTTGTCACACACCTGAAATAGCCCATCCTCTCCTGCACAGACATCTAAAGCCTTCAGTTCAGATAAATCAACTCTGCCTCAAAAATAATTCAGCCCACTGAGTGACAACTATTGGTACAGCTCAGAGTCTATGTATCTTTCAAATTTGACACAGCAGTGCTCTCCCTTTGACTTGGAAGAATTGATTTAATGAGGGTCAGAGCAGAGAGCAGTACCTGGATCACACACAGGCCCCCTTGCCTGTCCATGAGCACACGTTGGGAATCCTCAGGGCAGCTCCTTTAGGTGATTGTGGTGGAACCAGCTGTGCTTTGCATCCCCACCATCCAGCAGTGCAGCCTCTGGATCGCAGCAAAGCCTCTTCTAATGCCCTGCCAAACTGAGAGCCAGCTGCCAGCGTGGCCAGGGCAGAGACATCCCTCCAGCCTGGGCCAGACCCCAGTAAGGAGTCTCCCCTGGTCACTGGAAAAGTGTCACTGTGACCCTTTAACAAGCAGAAAGCCCCATTGCTGGCAGAAACCTCTGGAAAGGGGGACCATGTGCAGCTGCTCTGATCCCAGACTGTAGGAAAGGCTTTCTGTGGGTAAAGGTGAGGAATGAATGCTCTCAGGCCAGGTACAGCGAGCACAGCGGCTCCTTGGGAAGCACCGACTGGAAGGATCCTTCCCAGGCTGCCTGCAAAGGTTCAGGGCGAACAAATCCCATCTGCATTCAGCCCAGCTGAAGAAATGCGAGTTTTCTTCAAAGGCTGGCACAAAATGAATGAGGGATTGAGTCATTCCTGCCAGCAGAAGGGCGGAAATGGGATCTGTGAAGGAATTTACAAGAGCCGCTTACTTCATTATGGATGTTGATTTATCCCGTGTTGCCCGAGGGCCAGAGGCTGCCCGAGCTGTGGGCTGCGGGAGGCACCTGTGTGCCAGGACTGATGCTGCAGTTTAAGAAACCTTTAAGTACAGCCACATTCCCCATTTAGCACCAGGCTGCGAGCACAGATGTTAATTAACTTCAGGGCTTTGCTCTCCAGAAATGTCTCTGAGGAAAAGCACTTTCCCTGCCCCCAGGAGGCCACTGTCCAGATTTTCATATTTTATTTAGCTCCAAATTTCAGATGCAAACCTCCAGCTTTTCACTCGTCTTCCCTGATAACAGACTCCTTGAGTTTTCTGCACAGCCTGTAAATAAAGTACCAACATGGATGTCACACAGAAAATATCTGGAGGGGATTAGTGTATGTTCTGGATAATAAAAGGAGCTGGCTGAATTATTCATAGTGAATAAATCAGCTCTTTTCTGTTTTGGAAGCAAACTTTGACACTTCCGGAAGCTCTTGGGATATGTTTAGGATGGGAGCAACTTATCCATTTCATTAGACCTTTTGTTGGAGCCCGTGGTTTGTCCCACAACTCACACGTGGTTGGTGTCATTCCTCAGTGGCCTCAGGGGGTCGAGGGTTATAAGGAAGGACAAACTTTTTATAAGGAGAGCTGCTGCCCTTCCTGTACCTGACCTCACTGCTCTGTGAACACCAGCGTGAGGGAGAGTGACCGCTCCTGAACATCAGGGAGTCGGGAGATGTGAGCACTCTCCAAGCACATGAGTATCTGCGAAGACGCAATAAATGCGGCACCGGCTCCGGCAGCACCGAGCCATCACTCAGGCACGGAAAATAACAGCCAGAAAAAGCACTGGGGCCGTTAGTGAGCAGTACCCATTTCCCAACACTTTAAATTTCTGTGATATACATCGTTCTCGGGGACCAAAACCCAACCTAGCCCATTACGTGAGCGCGTCCTGCAGAACCTCACCGGATTTATGCTGATGACCAACTCTCGCTGCGCACCGGGCAGGCCAAGGAGAGCGTGCAATCCTTGGCAGAGCACTGCAGCGTGCTTTAGGCATCGCAATCCACCCTAAAGTGGGTGCATCTGGGCTATTGCCTCCCAGACAGATGATTTGTGAAGGATTTTTAAGTCCTTTCAGTTGAGAAGTGCTATGCAACCGCTGGAGTCTATTATTATCAGGAAAGGAGGGGGGAGGTAGCAAATTTCCTTTACCTATAGGCTTATCTTGTGCTCCAGAGGAAGACAGTCAAGCATTCTAAACAGCGTGCCATTTTCAATTCATTTCCTTCCTACTTATTCCAAAGCAGCCAAAGCTAAGTATAATCAAGACTTAAGTGTTCCTCAGAGCCAGACAATTATTCCCGGTCTTGGTTTCCCCGTCTCTTAGGGAGGAACGGAGGAATTAACCCAAGCCTTGCAGCGGGACAGCGGGGCTGTGCCCCAGGGCTGTCACAAGCTGCTTTCCAACACAGCACAGCCACCGCTGCTCGGGATGTGGCTCCGCTCCCCCAGCCTCAGCTGCCTCAGGGCTCTTCGCAAGGGTGGCTGAGCCCCGGATGGCTCCTGTGGAGCCCCGCTCCCCTCCCGGGGGTCTCTGCTCCTGCTGCTGGGGTAGCTCAGCCGTTCACAAGCAGCTGCTGCCTCGCTGCGCTCTCTGATAAGGCGGCATCGGCGGGGATTTCGCTCCAAGAGCCGCGATCCTGCAGCTCAGCCACCCGCAGCTCCGAGCAGGGAGAAGCCGTCCTTGGCAGGGGGCTCTGCAGACACCCACTGCCTCCCTGCCCCGCTCAGCCATCTCCCCAGGAGCACAGATGAAGTGCCCGAGGTCCCCAGGCTTCTCTTTGTCACATCAGCCCCCTTCTTAACCATTACCCCTTGTCGGCTCTAACTTTGAAAGCCAAGCCTCCCTGCCTGCCTCCTCGGGATTAACATGAAAGAAGTCAGTGGGGAGTTCTCTTCATTCATGCCGGGCTTATACTCCTAAATTATAAAGTGTGTCAAATGAGGATTTAATTTATATTTAACGAGACAATGTTTGTAAATTAATTATTCATCACCTGATAACGAATAAACATTTCCCTCTTCCCTCCCTCCCCCTTTTTTTCCCGGTGTTTTCACAAACGCACCATACATGCAAATCTATTAAATGTTTTCTGCAGTACTCCAGATGTGGGAAAAATGCGTTCTTCATCCTCCGTTTTGTGAGTGTGTTGCATGGTAACTAATGTAGCCAAGCAGAGCATTATGAATTTAATCGTGTGCAGCATCTCCTTCCTAGAGAGGGAAGGGGGGAGTGAATAGTCAACACTTGTATTTGGACATATCACCCTCTTCAGGTTCCAGCCCCCCACTCACAGGCAGAGATAAGAAAACAATTTGCTGTAACGACTGAGATAGGAGCTTAGAAATCCTGCTGGAAATCACAGGCAGTTCTGAGACAGCAGAATCTGGCCCCTGGTGAATGATGGAGGCCAATTTTGCTCTTTCCATCTTTATTATCATCAAGTAATGAGACTGAGGTGGTGTACAACACCAGCAGAAGAGCTGTCATCCTGTTTTGCTACAAAATTTGGCACACAAGGGCATCTCCTCACACACAGCAAACGGAGGAGTCCTCAGCACCCAAACCAGCCCTTGCTGCAGTGCCTCTGATCCCAAACACCTGAAGCAGGTAACCAAGGCAGGTCCCTGGATGACTGAAACATCTCCATTCGCCTTTGCCAGGAGGCTGCCACAGTGTCTGGACCATGCTCAACCTTTGGCCCCTCAAGCCTCACACTTGGTATTGTGTAAGAAAGGAAGGAAAGGACATTCAGCTCTGGCCTCTGGGAGGAATCTGAGAAGCTCTGGGCAAGACTTGCTCCATCCCCAAGCTCAGAACAGAAGCACGTTTCCCCCTCTCAGCCATGCTGTCCCTCATGGACACTGCAGGGACATCCCCAGGACTGAAAGACACCCAGCCCCAATGGCTGGAACCCGCTTTACTTCTACAGCATCATTTCCTGAGAGTCAAGCATCCCTAAAGGAAGGTGATCCAGAGCTCTAGGTGCCCTTGACACCAGTTAAAGCTATAATCTATAGCAATAAAGCCATTACGAAACAAAACCAGGAGCAAATCCCTCCAGCAAACAAGCAGTCAGCGAAAAATTTGAACCCAAAGTCTCCTCCCTCGTTCCACGCTGCCGCAGCCCTCCCTGGCACCTCTTCCCACAAACACACTTGGAGAACCAAGGTGGGTCTTTGCACCAGGCTGAGCTTCTGATAAGCCAAGGATACCTTACCACTGTGTTAATGGGAATCTAACTGGGCATCCAGCTCCACGACACAGCTCCGAAAGATGCAGCACTATGAGTGATAACTCATTTGGCTCCAGGGGCTGCTGGCCAGCACTCAGTGGCAGCCAGCGCTCTGGAGGGGCTCGTGGCCCAGTGCATCCTTCCCCTGATGGTGTAAACACAACTTCCCACCACCCTGAGAACTGCCAAGTGCCCCAATCTCACTCAAAGATTCGTGGAGTTGGAGAGGAAATCGCAGTCCATGCAGTGACTGGAGCAAACAGCTGTGGGACCTGATGGTCCCACTTTCCCCCTCAGCCAAGCCCTGTCCTACTTCTCATCACTGAACCACCTTCTAGCTCAGTTTCTGGTCACTGCCACATTTTGGCTTGGAGAGCACAGAGGGTCCTTTCCCCAGGGAGAAGAGGATGCAAAATCTGCTCAGCCACCTAAACGGGAAACAAGACTGCCATTCTGGTGTACAAAAGACATCAGGAAATCACTTTACGTTTCTTCCCGCTCCAAACCTGCCCACCTTCTGCTGACTCCTGAATGTTAATGTTATTTATGACAAGTGATTGATGAGAGAGACACAGAATTCACACCCAGCACAGGGCATTTTCAAATCACCTATTCTTTTTTAAGGACCGGAATCAGTTTTGTATCCTGACATGATTTATCATTTGGAGGCTGGGCAGTGGCTACGCAGGGCCAGCTTTCAATCCCTGACAGAGCACCAGCAGGATGAGGACAGTAGTGAGCCATTAACCCTTTGAGGGTGAGCAGAAGATCACAGGAAACCAGTACTGAAACCAGATTGCTGAAGCTGGAGCCGTCTACTCCAGCAGCACGTCAGGCCATGCTGTAGCGTTCAGCTGCAGATTTATAGGCCACAGTGGTCCAAGCTAACAGCCACAGTAATGCTGCTGTGTCTCTTAAAAGCAGAACTTGGTTTTTTGTCTTCTACACAGCCTATGTGAGAGAGAAATATTTGCGTAAGACGCTGTCATGGCAATGCACCTAAAAGAGATCAATGGGACATTTCCCCTCCAGTGGACCTTCCAGCCTACACAAGCCTCTCTGTCTGTGGCAGAGTGAAATGTCACCATGGGCTCAAGAGAGATCTGGCTCTGACACAAATTCCAGTTCCCCTCCCCTCGGAAATGTGCATTTCCTCAGGTTGTGTGTGGGGAAAAAAGGCAAGAGGAGGCACGTGGGATGGGCCTGGCAGCTGGGAGAGGGCAGAGGTTCTCAGGTTGGGAGAAGCTGTATTGACAGGGACAGAATGGGAATGACGTGCCCAGCAAAGACCATCTATCATATGTTTGATGCCAGCCTGCCAGGGGCTGGCACGACCCACAGAATGACTTAATTCACTGCATCAGCATGGAAAGGCAAACAAAACACAAAACAACTGGGGGAAGCAGCCAAGTCTAGAGGTGACACTGTGGCAGCTTTGTCACTGCCCTTTCCTCTTGCTTCAGGAGACAACATAGCAGGAAGCAGCCTCTCCCATGAGCAGGGGGAAGTATTCAGGGTACAGACAGCAGAAATCTGAGTCTTCAAGACCTGGGTCTAGCTGCCTTCAGTACCTTTAATATCACCTCAGGATCTCATGGGAAAATGTTTTAAAGTTCAAGGGCATCACAGATTCAAGCTTAAGAAGTTACCTAAGGGAACAAGGAAGGAGAGATCTCTCTAGGGATTCTACTTGGGGTGTCATACGGAGGTGTCTCCAGGTCCCAGGTGACTGTTGGGACCCCTCAGGGACCCCTGGGCTGGCAGCACCAAGGCACTTCAGAGAGACAGCACAGCCAGTTGTGACTAATGCAACAAAACCCCTCAAAATTGTCCCCAGCTGAGCAGATTCCTCCCTGCCTGAGTAGCTCCTGGCCCTGCCATTCCTACAATCAGCAATCCCTTCCTCGGGTGGGAAGGCTGCAGATGGGTGGATCAGCCCCACAGCAGCAGCTTCCCCAGCACAGCCCTGCAGACGTTGGCAATTCCAAGAGCCGGCCGCCTTCACACCCCTGTGTGCTGGGACCCCCGGGGGTCCTGTGCACTCGTGGAGCCCCATTTCACAAAGAGAAAAAGCTTCTGCTGACTCCTAGAAAGAGCTGAACACATGGCTTGAGCTCTCCCACATGATTCCCTGGTCTCTAGTAAGGGCTGAGTTCACACAACAGCTTTTCCCCTTGGTGGGGGTGGCTGTTGTCACTGCCTGGCATCTTGTTTTCCCAAAAATACCAGAGATGCTGAACGTGCCTGAAGCTCCTGCACCTGCAGCCATTTATGGCTGGTGTTAGCCCAGTAGATCCAAAATCCTGAAAGACTGGGATGGACGTAGGTACGTTCTCACATCCACATCACCATGGCATAAGCTGTGTTTCTTAGGAAACCAGCCTAGCAGCAGCATCCCTGTTTAGGAGGAAAGATGAACTCTGGATGCAGACTGGATTTTAGAAACCACTCTCTGCTGCTACCACCTGCACGGTTCTGCAGTGCTCCCGCGACAGCGAGGGGAGCAGAGCTTCCAGCAGGGCCGGAAAGGGGTGAAGGAAACAGATGAGAGGGAAAGAGAAGGAGTGAGGGTGTGCTCTGGGTTTTGTGTGGGTCTCTTGGCACATCCTTGGGCAGTGCAAAGCAGGTAGAATAGCCAGCTATGACATGACCCTTGTGCTCTACCTGCAGGCACCGCAGTGCCTGGAGGGGTGAGCACACCCAGCCCCTGCACTGCTGCTCTTGTGTCACTTTGGCTTCACACATCCCCACGGGATGGAGGGGCTTGTGGCACGTGCTGGCAGCCAGGGGGGACATCCACACGGCTCGGGCTGGGGTTCTTCTCCTCGAGACCGGGCACACTGGAACAATGCAAGGAAATTTTGAGCCTCGAGGCCGCCCCTGCTGGGCCTCCTGATGGTGCCCTCATCGTGCGAGCGAGTGCCCGGCCAGGTGCCCATCTGGTGGCTCGTGAGCAGGAGCTGCCTGGGGGCACATTCTCGGTGGTGGCCGGCCAGAAGGGCTGCTTCAAAATGCTCCTCGGAGTGGAACTGGTACTACAGCTACTGTACCATCCCTCCATCCCCAGAGGGGTTTGTTCCTTGGAAATTTTGTACTTTGGAAACTAAAATTAACGTGCCCATCCTGGGAACTTGCTGCTTTTTTTTCAGTTTAAGGGGGCTGGTTTTGTTCCTGCTCTGTTTGGCATTGAGAGAAACAAGAAAAGCCAAACTGTCCTGGCTGTACCTCTCCTTTGTCCTCTCCACCCCACTGCCCAGCGGACTGGAGAAGTCTTTCAAAACCTGACAGCAGTCAGGTTCTTTTCTTGCTAGAAAAGAGAAAAAAGATGACTTTGCAGGGAAAATAATAATAATAATGGAAGTCTCCTGTGAAAAATAAATAGTCAACAGTTGCTCTCCAGATCAAAGAGTGTCTCTGTTAAGTGTTTTAACAGCTCATGGTACAGCTGGGTACTCCTGGGTCCTGAGGCATGAGGAGAAATTGTCACAGTGCTGGTGGCATCTCTCTAAGGTCCTACGTCATAAAGAAGAAACATTGGACCTGAGGCCCCCCTGCTTTCCCCTTGCTCAGCGCCACCACAGGCCAGGCCTGGGCACTCAAGTTTCACACTGCCATGGAAACCATCTCCAGGTACCTCTCTCAGTCCTCCTGGAACACGCTGCCCTGCCCCAAGTATCCTGGTGCCCACACACTTCCCAGGGAGGAGAGGGAAAAGCCACGAGGCAGAAATGTCTGCCCACCCATTGCCAGCAGAGACCAAAGAGCACCATCATCCCACCCCTGAGCCCTCGAGCATGGAAGGGTTGCTGAGCTCACCGAGGGCACTTGAGGACCTTGCTCCTAACCAGGGATGCTGGTCAAGTCTTTCCATCTCCAGCTCCCAGCAGGTCAGAGCACCTCTTCCCAAGGGAAAGGCAACCTCCTCTCATGCCAACACCACCTTCACACCACGTCTAGCCAGCATGACCTGCCAGCAGCGCTGGGCCAGCCCCTGCCGCGGGGAGGGGACACCACGAGCCTGCAGCCACGTGAGCACTCACCATCTGGATGACAGACACCGGCCCGATGCTGTTCACGTAGATATCCACATCAATGAACGTGGGCTTGACTGCAAAGACAAGAAAACAGGTTCCAATAAGCCAGGGCCAGGATTGTTTGTGGAGGGATGAAGATGAGAGAAGCATCTGGGATGAGCACGGCTCTAATCGCAACAAAAATCCCAACTACAGCCGTCACCAAAGCATGGGAAACACAAGGCACAGCCAGGCCAGGCCACCACCCGTGGCCACAGGGAGCTTCAGGGGACACTTACTGCCAATGTCAGGCCTCAGCTTGTTGTCATAGTTCTTGAGCAGCGAGTTGAGGATCTGCGTGGCATCAGTCTCCTGTGCCTTGGGGGTGAGGACCCAGGTTTTGTTGATGCTGAGGTAATCATAATCGTATTCCTCTGTGCTCTCACACCTGCATAGGAGGGACAAAGGGCAGAGACATGGCTGTGGCAGCTCTCTGGCACTGCCTGGGAGCAGGGGCACAGCTGTGTTTCAGAGATACCAAAGGAGGAGGATGCAGCACGGATAAAAGGCAGAGCATAAGGAGCTCAGGGATCTCCTCTCAGCCACACTGATAAGAAGCCACAGCTCACCTGGCACTTTTGCTCACTTCAGGGTCACCAGACATGCAGGGGCCTTGCCACCAGTGGGAAAGACTAGCATGAGGTGCTCCACCTCCTCCTTAGCTCCCTTTGGAGACACACTGCTCATCCCTGAGGTGTGGGAGCCAGTCCCTGCTTTCCCTGCCTTCCTGCTCATCCCACTCCTGCTGCCAGCAGCTCCTGCCCCCAGAGCTGCCTGTTAACCCCAGATACCTCCGCTGCTCTGCCTGCTGCTGACAACTGAAGCAGGCTTCCTCTGAGGAAGGAGACAGTGACAAAATGGTGTTTTTGGGGAGCAAAGCATTTGCAATAAATGCATTTCAGAGAAAAGAGGTCCTAACACAACCATGCAGGCATCGTGCACGTCTGGCGTGCCAGGAGCCCAGCCATCTGCCCTGCACAGATCCTGGGAAATTAAAGCCTTATGCAAACTCCTTTGTCTCCAGGCCAAGACCTGCCACAACCCATTCCCTGCACTCACCAACCCTTCCTCCCCAGCCTGTGGCGTGAGCTCCCATTTAAAGATGTCCCATCTTCCCGATCTCCCAGTTCCAAGCCAGGCAAGGAAAGCTCGTATCTGTCCTCCTTTGGACTCGATCCACTTAGCAACAGCTTCTCTCACTGCCTTTCAAATCTGCCCTCTCTAAACCTTTCGCACTCCTCCCTTTTCCTACAGGAGTTTTCCTAAACCGTCTAATTAGATTAGGTCCACGTGGCCACCCGGGAAATTCTAACCACCTGCCGCTGCTCTGGGCAGCTCAAACACAAGGCTGTCCCCGGGATGACACGGCCGTACGTGGGAGAGGATGCCGAGCGCTCCCACCGCCGGCACACCCCCCTCGACGTCTGCCGTGCCAGCTTGTCACCTGCCCCAGCGACAGCAAGGGTCTCGCAGCGGGAGCTGCCACCGTGTTGACACTTCCCAGCTGGAGCCTCGCAGCTCCGAGGTGCAATCAGGCACCACGGATGCGCACCTCCCTCCAGCACCCGGAGACGCACAGCCTGGCCGAGGCGCTCGGAGGGGGCGACAAAGCATTAAACCGACACGTTGCGGCCGATTTATCGGACGCTCCTCTTTCAAAACCCCACACGAAGCTCGCTTTCACAATCGCTTTAAAACTCTTCGCATCTCCGCAGCTCTCGGGCGCCGGGACGTGTCCCCCGCCAAGGGCTGGGCTGCGCGCAGCTGGCTGCCTGCCGCCGCACATTAGGTGTTGGTACATCAGCTCATTGTTTCCCGTCTGACTGCGCTGCGCTTTCTAACGATGCTTAAGGAGTGTTAAGCAGCGCTGTCAGGATGCGCTTCCCCATCCGAGCAGCGCCAGGCAGCGCTCTCGCCGGGCTCTGGCCGCGGCGTTGCCTCCGAAACGCAGCCGAGCAGGGAGCTCTGAACCACCCAGCAGCTGCGGGAGGCACAGGGGACCACCGTGAGCCCAGCCCAAAGCTGCACAGGGCTGAAATGGGGGGCTGGCCCCGCTCCTGCGAGAAGCAAGGAGGGGGATGTGTGCCCGCAGCGCAGCTCGGGGCAAGGGAAAGCAATCCTAATTGCTCTCCCTTGCTGCCGGTGCTTTGGGGGACGGAGGCTGCCTCTGGCAACGTGGGAACAGCTACACCGAAACCTTTTCTCAGTGTTCCCTTGACCTTACTTGAAGTCACCTGCCCTGCTGGCACTGAACTCTGCACATCCCCCTGCCCTGCCAAAAATCCCGTTCCTCCAGGACGTAAGGCTACAGTAGAGTCTGAAATATCCCTTTTGGGGCTGAGCAAACCCCGGCTGCTTACTGTGCTCTCAGTCTTCTGGTTTCTCTCCATTTAGTGTCACTGGTTAACACCCCAAGGCTTGGGGTAGCATTTCCAGGGAGTCACATCCCTATTACAGATGCAGGGACACTACCAAAAATATGCTTTTTGCTAATGCAGCTAATCCCAGTCGACTAAACTATACTAAGCCATCTTAGCATAAGCAAGCCAGCTTTTGCTGGAGAAAATATGCTTTTTCTGAGTGTCTGTGCACAAACAGACACCCACCAGCCCTTGCTGGTCAAGAGTGTGACTCTCATGCCACCCTATGCAAGCCACTGCCTCCTCCCCGGTCTCTCTTCCCGGTGGCCCCACTTTATAACTGAGAAGAGAAAAGCCCAAGCTCTGTAGCAGAGGAGAGGTATTAAGGTGACATGTGCATCTCCCCTCCAGCTGCTAATGGAAATGTCACACTGCAGACCTGCAGAGATCCCCAACGTGCTGGGAACGCTCGCTGGCCTGGCGGCTCCATTTCCAGGCACACAGCAACTGGCTTGGTGACAGGGGACAGCCAGTTCTCATATGTCTCTGTGCAGCCAGGGGGAAAGGCAGAGCCATGTTTCCTCACCTCTGCTTGTTAAAACACCAGAACACCCTCCTCAGGGCAGGGCCGTGGGGCTGGGACACAGGGCAGGAGGTGGGTAGCAGGATGACAGCCGGGCAGAACTGGGGGCATGGCAAGGAAATCCTTGGTCTTGACAGAGGAGTTGGGGGCATGGCAGCTCCTGCTGGTGCCCAGAGCAGGAGGCTGGCACGGCAGGGAGGTGTCCTTTCGGATGTGCTCACAAATAGGGATGAGGTTGGACAATCCTCCCTGGGCAACCCGTGGCGTTACAGCAGGACAGTGCCGTGCCTCGGCCCCCTGATTCCCTCAAGCAGACACCTGTTTGGCTGAGGCTTCCAAACACACACGGTTGGGGAAAGTCACCTGGAGAGCGGCTGGCTGGCTCCCTCCCCCAGAACCCAAGCTGTCTGACAAGGTTTTCCCTTGGCAGGAGGAGGGGAAGAGCAACATGTGCCACGAGCCCTTGAAGACACTCCTGCTCCTTGCCTGGTGGGGCAGCTGGTGCTGCCTGACTGGGATGCACACCCACTATTATTCACAAGCTGGTGGTGGCCCTGAGGCAGGAACCTCCCAGCGCAGATGCAGATCCCGGGGCTGTATCCAGCCCTGCTGCAAACACAGCTGAAAGCCTTCCCTGCTCCCAAGGAAAAGAGAGCAGCAAAATGCAAGAACAACATTTCCCTTGGTTGAAAAGCACTGTGGTCAATTCTAATTACCACATGCTAATGTGTCCTTCTAGTCACCCATCCCGATGCCTCCTAGGGTTGTAGGCACAGGGATGTTCAGGCAGATGACTCTAAATTAGAAGCAGGCAGAGGATTTAAGGACAGGGGGCTCTAACTACCCCCTACCCATTTCACACCTCTTCCTACCTCTGACAGCACACCCCATGAAACTCCAGTGGTTGAGTCTGCACAGTTTCAAGCACCTGCCAAGCCCAGCATCTGGTGTGATGCCGTGCAGGGATCCTGCCTTCAGGGCTCAAAGTTGGGTGCCTTGGTCCCAGCCGAGGCAGTGCCCTGGGAAACGCTGGTGAATGAGGTTCTGTGCTGAGGGACTGTCTGGGGAGTGCTGAATCACCTGGCACAAAGCACCAGGGGAAGGGTCTTGCTGCTTGTGCTGGGAGAAGAGCTCACACACGCAGCGCCTGCACAGAGCTCCTCACCCCCAGCACCTACCATGAGGAGCAGGGAACAGGAGAGTCACCCTCCACAACCGCATCCAGGAAAAATACAGTGAATGCAGAGCAAGACCCTGATGTAACTTGCTCTTTTTCTACTCTCGCAGGATTCCTCTCCCACTCCATCATGTTCAACCCCCAACCTCCACAGCCACTGCTCGTGGCAAAGCAGGGCTCAGAGTAGAGGCAGACTTGAGGGACTGGGCAGAAGAGAGGCCAGGCCAGCAAGGGGGTGAACATTCCTGCTCAAGGGTGTGTGAATACATGATTTAATTGCTCCTCCGTGTGATCTTGCAGCTTACAACTCACCCTCTCAAAATGCAGGGCTCGTGGCAAAGCACTGCAGGGACGGTGGGGCACAGGAACCGGGACCACCATGGATCCGTCCCCCTCTCAGCCCTCCTGGCACCTGCATGGATCTCCTGCCGGGAGGTTTTGTGTCAGGGCCTGGGACAGGCTGGGTGTCAGGGCAGGAGCTGTGGGGCAGCTCTTGCTCCTCGACCCTGGCAAGGCCAAGCCACAGAGGACCATGGCAGGGATGGACTTTGTGCCCACCCTCGGGGTCGGGAAGCACTGCCAGGGCAGACCATTAGTAGCAGGATTCATGCTCCCTGTCCCTGCCTGCATCTGTAATGGGATTTGATCGGCTTTAAGGCGGCTTATTCTGCCAATTAGCTTCAGCCAGTAAAATCCCTCTTCCCCCAAGCCCTGGGGGTAACAATCTGCTGACAACATGTTCTTTCCCCATCTAGCCATTAAACTCATCAGCAGGGCTAGGAATTGTAAAAAAAAAAATAAAAAGAAACTTGAAACCCCCGTGTGCGTGGGCCCTTTCATCGCTGTTTACAGAGAAGCGCTACGAGCGGCTGGCCCTGGGAAAGAATTGTCACCTGCCCGCTCCTGCCTCCGCTCGCTGGGGCCACGGGGCTGGCACCGGGCTCCCCGCCGGCACCCAGAGCCGCGACCTGGGGCCAACCTGTAGAGCAAGGCAGGAGCCCGCGTTGCCCTCCCCCTGCCCGCCCTGCGGGGGCTTCGGGGGGCCAGGGGATGGAGCGCGGGGAAGGGGACGCAAGCTCCTTCCCACCCAGCCCCACTCCACGTGGAAATGCCCCGGTGATGGATGGAGCTGCCCGGAGGTGCCGAGCTTCCTCTGCTCCTGCTCCGGGCAGCCCCGGAAGGGGCTCGGCCCCCGGGCAGGATTAGCCAGCGAGGTGACGGCAGGGTGGAAAAACGGGGTGTCCTCTCGATTCCGGCATGCGAAGGGGGAGCCCGGGGTGCAAAGGACATGCAGGCACTCGGTGCTGCCGCGACGGGACCCGCCGGAAGGAACAGCCGGAGGCACCGAGGTGCCCAAACCCCGCCGGAGCCGGAACGGCGAGCGCGGGGAGAGATGCTGCGACTCCAACCCCCTCCCCTCCCAGTGCCCCGACGGGTAAACTGAGGCGGGGAGGGTCGTCCCGGTGGGCGGCGGGGG